>CM073323.1:26753567-26778567 GCA_037043015.1 Bryum argenteum | reverse complement strand
TTTGGGGTTTAGGTTTTTATGAAAGCAAAAATAATATTATCTAAGCATATTAAATATTTAATCAATACAATCCCACTATGACATTATGAGTTGGCATTGGATTCTACTTCATTCACCTTATCATTATTTCCCTTAACTTTCAAAACTTCAAACTTTGTCCCACAAATATCAAAGCATAAGTATTTAATCAATACAATCTCACTATGACATTATGAGTTGGCATTGATTTTACTTCATTCACCTTATCATTCTTTCCCCGTAACTTTCAAAATTTCAAACTTTCCCCTCAAACATCAAAACATATATATTTAATCAATACAATCCCACTATGACATTATTTATTTTCCTCATTTGCGCTTTTATTTCCTTTGACCAAATCTTAACCATTCACCTACATTATCTTTAGCATAAAGTTCGACATGATAATCCAAAAAAGGTTGAGGTTAGAATGTGGAGTTCCCAATCAAGGTTTCAGATTTCAAATGAGAAACTCAAAAACATTTAATAAAGTTTCTTAGATATATACAAAAGTATCACGCAAGGAACACAAGTTAACCACGTTGAACACCCAATTTTGTAATTTTCCTACATAGCAAAGAATATAAAATAAAGGGGACTACCGAGTATACTCATGGAAGTTGGTGGAACATGTACAAGACAACAATTTCACACGCATCAAAAGGGACAATTTGAAAATTTGAACACCCAAATTTGAGATTTCAAACGCATAGAAAGGGACAATTTGAAAATTTGAACACCCAAACTTGTGATTTTGTAACTTTCCTACATAATGTTCAGTAGTATAAAATAAAGGGGACTACTGAGTATACTCCTGGAAGTTGGTGGACTATGTACAGTACCAAAATTTCACACGCATAAAAAGGGACAATTTGAAAATTCAAATAAATAAATGAATTACTGATGATGGATGTACAGCGGTTTGGAATTGTGCTTCTTTCAGGCGGGTGTAATGAACACTCATGACGAAGAGACGAAGAAGTTTTTCAAGGGTACATCAGTTCGATGTATTCTAGCTCCACGCTATGGTGCATCGAAGTCAACTTGGTTCAGGCAAAAGGTAGGTTGGGTTCATTGCGAGACTACAGTATTAAACAATTCAGGAGGTTGATGTTTGAGTTTTAGAAGTTGCCTGCTGAACACAGACTCCATAATGTTGATTGCTCAACAGTTGTGGATCCACTGATGGAGGCTAACAAGCATGTTGTGATTAATAGAATATGTGACCCGTGATGATTCCATGTCAGGTCGTGGGGTCGCTCTACACGCATCACCAAAAGACCGTGATCGTTGACAGCGGACCTATCGGTCAAAGGAGATTGTCCGCCTTCGTCGGTGGCTTGACTTGACAGGAGGCCGATGGGACACGCCTGCACATCACATTTTTGCTTCACTTCAGAATGAGCACAAGGGTGACTTCCGTAACAAATCCTGGGAGGTGAGTGACAAGTAAAGAGTCAAGATGCGATCATGCTTTAAGATAGAGAACCGTCATAACAAATTTCCTTTTATCGTGTTGGCAGTATGAACCAGAGAGTGGAGGACCCAGGGAACCGTGGCACGACTGGCACTGCAAGATTGAAGGTCACGCTGCGTACGATGTCCTCACGAACTTCGAGCAGCGGTGGAGAAAAGCCACTTCACGGCATGACGACGAGCTGATTGATATCGATCGCCATGACGGTATTTGGAGTCCTTCGAACCGTGCTCCGGATGCTGGCGATCCTGCCCCTTTCGTAAGCAATGAGCGTGACCCGGAAACTTGGCATGTGCAGGTTTTACCCTCCCTCCATTACATGCCACTTTGAATTACATGAATAGTGTCCTTATCTCGATATCTTCAGAAACTTTTCGTTCGTAATTGACAATTGACTGAATGGATATCGTGAGTGAGTAAACGAATGGGAACAAATTCGTCTTTTAGTGTGGGTAAAAAGCTGACAACGGTGTTAATTGTGCAGGTATTCAGGTCGATTGATGCAGGATCTGTGAAAGGTTTTCCCACCACCGTCGACCAGGTTTAAAAAGAGGTACGAAATGCTCATGCTCATGAAGCACCTGATTGAAATTCAAGAGATTAGCAGCTATATGTGACCCTGTTGTTGTGATGCAGAAACTGGTGTGGGGTAAAAGCGTTGCCATAGACATAAGCATTCAGATGGCGTACATTATTGCAATACGATCTGCTCAACATTTCATATACATCGAGAATCAATACTTTCTGGGATCGTCGTACAACTGGCCAGACTACAAAACAGCTGGTACTCTTTCGACCATAATCATCCTGACATGGTGATAATTTCGACATCAATAATGCCGTCGAGTAACCATTGATGTTCCACAGGTGCCAATCATCTCATTCCGATGGAACTGGCGCTGAAGATCTGCAGCAAAATCAGAGAGGGCAAGAGGTTTGCCGTGTACGTGGTCGTTCCCATGTGGCCCTAGGGTGTTCCCGGCAGTGGCCCCTGTCAAGAAATTCTGTATTTTCAGGTAATCAACTAAATCCCACCATCTAAACAACAATGCCATCAGACTTTCTCAATAACCTTCTGAAAAGATTAAGCCATTCTTCCGCTATGTAAGAGGCTATGGATGGACCCTGATTGATGCTCTACTTCTTCATGTAAGATATTATGGCAATTTTCATAGTGTAGATATTGATGCAATTGGGTTCGACAATAACGACAGGAATGGGGACCCTCACGCACGATATTCTTTCTTTCGCTGTATAATAGGTTGTGAAAAGAGTTGCTTCAATTCTACGAATTTGACTATTTTCGCAGTGAAGGTGTTGATCGGGATTTTGATTGCTTCTTTTGATTTGTGACCAGTCGCAAACGATGAAGATGATGTACGCCAGAGTTGCAGGTGCGCTACGAGAATATGGCCCGTCGCATGCAAAGCCAACAGATTACTTGAATTTCTACTGCCTAGAGACGAGAGAGACTGTTAAACCGGGCGAGTTTGTACCGGTGCAGCCCCGGATAACAACTCTCATCATGTAAGTAATATGAAAAACGCATGCTCATGTTTTTGGAGGTTATAAAGATTCATTGTGGTACTTTGAAGCAGCCTGGTGATTGAAAGCTTGCCTGGGAGCATGCAGGGACTTTCGCAAGTCAATAGACGGATGATGATATATGTGCACGCGAAAGGAATGATCGTAGACGACGAGTTGGTGATCGTGGGCTCCGCCAACATCAATCAACGATCCATGGATGGCTCCAGAGATACAGAAATTGCCATGGGCGGCTATCAACCGCAACACACGTGGTATCAGAAACAAGGCCATCCTCGCGGTCAGGTGGGTTCATATCTGCTAAAGTCTACCCCAGTCGTACATTTCAGGCCTTCCTACCTTATGGTGGGTTTAGAATTGGGGTGGAGAGCCAATCTGAGCCCAAGTGACATGACTTCGAGCTTGGAGCTTGAAAGTAATAAATAAACAATTTGAATGCCAGTAACTGAATTCAAGTATACAGTTGTTCGGGTGCCGTTGAAGCAGACAAACAAAAACAGATCACGATCAGCCGTTCCAATTTTAAATTCAGCGGATAGTGTTAGTACTTTTAATCAATTGGTTCTTACTAATTAATTGGTTCTTACTATAATCAGTGTAACTGCTGACAACCTGTTTTTGATAACATCAGAGCTTCTATCTCTAATGTAAATTCAAACAGACAGACCTCACCAATGGGAGGATTGAATACAATGCAACCCACCTTCAGTGTAAACTCACCTTTAGGAGTATAAAAGTCTTTGAAGCTTTACGCCTCGACGAGGAGTTTATGGATCTACTCACCTGATCTCTACTTCTGTGAAGCTTGGCTCATCAGATTTGAAATGGCGTGCAGGTATATGGCTACCGGATGTCGTTGTGGGCGGAGCAGGTGGGAGGCTTGGAGCAAGAGTTTGAGGAGCCAGAGAGCGTGGAGTGCGTGCACAGGTTGAACTTCATCGCAGACAGGAACTGGGAGCAGTACGCAGCTCCACAAATCACCGACATGAGGAGTCATCTGATCCGCTACCCGCTCAAAGTGGAGGATGATGGCACAGTCACCAATTTGCCGGGCTTCATCACCTTCCCGACGTCGGAGGGAAGATCATGGGCTCCAACCAGCCCAACATTCCTGACGACTTAACAACCTGATCCACATTAATTGTAACCGTACTTGAACAATGTATCCATACTTAGTGTTTTGTAGCGAGATGTCCTCGAAGTGAGAGACAGATTTCATTGCAGGTGGTGAAGCCATTCTGAACCAAAGGTGTGGTATAATCCTGTACATAGGAAGCTCTTTGCTTCCATTAAGTAGATATTTTGTAACTCAACTTGCAGCTAGAAAAAAATTCTTCAATGGAGTCCTGGCTACTGAACTCGAAGTAAGACGTTGGTTAGGTACGTTCCTTCGGGATATGCTTCATAGATTAAAGTCTGGACAGTATAGATGAAAGTTGACGATCGGAAGATTTGCGTTGTGGGTTGTGAGGATCCGGAAGAAGAGTGAGGAATAATCTAGGAAATCTTTGAAGATTCACGAAGCGTGTGGAGTGAAATGTACGGGAAGCAAGATGGGATGTGCGTATGGGGAGATGGAGGGAGTGATGAAGGGGTGGGATGTCCGAGGAAAGGACTAAGGATGGATATATATATATATGTTTGAAGCTATGGCGTAGGTTGGTAGTTTACCTACCGCGTCCGGCGTATGAGTGAGTGTGAGAGGCTATGGCTGTGTCTATGGCTTGATCTCATGCTCATTTGTATCGTATCGTTTGTGGGTTCCTTTCCTCCAGCGGTTTTGGGTTTCTTTCCTCCATCGGGACCCATTTTTGGTGTGCAATTCATCCAATGTACGAATGTCTTCTAAACAGTTTCAAGCTACAATTTGATATTACGAAATCCCATGTACAGGTTGTTCAAATTTGGTGCGAACCTGATCAGCAATCAAATTGTGCACTAAAAATGAAACCATTATGCAATGAATCTGCTATAAATTTGCAATGATTTTGCATCTTCGTCTTTCGGTCCATATCAAAATAAACCAAACGCTTGCTTTACGTATTAAAGTTTCAATGACTTTGTGTTAGAGGTGACCCAAATTCTGAGGTGCCCCAGTTGACTTTGACATGTACCGTATTGACGAATACTAACATTGAAATTATTTATTCAAGCTTACAGTTCATGCGATCAGTTTATTTGATTTCACATTATATTTCCCTGGAAGTTTTCTGACTTCTTTTCATACCAATTGCGGACGTCCAGTATTCTACCTCTCAAGAAAGAGTTCTAGACTCATAATTCTGTCGGAACATTCAAGTCAACTCTTAATTTCAATATGGAAATCATGCATGATTACTCAGTCACAAGCTTCTCGAAAGAATGGTTGCCATTTCAACACGATCAATTTCCCGCATCAAAACTTTATTAGAAAACGGAAGAATCCACGAGCCTGCACAGTAGCTTACGTGTAAGCTAATGACGGCAATGTGAGGGTTGTCCTCGGCCACCTGCAACTTGACATTCCCCTTTCCACCAACAATGAAAGCTCCGCTGACGACATGACTAGACGCACCAAAACAGCACCACATGCGTCGTCGTCGTCGTCGTTACATGGTGGACGGAAAGAAACGGAAACGAATCCAGTACGTACGTTTGGTGTTATTGATAAAGTAGCAACTCCGCAGTTGTAACGCTTCAAATGGCTCCTTCCGCGTAGAAGTTCAACGATCCAATTTACCAACCGGTCCAGGGGTGCCCGCTGGTATACTTAGTCATGCGTATCATGTTTCCCAAATAATAATCGCGCGTGGTGTAACTAAGGTCAAATAGGGCCAGGAACAATCAATGCGTCTCCACCACTTCTGTAACGGTACTGGGTTTCCATTGCATGCACAACCTCGGTCATGGGCATGTAGCCCATGCAATTCACCTCTGAAATCTGAGCCATGTGATCAACTTAGAGCAGTCTACAAGAATTAAGCTGACGATTGTAATGCTGTGATCAACAACATCTTGGTCCATATCTGACTTCATGAGATCATCGACGTTCTTCCGTCCTTGGCCGAGCATCCATCTGGAACAGATTAGTACCGAAACCGCTGGTCACCATTTCTCCCACAGAGAAAAATCCTGGAACCTGTAGGATTGAGCAGAGTGCACACGGATTAATCTGATGACCAAAGTTTGCACTTCATAGGCTTCAATGCTCTAAATCAAGCTCTACATCGTCATAGTTACATCAACTGCCCATCCACATGACCGTGATGAAATGGAATTGACGACTTCGGTACGTCGTAGTTAGTAGTGGCATGGTTCAAGAGCTCAACCGCAGCACGCGGACCGTCTTGCTCGCAAACATGAAAGAGGGGAGTGACTACAGGCGAGTTGGGGATTCAAAAGAAAATTTCTCGGTGCATTCGCGGCTCATATCCATCCAGTGCATGCACTCGCCGTAAGCTTATACAGATGGGCATCGAAATCGTTTTCAAAAAACTGTCTAAACTCAAACCAGAAGCTAGAAAATGATCCAGTAAGCTACAACTCATTCGCATGCTCCTCTATGGTTTGCACACGGTGCTCGAATTCTCTCCCAGAAAACCAGGGGATGAGACTGCAGACAAGTAACTTTTATCTCAATTTTTGGCCTGCATGCAGCCCATGCAACCCAAATTACGATCGCTAGCGGACTCGTGAAACCCACCCCACGTTTGGAATCCACTTATCCGAATTCGAGTTCCGACCAGCAACCTACTAGCTAACTAAATGGCTAACTATGATTGACTGCTCATCAAGAGACTGAGGTAGACCGATCATCAACTTACATGTCTCCTTGGGATGAACGCGCGCCCTCCTTGGCCCACGCATTAATTGCAACAATCACTTGGTACTCCAAGCCCATATGTGCCTGGGAGTTTCATTGATCACTTCGCACACGCACTACAAACACCTTAGAAGCCAGCATGAGGGGTCTTACTTACCTGCAACACAGCAATGCTGGAATCTCAAGGCTATGGAATCGATTGCGCATGAATCAAGCATTCTTGTGTAATCGAATGACAGCCTGTATGCTCGACCGCGGATACTAGAAAGAGGACCTCCCAGCTCTGCCCCAGTCCTACCAATCTCTCTGCTCCTTTTGGAAGCGCATCACGTATCGGTAAACGACTTTCTGTCATTTTCTATTGAGATATTGCCCGACTCTTGTTCTAGCATATTAATCCTTGCACACTACCCAGGACGCAAGGTCCGTTTCTTGCATGAATCCTAGTACGTTTTTGGAAATATTGTTTCAAGAGCGACGTGATCGGTCAAGGGATGCGGTCTAAGCATGTGAGCATGCAACCGCTTGCAAGAAACCCCAGTGCTTTGCATGATCATTGTAACCACACCTGTAGAGACGACCCCATGCACAAGAATCAAGCTCACAATTATGGTTACTCGAAACTCGGCTTCTACGTTGCACAAACTCAGTCTGCATGAGGTTCAACTTATTACTATACATCCTACGGTGGTGAATGCAAGGTGACAATACGCGTTCGTATTCGGAAATGCTAGAAGAATGCGAGGAAGGTAGGCACGAGCTTTCCGTAGAGCGTTACTCACACCTCTATACCAATGAATTCATTCCAAGAACGTCGGGTTCATCTAAACCTGTGTGCAGACTTTTCAATCCAGATCTACTGAATTCAACTCTCTTGAAACTACACCAGTTCCCATGCTAAACCACCGATCTAGAGAAAATTGAGGTTGAACACCATTTATGTAGTGTCATGTAACAATTACGATCATGGCAGATCGATGGATGCGAGCTTACCAGTGGGATCCACCGATGGGATGGAACTTGGGGATGGGTCATTGCAAAAGAAGTGGCCACTCAAGCAAGCAGGCCAGGGATGGTGCCAGTGACCGAGAATTTCCACGTGCAGCCCTCATCTCCTCATCTTCTCTGTCCCATGAATCGTCACCCGCCGCCCAAGTCATGACTTTCAGCTCCACATGATCACACACAGATGCCGCCCACGTCATGACTTTCAGCTCCACATGATCACACACAGATGCCGCCCACGTCGATTGCGGCCTCAACAAAATCATGACTAGCGAAGTTACAGCTAATTCTACTTCTATGGGTTCCAAGTTGAGCATAACTCATGGTTCAGGAACGGTTTTATCTTGCTTCAGTTTCAGATTGATACAACTGATAGTGCTCAGAGCAAGCAAAGGAATCGGTACCGACTCAACGTCAACGGATACAGATGAGTATCTCTGCATGCATGCATGCAAGGCAAGGATTTCACGTACAGGGACCTTGAAAAAGTCAGCGTCCTCGCCTCTCCGTGGAGCCCTAATCCTTAACCCGACTACATGCTGATTTCCAAATGACGACAGACGCTGGTACTACGTATTGGTGTTGAAGGGATTGAAAGAAGTGGAGTGATCAAGTAGCTATGGTGAAGCATCGCCTGGTTTGCAGAGAAGAAGCCAGCAAGAGACCAAGAAGATTGAAGAGAAACAGAGCAGCACTATCACCACTCCGATCGTATACAATCTCGCTGTTAAGGACGGCCTAGTCATATCTCCAACCGCTCTGTCCCTGGCGTTTATACGGAAGTTGAAATGCTGAGGCCCAACATGCAGCTTCACGTCATTGATACTCTGTTTTAACACCTGTGTATACAAGGGAAGAGAAGTACAAAACTCGCTATCAGTATCTAGTAAGCAATTAGAGCACCTCGTTCTTCTTATGTGCCTAATGCCGTAAGGATGCTCCGGTTTACGTCAGACTTCGACTCTACTGTTTCGAGCGCGACTACATTTCCAGATATTCAGCTAGAGTATACGAACATGCATTGGGTTAGGCGATACTCAGACCTTCTTACCGACAAAAGTCTAATTCTCTCCTCACCGTGAGCATGAAGCTCTAAGCAAATTTGCAATCAAACGAAATAATGAGAGATTTCTACAGGGTTGGCACTAGAGGTTTTAAGGGAAAGGGTGCAATTGACGAGGCTGTGGTACCTTACAGGTCTGTCTTGAATGAGCAATGGTGATTTCTAATTTCCACAAGAGAGTGAGCTTCTGTATCACCACAACAGTGGTAACCAACGATGTCCACAATGATAAGAGAAATGCTGTCCACCAGTTATGGCACCGCAACATGGACGATTGTGCCACCGCCGTGAAAAGCACGCCCTGGAACACGATGTAAAACCCAATGACTTGGTAGATCTCGTTGCGGATGCTATTCTGCTTCGCCTCGAAGAAAGGTAGTGCGTTGTTTATGTAGTGCTCAACTTTCTTCTGTCAGTCTTGAAACGCAATCCTTAGTTTCTCGTACTTGCCGCTGTTGAGCTCATGCAAGTTTGTGGCCTCCATTTCCGCTACGCACAGCCCCTCGTCATCGTCGCTCTATACCTTGCTCAGATCCACCACGTGCCCATTTCCGATTCCGGCATCATTATTGCTATCGCTGTGCTCGGGGCCCGCGCTAGTGGGCAAACTGGTGCCGACAGTGAAAGAACTGGTTGTGGCGACGCCAGAGCATGTGCAACCTGCGCAGTGCCGGGTAGTGCCGCAGCTGGGGAGCGGAAGGAGTTCCTGCTCCTCAGCCGTCGTGAGAGGGACGATTTCCTGCATCTCAGCCATCAAAGAAGTGAGTGACTAACGCGGGGAGATCCCGAAGCTCGATTTCAATCGCCATTGCTACTTAGGGTATCGCTATCCGCAGCTCGTTGAACAGAGTCACAAATAGTCACTGCTCAGAACCCTTGATGATGCGCTTCAGCTTCCAACTCAATGTCGTCGTGTCGTAGAGCGAGTCAGGGAAGTTCAACCTCTCTGATCCTCGCCACCTGCATGGGAGAGCAACACAGCCGCTTGAACAATGTGGCGAGCAACACAGCCACACCCACAACGATCCCCACTGCCGGCTTCGCTTGAGATCATTACTGCCACTACCGCCGGTCAACGAAGCTGATACAGTGTTGCCTGGGCTCAAGCCTGGCGCTCGTGGCGCAAGCCCGCTGATACCTGGCTGGCGACGGACCATCGCTGAATGAGCCCAAAGTTGACGAGGCTGCAATCACAGACCACAGGTCTCAATATGATCAGCTAGTGGAGTTTGACAGATCCTAACAATCGAAGCAGCTCTGATATGGTTTGGCAATCAATTCGAACAGGAAGTCGCATAAGTAGAGACTACCTTGTGTGTGTGTGGCGCTTGTGCTGAAGCTCCAGGAGATGATCCTCTTCCACACTCCATTCTACCGTTACAGCTCACACAACACACCAATTCGATCAAGCAAGGGTGGCCTTGGCTGCGAATCCATGATCTGTTCCTACCACGACATGAACAATGAGAAGAATTCAACACAATTCAAGTATAAACTCACGTTCACAGCAATCCAAATTTGAATTTCCATCTTTTTCCCGCGCCTAGGCAGCTCCGCCCTCCCGCTCACTGGTGCCGCCGTCGCTGTCAGGGCATAGCATTCAAACCGCCGCCCCTTCTTCATCGGTATCTTATTTGTTGGTGTAAGAGGAATCTTGTTTCTTACAATGCCACACCAATTCATTCTACTTTAGCAAATAATCTAATCAATTTGGTAGTCTAGGTATGTCAAAATGGCACTGTCTTGAATTAATGTCATTTCATTCACATCGTCCATGACTGTACTTTTTAATGCGTATATTTGATGAATGGGTACTAACACTTAAACCTCTTTCAAATCACTTTTCATAATTTCACGATTTGAGACAAGATTGCGGGGTGCAAAAATCTTCTTGTGCTTTCAATTTTCAACCACAAATATTTGTCCTGAATTATATATACTTACAAACAAAAATATTGATTCAAATGGTACTTATTAATAGTTACCCATACTCAAAATATTGTACTAACACACGTTAAAAGTACAAAAAAGTTTGTATCATATGAATGATACCTATATTATATATAATTTTGTGATTATTACAAACATGACATATTTCCTTTACATTGATATATTTTATAAATTAGGGTTAAGTTGAGCAATTTAGATTGATCAGAGTTCACACACATAGTATTATCTAGGTGTGCCACTCGAGGCGTGACAATGAGGGGGTGGTTCACAATAGGGGGGTTGATCACAATAAGAGGTTGTTCAGAATAAGGGGGTTGTTCACAATAGGGGGTTGATCACAATAAAGGGGTTGTTCACAATAAAGGGGTTGATTACAATAAGGGGGTTGTTCACAATAAGGGATTAAGGGGGTTGTTCACAACAAAGGGGGTTGATCACAATAAAGGGGTGGTTCACAATGAGGGGGTTGATCACAATAAGGGGGTTGGTCACAACAAGGGGGTTGTTCTCAATAGGGGGTCGATCACAATTAAGGGGTTGTTCACAATAAGGGATTAAGGGGTTGTTCACAACAAAAGGGATTGATGACAATAAGGGGGTTGATCACAATCAGAAGGTTATTTACAATAAGGGATTGTTCACAATAAGAGGTTGATCACAATAAGGGGGTTGATCACGATAAGGGGGTTGTTCTCAATTGGGGGGTTGATTACAATAAGGGGGTTCTTCTTAATAGGAAGGTTGATCACAATAAAGGGGTGATTACAATAAGGGGGTTGTTCACAATAAGGGGTTGTTCACACAAGGGGGTTGTTCACAATAAGGGGTTGATCACAATAAGGGGGTTGGTCACAATAATAAGGGGTTGTTCACAGTAAGGGGGTTGATCACAATAGGGGGGATGATCACAATAAGGGGGATGATCACAATAAAGAGGTTGTTCACAATAAGAGGGTTGATGACAATAAAGGGGTTGTTCACAATAAGGGATTAAGGGGTTCTTCACAATAAGGGGAATTGATCATAATAAGGGGGTTATTCACAATAAGGGGTTGTTCACAATAAGGGGTTGATCACAATAAGGGGTTAATCACGATAAGGGGGTTGTTCTCAATAGGGGTTATATTACAATAAGGGGGTTGTTCTCAATAGGAAGGTTGATCACAATAAAGGGGTTGTTCACAATAAGGGGTTGATCACAATGAGGGGCTTGATCACAATAAGGGGGTTGTTCACAATAAGGGGTTGGTCACAATAAGGGGTTGATTACAATAAGGGGTTGTTCTCAATAGGGGGTTGATTACAAAAAGGGGTTGATCACAATAAGGGGTTGGTCACAATAAGGGGGTAGTTCTCTATAGGAGGGTTGATTAGAACAAGGGGTGAAGGGGTTGTTCTCAATAGGGGGGTTGATCACAATAAGGGGTTGATCACAATAAGGGGTTGTTCACAATAAGCCTTTAAAATCAAATAGGACTAGGTTTTCTTAGTTTGAGTAAACTTATTATTTTAGGAAACTAATAAGCTTCCTCATAGGTTTCTTGTGCGCTCACTCCATTTTATCATATACTATGTTATTTATGCCAATAATATCAATTTCTAATTCGTGATAATAGAAAGTACATTTTATATTGATTTTCAAATTATTTCTCTTTTAAATCAAGTATAAAACAAATACTACCTATTTTAGGAAATTGGACCATGTAGATCTAATTTGGGGTTTAGGGTTTTTATGAAAGCAAAAATAATATTATCTAAGCATATTAAATATTTAATCAATACAATCCCACTATGACATTATGAGTTGGCATTGGATTCTACTTCATTCACCTTATCATTATTTCCCCTTAACTTTCAAAACTTCAAACTTTGTCCCACAAATATCAAAGCATAAGTATTTAATCAATACAATCTCACTATGACATTATGAGTTGGCATTGGATTTTACTTCATTCACCTTATCATTCTTTCCCGTAACTTTCAAAATTTCAAACTTTCCCCTCAAACATCAAAACATATATATTTAATCAATACAATCCCACTATGACATTATTTATTTTCCTCATTTGCGCTTTTATTTCCTTGGACCAAATCTTAACCATTCACCTACATTATCTTTAGCATAAAGTTCGACATGATAATCCAAAAAGGTTGAGGTTAGAATGTGGAGTTCCCAATCGAAGGTTTGATTTCAAATGAGAAACTCAAAAACATTTAATAAAGTTTCTTAGATATATACAAAAGTATCACGCAAGGAACACAAGTTAACCACGTTGAACACCCAATTTTGTAATTTTCCTACATAGCAGTAATATAAAATAAAGGGGACTACTGAGTATACTCATGGAAGTTGGTGGAACATGTACAGTACAACAATTTCACACGCATCAAAAGGGACAATTTGAAAATTTGAACACCCAAATTTGAGATTTCAAACGCATAGAAAGGGACAATTTGAAAATTTGAACACCCAAACTTGTGATTTTGTAACTTTCCTACATAATGTTCAGTAGTATAAAATAAAGGGGACTACTGAGTATACTCCTGGAAGTTGGTGGACTATGTACAGTACCAAAATTTCACACGCATAAAAAAGGGACAATTTGAAAATTCAAATAAATAAATGAATTACTGATGATGGATGTACAGCGGTTTGGAATTGTGCTTCTTTCAGGCGGGTGTAATGAACACTCATGACGAAGAGACGAAGAAGTTTTTCAAGGGTACATCAGTTCGATGTATTCTAGCTCCACGCTATGGTGCATCGAAGTCAACTTGGTTCAGGCAAAAGGTAGGTTGGGTTCATTGCGAGACTACAGTATTAAACAATTCAGGAGGTTGATGTTTGAGTTTTAGAAGTTGCCTGCTGAACACAGACTCCATAATGTTGATTGCTCAACAGTTGTGGATCCACTGATGGAGGCTAACAAGCATGTTGTGATTAATAGAATATGTGACCCGTGATGATTCCATGTCAGGTCGTGGGGTCGCTCTACACGCATCACCAAAAGACCGTGATCGTTGACAGCGGACCTATCGGTCAAAGGAGATTGTCCGCCTTCGTCGGTGGCTTGACTTGACAGGAGGCCGATGGGACACGCCTGCACATCACATTTTTGCTTCACTTCAGAATGAGCACAAGGGTGACTTCCGTAACAAATCCTGGGAGGTGAGTGACAAGTAAAGAGTCAAGATGCGATCATGCTTTAAGATAGAGAACCGTCATAACAAATTTCCTTTTTATCGTGTTGGCAGTATGAACCAGAGAGTGGAGGACCCAGGGAACCGTGGCACGACTGGCACTGCAAGATTGAAGGTCACGCTGCGTACGATGTCCTCACGAACTTCGAGCAGCGGTGGAGAAAAGCCACTTCACGGCATGACGACGAGCTGATTGATATCGATCGCCATGACGGTATTTGGAGTCCTTCGAACCGTGCTCCGGATGCTGGCGATCCTGCCCTTTTCGTAAGCAATGAGCGTGACCCGGAAACTTGGCATGTGCAGGTTTTACCCTCCCTCCATTACATGCCACTTTGAATTACATGAATAGTGTCCTTATCTCGATATCTTCAGAAACTTTTCGTTCGTAATTGACAATTGACTGAATGGATATCGTGAGTGAGTAAACGAATGGGAACAAATTCGTCTTTTAGTGTGGGTAAAAAGCTGACAACGGTGTTAATTGTGCAGGTATTCAGGTCGATTGATGCAGGATCTGTGAAAGGTTTTCCCACCACCGTCGACCAGGTTTAAAAAGAGGTACGAAATGCTCATGCTCATGAAGCACCTGATTGAAATTCAAGAGATTAGCAGCTATATGTGACCCTGTTGTTGTGATGCAGAAACTGGTGTGGGGTAAAAGCGTTGCCATAGACATAAGCATTCAGATGGCGTACATTATTGCAATACGATCTGCTCAACATTTCATATACATCGAGAATCAATACTTTCTGGGATCGTCGTACAACTGGCCAGACTACAAAACAGCTGGTACTCTTTCGACCATAATCATCCTGACATGGTGATAATTTCGACATCAATAATGCCGTCGAGTAACCATTGATGTTCCACAGGTGCCAATCATCTCATTCCGATGGAACTGGCGCTGAAGATCTGCAGCAAAATCAGAGAGGGCAAGAGGTTTGCCGTGTACGTGGTCGTTCCCATGTGGCCCTAGGGTGTTCCCGGCAGTGGCCCCTGTCAAGAAATTCTGTATTTTCAGGTAATCAACTAAATCCCACCATCTAAACAACAATGCCATCAGACTTTCTCAATAACCTTCTGAAAAGATTAAGCCATTCTTCCGCTATGTAAGAGGCTATGGATGGACCCTGATTGATGCTCTACTTCTTCATGTAAGATATTATGGCAATTTTCATAGTGTAGATATTGATGCAATTGGGTTCGACAATAACGACAGGAATGGGGACCCTCACGCACGATATTCTTTCTTTCGCTGTATAATAGGTTGTGAAAAGAGTTGCTTCAATTCTACGAATTTGACTATTTTCGCAGTGAAGGTGTTGATCGGGATTTTGATTGCTTCTTTTTGATTTGTGACCAGTCGCAAACGATGAAGATGATGTACGCCAGAGTTGCAGGTGCGCTACGAGAATATGGCCCGTCGCATGCAAAGCCAACAGATTACTTGAATTTCTACTGCCTAGAGACGAGAGAGACTGCCAAACCGGGCGAGTTTGTACCGGTGCAGCCCCCGGATAACAACTCTCATCATGTAAGTAATATGAAAAAACGCATGCTCATGTTTTTGGAGGTTATAAAGATTCATTGTGGTACTTTGAAGCAGCCTGGTGATTGAAAGCTTGCCTGGGAGCATGCAGGGACTTTCGCAAGTCAATAGACGGATGATGATATATGTGCACGCGAAAGGAATGATCGTAGACGACGAGTTGGTGATCGTGGGCTCCGCCAACATCAATCAACGATCCATGGATGGCTCCAGAGATACAGAAATTGCCATGGGCGGCTATCAACCGCAACACACGTGGTATCAGAAACAAGGCCATCCTCGCGGTCAGGTGGGTTCATATCTGCTAAAGTCTACCCCAGTCGTACATTTCAGGCCTTCCTACCTTATGGTGGGTTTAGAATTGGGGTGGAGAGCCAATCTGAGCCCAAGTGACATGACTTCGAGCTTGGAGCTTGAAAGTAATAAATAAACAATTTGAATGCCAGTAACTGAATTCAAGTATACAGTTGTTCGGGTGCCGTTGAAGCAGACAAACAAAAACAGATCACGATCAGCCGTTCCAATTTTAAATTCAGCGGATAGTGTTAGTACTTTTAATCAATTGGTTCTTACTAATTAATTGGTTCTTACTATAATCAGTGTAACTGCTGACAACCTGTTTTTGATAACATCAGAGCTTCTATCTCTAATGTAAATTCAAACAGACAGACCTCACCAATGGGAGGATTGAATACAATGCAACCCACCTTCAGTGTAAACTCACCTTTAGGAGTATAAAAGTCTTTGAAGCTTTACGCCTCGACGAGGAGTTTATGGATCTACTCACCTGATCTCTACTTCTGTGAAGCTTGGCTCATCAGATTTGAAATGGCGTGCAGGTATATGGCTACCGGATGTCGTTGTGGGCGGAGCAGGTGGGAGGCTTGGAGCAAGAGTTTGAGGAGCCAGAGAGCGTGGAGTGCGTGCACAGGTTGAACTTCATCGCAGACAGGAACTGGGAGCAGTACGCAGCTCCACAACTCACCGACATGAGGAGTCATCTGATCCGCTACCCGCTCAAAGTGGAGGATGATGGCACAGTCACCAATTTGCCGGGCTTCATCACCTTCCCCGACGTCGGAGGAAAGATTATGGGCTCCAACCAGCCCAACATTCCTGACGACTTAACAACCTGATCCACATTAATTGTAACCGTACTTGAACAATGTATCCATACTTAGTGTTTTGTAGCGAGATGTCCTCGAAGTGAGGAACAGATTTCATTGCAGGTGGTGAAGCCATTCTGTACCAAAGGTGTGGTATAATCCTGTACATAGGAAGCTCTTTGCTTCCATTAAGATATTTTGTAACTCAACTTGCAGCTAGAAAAAATTCTTCAATGGACTACTGAACTCGAAGTAAGACGTTGGTTAGATACGTTCCTTCGGGATATGCTTCATAGATAAAAGTGCACTATAGATGAAAGTTGACGATCGAAAGATTTGTGTTGTAGGTTGTGAGGATCCGGAAGAAGACTGAGGAATAATCTAGGAAATCTTTGAAGATTTACGAAGCGTGTGAAGTGAAATCTACAGGAAGCAAGATTGGATGTGCATGTGGGGAGATGGAGGGAGTGATGAAGGGGGTGGGATGTCGGAGATAAGGACTAAGGATATATATTTTTGAAGCCATGGCGTAGGTTGGTAGTTGACCTACCGCTGCCGGCGTATGAGTGAGTGTGAGAGGCTATGGCTGTGGCTGTCACTAGCTTGATCTCATGCTCATTTGTATCATATCGTTTGTTGGTTTCTTTCCTCCATTGGTTTTGGGTTTCTTTCCTCCATCGGGGACCCATTTTTGGTGTGTAATTCGTCCAATGTACGAATCTCTTATAAACAATCTCTTCTAAACAGTTTCAAGCTACAATTTGATATTACGAATTCCCATGTTCAGATTGTTCAAATTTGTTGCGAACCCGAACAACATTTAAATTGTGCACTAAAAATGAAACCATTATGCAATGAATCTGCTATAAATCTGCAATGATTTTGCATCTTCGTCTTTTGGGTCCATATCAAAATAAACCAAACGCTTGCTTTACGTAAAGTTTCAATGACTTTCTGTTAGAGGGTACCCAAATTCTGAGGTGCCCCAGTTGACTTTGACATGTACCGTATTGACGAATACTAAGATTGAAATTATTTATTCAAGCTTACAGTTCATGAGATCAGTTTATTTGATTTCACATATTATTTCCCCTTGAAGTTTTCTGACTTCTTTTCATACCAATTGCGGACCTCCAGTATTCTACCTCTCAAGAAAGAGTTCTAGACTCATAATTCTGTCAGAACATTCAATAAGGTTCAAGTCCTAAGGCCTAAGAACGTAATAAGGTTGGCGTGCTGGTCTAACGTGAGCAAATCCCTCCACAAGGGGCAGATCTCGGATGTTGGAGGGGGTGCACTGGAAAATGAGGAACTGTTGTCAACAGGATTTGAAGCTTGGCTATTCTTCATGGCATTCGTCGTTATTACAATGTAAGTGCAACATATTATTATCCAAGATGACTCTGTTGTTGTTCTAGCCTTCTTGCACAAATGTAACAACAAAGATTGCATAATAGGGAGTCGGTCTTTCTGCCATGTACTTTTTTGATTTCCGTGTACTAAGGGACGAAGATTTGGTGGCCATTTTGATAAGTTTAACATCTTTGAATGAACGAATAGAATATGTGGCATGCGAAATAATTATTGGGAGCTTTTAAAGACACTCTAACATTGAAGACTTCTGAATTTGATGATTACCGAGCAATGGATATGTAGACTGCTCAAAGCTCTTGGAAAACAAAAGTTCAGCGATAAACTGAGGCTTCATATGCTGTCTTTTTTATGCTCACAGTGATTATGATGGTTGCAAGATAGGGTATGTCTAGGTACTAGCGGATGCGATTAGGCGAGCGGTCGGCAGGACGGTTGTTAGAGAGAAGTCCGCCAAATGGTTGTCCACGCAGACAGGAGAGGGCCGTTTGCGGCGCGATTGGTTGGGGTGCATGTCACCCAACGTTGTCGGACGCGCGGTCAATTGGGATAAATGACGGCTTTTTATGCCGCAAGTAGATTAACCTAAGCCATTGATGTTAGCGGAAGTCCTTAGGTGGTCGAGGATGTATGGGGTCCGGACGACTTGACGTTGTCGTGATGCACTTCAATGAAGTGCATCAAAAACAACAAAAAGAAGAGTTTAAGTATAGTTCTATGTATTTGTTAATTGTAAGTTGTTTATTAAAAAATATAGTTTTGGTGGCCTCGTTTGAATCCTTTTAGGATACCGACCCGGGTATTGAATTTTATGGGCATAGGGGTGTTTAAGGCTAGTTAGAGAGGGTATTAGAGGGTCTTGTGTCGAACTTAGGGTAGGGGAGTAAGGGTAGAGAGAGAAGAGGTTTTGGGGGAGAGGAGAGAGGGGCAGAATTTAGGGTTTCAAGGAGGAGGTCGTTTGAGGGAGGTAGAAGTGTTAGATTTGAAAAAAAAAATTAGCGTTGTGTTGAGGACAAGATAAGGTTTATGTGGTACAAATTTGAGGCCGATTAGTTGTTTGGGGTGGAAGTTATTGAGTGCGAAAGAGGAGGAAGTCGGAGGGAGGGATTGGGTGGCAGCTTCAAGGGTGGCTCTGATTTTCTCTTGCCACGTTCTGGGTTTTAACCCAACTTTTTGGAAACTTAGAGGGCGTCAAGTTTAGAAGATTGGCTTTCCAAAAAACTAATACACTGAAGGTTTTGAGCTAGGAGGAGGAAGATACAAGTTTTTTTGTGTGGTGGGTTTTTTTAGGGATGCAGCAGCGGCGGTTTCAAGTGCGGTCTATTCAAACCCTCTCCACTCCCTTGTTTTGATTTTTCTCTTGTGAGATTTAGATGTCAGCTAGCTCTTTTAGTCAGCTTTCAAGAAACTTATTGCACTTGCAAGTTGGTTTTATAAGCATAGAATCATGACTGTTTTAGTGAGAAGGGGCGCAGCTGTGAAGGTAGTGAAGAGGGTGTTATACTTTCTTTCACCATTTTTGTTTTGTGTACTGCCCTATAGTAAAAATTTGTGTGTATTTAGATCTGGATGTTAGCTTTCCAAAGAACTACTCCATGATACATTTGGAGCTATTGTAATTGACTTATTGTGTTTTTAGTTTTGTGGGGGTAGAAAGGGGAAGTTCGGGTTAGTTGAAGTTGACTAGCTTGAGAACAAGGGTAAGGGAATGGGAGTATCTAAGCACTATAAGTGCACAAAACCATTATACTTAGCCTTCCGCTATTATATTTGAGCTTGTTTTGTTTGGAAATTTTAATTTCCTTTGTATTACTTCCAATAAATCCAATAGCAGTCATGTGCCCTGCGTTCTCCCGAGGAGACTCGTTCTCTTGACAACGTCTTGCTTATTGAGAGTGTTCACAACTCTGGCTAGTAGTGTCCCTAAACAACATCTCCTCTAGTCTCTTCCTATTTTCCAAACCTCATAATTTTTAGCTCACACCTCTAATTGAGGTATTCCTTGGCATTTAAGAATCATGACAACATGAGCCATTACTTCTCATGTCTATTTCCTTGTGGCTCATAGTCTTTATCGATCAGAGGCAAATGATTCATTAAAGACACTAGGGCACTACTAGTGGCTACAAGGGCCAATGAATCATTTGCCTCGTCAATGGCAGCTGCAGTATATAGCCAATACTATTTGACATATTTTCAGCTTTTTGCACTGCTACTAACCTACATCAACAATGCCCCTCAGAGACCTGGAAGCTTTAAAATGAGTTGATGTTAGAGACGTAGTCTCTAGCAACTTTCTAGGTCTTGTAAAAAGTAGATTGTCTTGTAGAAAGTCCACTAGAAGCTCTTACTATGGTTCTAAGAAAGTCTTTAGAAACTTCCAAGTTGTAGAAATATTTTCTAGAAGCACGCTAAATCCAGGAGAATATGTAAGAATCGAAATTGAAAACTTCTTTAGTCTTGACAATAGATCTTTTGGTGTTCTAACCCACCTCTTTTGGTGTTGTTTATGTATTTTTCTTGTTAATCCAAGTTCTTATGCTTTGTTTTGAAAACTTATTCTAGTTCCACATTGATTGTTGGATACTCTAATGTCTGTAATCTATTCTTGTGCAAGATCAAATTTCATCCTATCTGAAACCATATTCCTGCTGACTTTCCCCACTGGGCAATATTTTAAGGAAAACTCTACTATTTTGTGCACTTTGGTGACTTTTAAAAAAACTCTTAGAGCATGGCCAAAAGGGACACCTTAACCCGCAAACGGAGATTTTAAAAGACCATAATTGACCTTACAACATATTTTGAGGTGATAGATGGTGGATATCACTTTGGCAATGGGGTCAATTGCCCTCGCCATCCCTTTGCGACAACTAACCCAAATCAACCACGTGAAATGAAGACTTCTACCTTGGACTACACCTAGGCCTCACAAACTAGTAGGAAGAACGAGACAGTGTGGGACTTAAAGGACCCCTAATATGGGCTTCAATGTGGAATGTCATTTCTCTTTTGGAGTGTAACATTGAACTTTCCAACTTTTGAAGTGACGTTGGTAGAGACCTTCATTCAACTTTTCAGCACCTCCACACTATATTTTGTGTTAAGCAGAGTTGTAGAGTAACTGCTAGAGATGATCTGATATCTAAGTGCACCTGGTATGGTAGAGCAGCCAAAAATGGCGCAGTGCCGAAAATGGAGCCCTAGTAATCTTCACTGTCACGTACATAATAGCTTCTCCATATAACAGTACCATGTACACTCTGCAAAGATTATAGGGCGTCACTTTGGGGCACCATTTTAGGAACACCTATATTTCCATCTTCAAAAATTCATTACTTACTGTAGAAGAGTCAAAAAATGATGATTCCACTTGCTCTAGTTTTCTACTAATTTTCCCCATGCACAAAAATTGATTGCACTGGCAACCATCCTGTAGATTTTCTGTGCTGAAAATTGCGCCATTATAGGACACCTTACCATAATTGAAGTATGGCTACAAAAACCCTTGAATCAAGCTGACAGCACATCCTGAATTAGGCTGAAAGTGGTGCGGTGTAGTTAATGACTGGTCGGTACAAATCGAACCTATCAATAAACAACAACATCTGGTACAGACATCTTAAATAGACGTTTCTAAACTACAGAGAGAATATGCCGAGCTGGAAGATGCTTCGGTGTAAACTTTCTAACATCCATGGGAAGAAAAAGGAGGCCCCCAGCCAGGACAAGCTACTTGCTTACGATTCGTGTCGTTGCTGGTGAATCGGTAACCTGCTGATCGGGGGCTGCTCGACCCCATCTTCTATCCTCATGTTTGCATCCATCAATTCTTCATGCGTAATGATTTAGACCCATGCGTAGTGCAAAATGTGAATACCAAGTGAAGTCAAAGTCAGAAATTTCAATACCAAGTGAAGTCAAAGTCTACTGACCCACTCAGCAGAGGGAAGGTATTAACCATCCATTTTACTCTTTGGAGTGCAATCAACAATTTGAAGTGCTTTTGATGAGAAATTGTCAAGGAAATTTATGGATTATGAACAAGAACAAGAGTGCATAGATGGTCTTTCACACACCAAATATTGTCATGCCCATGTTGGGAGAGCGGGCCAACAACCACACCAAACACTTGATATAGTATGGATTCATAATTCATCCGCACCAATTTGCATTAAGCACATGCATGTCAAAACCTAATTGGCTATTTGTCTTCAAGCAAGTATGTGTCAACGGCTAATAGTTTACATATTTTCAACTAGTGCAACACTTTCCAAATAGTATCAAGTGTTGGGGTAGTACAATACTATCTAAGTGGAACAAATGACACAATTTTTTTATTTACTGCCTATAGATTGGCAAACTTTGACAAAGAAATGAGTGCTGTGAAAAATACAAAGGAAGATCAAAGGAATTAGGAGGTGTATTTAGCCACCTCCAAGAAATTGTGGTATGTCAGTTTGTCAGTGAGCTACACATAGGCCTTAGTCAGCCAATCCAAATCGCCAAGTGTCTAGCTCATTGGTTAGCACTAGTTAATGACATCATGATTTGTGTAATTTTCCATATCCAGATGTTTGCGTGTACATGGGTTGTGAGATTTGATCATTGTTTCAAGCATAGCTAGAAGTAGCTAAAAAGTCGACAAACTATTTGCCAAATTTTGCGTCCTCTCGCATAGGCCAAGTACTAGTGAGGTACAATGGCATAGGCTACTATATTCATTTTGGAGACTTTAGAAAAGAAAAGTATCGCCCATCTTCCATAGAGTATTTTCAAAAAATAGCCACACTCCCAACACTTTAGAAATCCTAAAAATATGGTTGAAATGAGAGAACAACCCTTGGCTTGAAAAGAAACCCTAGGGTGCGAGTTCACACCGGGATCACTCCCATCTATCCGCACGAACGGCGCTTACTTGGGAAGGGTAGGATTTGCTAGGGTAGGACTAGGAGTTCACCATTTAGGATTAAAGGTTTATTGTGAGGATATCTAGGATAAATTGAGGGTGCAGGTTCCAAGTATGAAAAATCAAATAAAATAACAAATATAAAACAAAAGTTACAAAAATCAGGCCCCCATTGGTTGGGCAACACTTGTCCGGGTAGCTTAGGGCAACCCGGGTCAGCAACCCTACAAATATTCACATGTTTTGATCGCAAATATTCTCATCATTTTATCGCAAATATTCTCATGTTTTTATTGTCCCTTTGATTTGAAAATGACAAAGGATCCTCAAAAATGCTGCAGCGGATATTTTGGGCTGAGACAAGGTGGCCTCTAGAAATCAGCCTTCCATAATGACTCTATTTGACAATAAAATAGTGAGATATAAATGCGTAATGGTAGCCTAGTCCGCCAACTTTGCAATTTGAACCAGGTTTCAGGGTAACTTATTGTATGTTCAGAAGCTACAGCATACCCTGAAACAGGCTGGCAGTGGTGAGGTGCGGATTATGACCAACAATCTGGTAGAATAGAAAACTCTACTCTGCAGCAATATATGGTACTGAGCCTACAGAGTCCAGCCATCTCGAAGTAGATGTCTGTACATTCTGCAGGATTCCATCTCCGTTTGTCGCTAATCTCTCATGTGACCTTGGTGTATATCAAGGCTCATGCCCCACTCCGGAATACAACTCGTCATCGGTGCAGTAAGATTGTGAAGAAGTCGATCGAGTAGCTGGTTCAGGTCATCATGTTTACGGAGGTGTGTCTCACGGTATTGGGATGCCATCTTGCAGATCTGAAGGCGTTCATTCGTCTGGATGAGATTATGGTGAAGGATGCGAAGAAGAGAGAGCTCAAGGATCTGGAGAAAGTACACGAGGTTCTAGCGTGTTTGATCAGAGGGGTGTACATGGTGGACAAAAAACATCTACGGGGGAAAGCCAAAGACTTTTGGGAGGCCGTGGGATACAAACCTGTTAATTTGAGGAGTCTCAATCTGACCGGTTTCGATGGAAATCAGTTGGAGGAGGACCTCAAAAGGGTCGTGGGCGAGCCGGATCCGGATCTAAAGAATGGCGCGCCGGATCCGGATCTAAAGAATGGCGATGTTGCTGCTCTAGCCCGCCTGGTACTCTTCCGAAGATGCGAAGGCAGGGGTGATAAGGTACCTTCAAAATCATGAATGACATCGATGTTGAGAGTTTTTCAGTTTTCCCTGTTCGTGCTGTGGTGTTAGTGAGATACTTTTCGCACTTATACAGTATGTCCAAAGCACAATTCATCTTTGGTCCAGATGATTAACTAGAAGATTTCTTATTTAATCTCCGGTTTTCCGTTTCTTTCTGAGAAAAGCTCGCTAGCTCGCTAGCTCGATCCCACATCTTATTGTTCCAAAGTCTCACGCTAACCAAAATGATATTGTTCGTTGCAGCCTTTGAAAGTCGCCGGAGGCGAAGCGGGGGAGACTGTTCCCCCGCCAAAGTACGTAGTGGCTATTCGAGGAACCATACTGCGAAGAAGCGAGGGGAATAGTATCAACGTCGAAGACATCGCAGCTAACGTAAAGATTTTTCTCGAGACCCTTCATGCAGCGAGAGACTTGTATGAACCTGTTAGGCGTTTGGTGAAGGCTATCTGTAAGCTCGATGGAGGTGGCGTTAATCATGTTTGGATAGCGGGTCACTCCTTGGGTGCCATGATCGCCTTCATAGCTACTCGTGAACTTGCGCTCGACAAAACTGATCCTTTTGTGCTCTGCCCTCACCTCTTCAATCTGCCCTACGCCAGCTTATTCGGATTGGCAAATTCCGTGTGTCGCGAGCTCGCTCAAAAGGTCGATAGTTTCCTTGCGACTTTTTCTTCGAGGTTATTCAAAGTAGATCACATTAGGGAGGTGGTAACCCCCGTGATTGTGGGAATCGTAGACACGGTCGCTCAGGCTGTGGACCCTGAGTATCCT
>CM073323.1:26409457-26753467 GCA_037043015.1 Bryum argenteum | reverse complement strand
GAGATCGTGAGGAAGGAATCGGCCGCACTGATGAAGAGCAACTATTTCCCTTATTTGTATCTGAACCCAAATGATCTAATCTGCAGAAAATACATTGACCACTTTGGCGTTCCGGAGGATTCTAGACAGTCGACTGGGGTGTTGCCTGCAGTCAAGACAAGGGCCCACTCACTGTCATCTTCACTATTGCGGTGTTTGAAAATTGATGCGAAATCTTGTAACAGGGTTTCTCATGCGCGTGTGATCATCAATCATTGGGGGGAGGGTCCGAAAGAGGCTCATAAACTCCACCAGTGGTTTCTGTATCCCACCGTCAAGGAAAAGGTGTACGAGACTAAGGGAACGGCAGAATCGCAGGAAGGGGCTGGAGAGTCCTAGACTTGCACGAAGATGTTTTGAGAGAGTCCGTAGACTGGCAGGAATCGTCTGAAGTCTGAACTAGAGCAACTAACGTAGTGTGACAAGAATTAGTCGTCTGCAAAAGCGTCACCGTTGTGTGGTGACATCGTCTTCTGCTGAACGGCATGACCGTTAGGCACTGGACTGTGGGTACAGTCAACAGATGAGGAATATCATGTTACACCTGAAATTCAAGTTTCCAATTTCATGCATTACATGTACAAATCATATATCATTATGTTTCTTTCAGTAGTATGGAAAATACACCATCGAATCAATTTTGGAAATGTATAAACTGATTGATGTCCTTCCGAATATGTCTTCGGAATATGTGACCACATTAGTTTTCTTAGATCATTGGGTAGAACGGACGATCAAAATAAGAAATCGAACAACATAAGATCGAATAATTCATATCATACATGTAAGCCAACATGCATTCAAAATTTGGGATCATTTCCGCACATGGTTCTATGCTAACACCATATAAAACATAGCCTTCTATGTGAGCTTGCATCTCCATCATCTCATGCTTGATTTCGACTTTGTTTGCCAAGTCCATTCCCTCCATGCTCCCAAAATCCTAATGAAGTGTCGGCCAGCCCCTTGCATCTCATTGGACATGACCAATGGCCAATGGAATGATGACATTCATCCATTTGCCATCCTTCCTCCATCCCTTGCAACGTCATGTCATCATTTGCCACCTCATGACGTCCTTTGCCACCTCCATTGTTTTTACATCCTCCAATTCCTTTCTTTGTCGTTCTCAAAACATAGTTTTATTTTTACAAACAAACATTTGTATAAATTTTTAATCCGCTTTGGCCTAAACTTTCTCTAAGACTTGGAACTAAATATTTTAGCTCCATATGACCTTAAGTTAATACTTAACTAGATTAATTACACTCTATATTCTTTTCATTCTATATACCAATCATTTAACAATCTCAAGAACTTTAATACATATCACTATGTACTCTCCTTTATTTCTACCTATTAATCTATAATTTTACAACATGTAATCAACCTCTTCACGACAACGCGGCTCTCTCTACTTCAAGCATCACTTCCTCATCACAAACACCATTACTACGTCATAAGTGCACCATATAAATCATAGCCATTTATGTGAGCATGCATCTCCATCATCTCATGTTTCATTTGAACTTTGTTTCCCAAGTCCATTCCCTCCATGAACCCATGTATGTCTTAACCAAAATTATATGGGATGACGCGGCTCTCTCAACTTCACGCATCATTTCGTTATGGCAAGCACCATTACTACGTCGTAAGTGCACTATATGAATCATAGCCTTCTATGTGAGCGTGCATTTCCATGATCTCATGCTTGATTTCGACTTTGTTTGCCCAGTCCATTTGCTCCATGAACCCATGTATGTCTTAACCGTGATTATATAGGATGACGGGGCTCTCTCAACTTCAAGCATCATATTGTCATGGCAAAAACCATTACTACGTCGTAAGTGCACTATATAAATCATAGCCTTCTATGACGTGCTCTTCTCCTTCTCGTTGTGCAACCCCTTAGATCCAAGGTGGAACTCCTCCAAGAAAAATTTGGTCCCCCTCTAAGCTTGAAAAGGCCTAGATCTACTTGGATCTCACTAGATCTAGGTTTGCAATATGGCCTCCAATCTTCCACCAACTCAATCTAACTCAAAGCACACCCCTTTCTTTTCTTTTCTAACCCCGCTCTACCTGATCCATTAAAAATCAATCAATCCTTGCAAAAACAGCGCTTCCCCTAATGACTCTCCACCTCCAGAGCTCTCACAGCCCTCAACACATCCAAAAAACCCCTACTGATCCAACTCAAAGGCTGGACCTTGTCACCGCAGTCCGTAGGCCAACGGAGCAGAATTTATATATATAATTACTTTATTGATTTATTTGGGCCAGCTCGTGGGCTGTCAAGTCCAACTTCACCGGTTGTTATAGAGAAATTTTAAAAGGGAATTAAAAATAAAAGATAAAGATAAAAGTAAATAGAAGGTAAAAAACAAAAGTGAATGATTCTTGGTAATGTGAAAATGGTTGTAGTTAGCACTTTGGACCTAAAGTGTCTTATTGATGTGGCAGCCATAGGAATAGCTCTATAGACGGAGCCAATAAATGATTTCTCTTGGTCAACCTTCCATGGTCCAAGTGTAAACCGGCCCTAACGCGTTGCAAGCGCCAACCGCTAGTTTTTTACAAAATTAATAACAAGCATAATTACAACCCTCGTCGGAGTTCCAAGCACTGTTTCGGAGAGATTTGTTGGTTAACAATTCTTGAGAAGTTCGAGGAACCTTCGATCTGGGGTGACCCCAAGTCCCAGCTCCTGCCGCAGTACTCATGCGAGGCGCAATAAGTGGTGGCATCAAGTTTTATGATATTATTACCCACTTGGTTACCGATTGTTGCGAAGTTCGAGGAACCCTTCCATCTCGGGCGTCTACAAGGTCCCAACTCCCCACGCAGCAATTGGGTGTCGCCATAATTTCGTTCCAGATCCAGCTCCAACGCGTGGGTATCTTTGATACATATGATACCCATGAACTGCCGTACAGCAAGAACTGCTCCTCTTCCTTGCAATACTGTTCTGAAACTGAAAGTGGTCACGTAGCATGTCACCCCTACTTCGGGGGAGTTTTACACGAACCAAACTATGCAGTGGTGTCAAGTTTTGGAGATTGAAAAACATATTAACCCGTAAATTTCCTTGAGTATTTCACACCAAAAGCACTTCAAAATTGTTGAGTCTAGGGCAAGTAGTGAGGACGTTCTCAAGCTTGGCGCTCGTGGCGCAAGCCCGCTGATACCTGGCTCACTGGCTGGCGACGGACCATCGCTGATTGAGCCCAAAGTTGACGAGGCTGCAATCACAGACCACCTCAATAATCATCAACTAGTGGAGTTTGACAGATCCTAACAATCGAAGCAGCTCTGATATGTTTCGGCAATCAATTCGAATAGGAAGTCGCATACGTAGAGACTACCTTCAGTTGTGTGTGTGTGGCGCTTGTGCTGAAGCTCCATGGAGCTTCAAGGAGCATAAATTATGACATTTTTTATGACGATATTAAGTGAGTTTGTAACATTAGTGAGACAGAGGCAATTATGACGTTTTTAACAAGGCTTTCCAACATATCTATTTATGACGCAATATTAACAGGTTTGGTATAATCATAAAACAATATTGAATGGTAATTACTGCATAATTTTTTTATTTTTTTTGAATCAATTAATGTATCAATTAATTGGGAGATCAATACATACATGGACCAGGATACTAGGTATCCGGAGAGTCAAATTTTTTTTGTGTTTTCTAATATCTAAGTACTGTCTAGAAAGTGCCCTGCCTGGCTCCCAGGCCTGAAAGCTCTTCCTTCTCACCCTATAGAGTCTTCATATCCTTACTGTCTCTCTTGCAAGCCGAGGCTTTCAATCCACTAGTGTGCCCATCGGGACTTGCCCCACCTTCCACCGTAGTCTTCTTCCATCACGCTCGACAAAATGCAAGGCAGGTAACCAATTATTGTCAAAGCGATCAAGGAAAGTGGAAGAGTGTTGCGGGTACTTCTGGATGAGTTGTGTCGTCCGAAACCATGCGGTATTGAGTGCTTCCACCAGAGATTACTGCATAAAATTTTGAGGTTTCAACGTTTTGTTAACATTATATATGTAGAATTGATATTCTCTCTGTCAGTCTGTCTCACTAAAAGACTTAGGTTTAAAATGCAGTATTTTCCTGCCTACTTTGAGAAATTCATAATTATCTTTTACCGGACATAGAAAACACATTCAGTAGGAGTTATTGCTCTAGTTTATAAATGAAGGGAATTATGCACAAATTTGGTATATGCTAGAAACTGGTACATAATAACATCTCACAATCTGTAAAGTATAAGGTACTTTTGAGGCCAGGTTAGAAATGGGTCTCTTCTTCAGCTTACATGTTACTTTATGTCGTAAAAAATTCACAAACACTACAGACTGTGAAAAGCCATAGACTATCAGGAACCTTAAAGCCATAGACTATCAGGAACCTTAAAGCCATAGACTATCAGGAACCTTAAAGCCATAGACTATCAGGAACCTTATTGTTCTATGTATGTGAACATTATTTGGAGATTAGTCTCACATTTCCCACCATTCCATCATTAAATGGCCAAGTCATTCTTTTATAAGGAGGGCATCCTACCTAGCCTGAAAAAATGGGTCAACAGTTCAACATACAGGTAACTCCACAAACATTCAACCCAAATTTCAGCTCCACTGTAGAAATTGATCAACTGGAGCAATGACATGGCAATCTTGCGTACCCCAGTTCAGGAAAAGTTTAGAACCCGCTTTTCGGAGGACCTCAAAAATATGATTTCAAACTCGTCTTAAATAATAATGGCTTCAAACCCATCTTTTCTGGTCAAATTCCCACCGTTTTTACATGGAAATAGTCACATTGAACATCATATCATTCAAACTTGGATAGGGCACTTGTGTGGAATAGATTCTGGTGTAGGAATTGAGAAAATTGTAGGTATGATACAAGGCTTTAAAGAGCAAGACTGAAGGAGAAAATTGTCAAGCTTTGCCCGAGATGTTCGAAATTGCATAAGTCTTGAAAGCTCCAGTGCGAACATCGTGGAAATGAAACATGATGTTCACTGCCTTGTTATGCGGCAATGATTAGTTCACCGCTCTTGAAAGTGCCGGCATGAATGTGTAACACCTTGTTCTTGATATCCGGAACGTTGGCACATTGTCTCCATGATAACTGGAGATCGTATCCACCGTTGTGAGTAATGGAAAGTTGAGAGTAATGTAAGTTTGCAATGAGTGATTATTGAGCAGGCTTTGTAAAGAGAAGAGAGCAAGGGCTTACCGAGAAAAAATTGGTGGACGCTCGTTCGCTCACGACATGGATGCTCTGCACTTTCGATGGACCGAACCCGGCCTCTTGACCAGCAGTAATTCTTCGTCTTCTCCTCGTCCACGCTCGCGAACCTCTTAAACACTGTCAGCACCCGGGAACTGCTTGCGACTTGCTGCATCTCCTCCATGTAGAACAAATACGGCTTCTTGCAAACTGATGTTTCAATTGGTCGCGTGTCGAATGCGAACTCCAGTGACTTCACGTCCCTAGCCTGTTCCATGCTATAACCATCGTCTCCACCCGAGTCAACAACCGCGGCAAAACAATTTCAGGGAACACCTGCACGCACCCACGAAGTAACGTCAGTGAGCCCCTCAATCAGAAAAGAGGCTTTAGTGACCGATCCTTTAAACTGGAACATTAGTGAAGAAAAACGACAAACAGAAAAGAGTGGACATGGAGCAGATCCTGAATTAGGGTGGCTGGAGATGGCACCATCTCTCCATCCTTTCTCACCACTAATTGACCATACACAACGTCAGCCGCACCAGAATCGGCAACTACACCAGGAAGCTCAGTCTTGCATGAACCCACGTGTGGAGGATCCAGCAATGCATCGTCAGATGTGGGTTGCAGCCTCTTCGCTCGCGTGCTGCCAGCATTTTGGCTGAAAACTGGTCAATTGTCATGGAAGAAGTTCGTTTGCGACCTGTCGTTGTAGGCTCTAAGACCACCTCCGTGTTTGGTAGCTTGTAACCCTGTGAAGAACTCATTGGACCCGGGGTCTCAGTGAAGCTCAATTTCTGCCGCTTCGCATCGTTGTCATCAACTGGCTCTGTACCTCCATAGGCCTCTGCATTGCTGGAAGACTCATGCCGTGTCTGCTCCGCTTCGACGTCCGCTTATCCGTGGAGCTGAAGTTGTAGAACACCGGCATCTCATCTAACATCTGTCACATTCACAGAGTTGGTCATCCCACCACCTTCCACCTACTAAATAGAGCAGGTTGAGAAATGGAACAACTAGAAATGTTCTTTAGCTAACTTCACCACTCCATTCCTGTTCTCATTGCCTTTCCGAAATAACAAACAGAACTTACCAAGTCAACTAGTGGGAAATAACGCTGCGCAATCTAAAGTTTATCCTCCAATGATTGGTAGCGAGCATCATACTCATGCTTGCACAGAAGTTGCACAAGTATTCGAGCTGCCTGTAAAGCCATAAGGGTAGTTGATTCAGATACCGTAGTAGGAAGGTAGGGTCGGCAAAAAATAATTCCCAAAAAAATTGTCGAAAAATAAAATAAATTAATGGAGTAATTTGTCGAAGTCAACAAAAATTAATTCAATGAAAAGCCGAAAAAAAAGAAAAAAAAGTCTACAAGTCGAAATCTTCAAAATTACAGCTGTAGAAGAAGCCCTTATTATGAGTTGACAAAAATAATGCACAACTCATCACCTCCTCAAAATATACTATTCAATGAATAGTATGAACGAAAATCAAACAAAACAGTTAGTTAGCCGCCGGAAAAAATTAATGATGGCTATAAATAGCCGATTTTTTAATAATTGTTTTTGAGTTTGCCGACCCCTACTTTTTGAACTTTAATTAATTATTCGGCACAAAAGTGCCGACCCTGCCTTCCTACTACGGTAGATTGTTTTTGAAATACCAAATTAACACGCATGAACATTCTTCACATCCCAAAACAAATCATCACTTATTAATAAATATCTAATAAAGTCCGCAGTTTTCACTGCAGTGCAGTACTATGATATTGAGGCATAATAGTCATTGGCATGAACTGAGATGCTCATTTTCACCCAGGATTTTCACCCTGGATTTTCACCTTGGACTAAAAGTAAATAGAAGGTAAAAAACAAAAGTGAATGATTCTTGGTAATGTGAAAATGGTTGTAGTTAGCACTTTGGACCTAAAGTGTCTTATTGATGTGGCAGCCATAGGAATAGCTCTATAGACAGAGCCAATAAATGATTTCTCTTGGTCAACCTTCCATGGTCCAAGTGTAAACCGGCCCTAACGCTAACCGCAAGCGCCAACCGCTAGTTTTTTACAAAATTAATAACAAGCATAATTACAACCCTCGTCGGAGTTCCAAGCACTGTTTCGGAGAGATTTGTTGGTTAACAATTCTTGAGAAGTTCGAGGAACCTTCAATCTGGGGTGACCCCAAGTCCCAGCTCCTGCCGCAGTACTCATGCGAGGCGCAATAAGTGGTGGCATCAAGTTTTATGAAATTATTACCCACTTGGTTACCGATTGTTGCGAAGTTCGAGGAACCCTTCCATCTCGGGCGTCTACAAGGTCCCAACTCCCCACGCAGCAATTGGGTGTCGCCATGATGACCTTAGCCAGAAGATGATCCTCTTCCACACTCCATTCTACCGATATAACTCACTCAACACAACAATTCGATCAAGCAAGGGTGGCCTTGGCCGGGATCCACGATCTGTTTCTACCACGACATGAACAATGAAAAGAATTTAACAATTCAAGTATAAACTCACGTTCACAGCAATGAATCAAAATTTGAATATTAATCTTCCCGCCTAGGCAGCTCCGCCCTCCCGCTCACTGGTGCCTCCGTCGCTGTCAGGGCATAGCATTCAAACCGCCGCCCCTTCTTCATGATGTATCTATATATTTATTGGTGTAAGAGGAATCTTGTTGTTTCTTACAATGCCACACCAATATATTCTACTTAAGCAAATAATCTAATCAATTTGGTAGTCTAGGTCTGTCAAAATGGCACTTGAATTAATGTCATTTCATTCAAATTGTCCATGTACTTTTTTAATGGATTGCGTATATTTGATGAATGGGTACTAACACTTAAACCTCTTTCATATCACTTTTCATAATTTCACGATTTGAGACAAGATTGCCGTGGTGCAAAAATCTTCTTGTGCTTTCAATTTTCAACCACATTATTATCTTTGTCCTGAATCATATGGACTTACAGACAAATATATTGGTACTTATTAATAGTTACCCATAATCAAAATATTGTACACACGTTATAAGTACAAAAAAGTTTGTATTATATGAATGATACCTATATTATATATTTGTGATTAAATATTACAAACATGACATATTTCCTGTCCTGATTCATATGTACTTACAAACAAAAAAATTGGTACTTATTAATAGTTACCCATAATCAAAATATTGTACTAACACACGTTATAAGTACAAAAAAGTTTGTACTATATGAATGATACCTATATTATATATTTGTGATTATTACAAACATGACATATTTCCTTTACATTGATATATTCTAGTAATTAGGGTTAAGTTGGGCAATTTAGATTGATCAAAGTTCACACACATAGTATTATCTGGGGTGTGCCACTCGAGGCATGACAATAAGGGGGTTGTTCACAATAAGGGGGTTGTTTACATTAAGGGGGTTGATCACAATAAGCCTTTAAAATCAAACAGGGCAAGGTTTTCTTAGTATAAGAAAACTTACTTTTTTGGGAAACTAATAAGGTTCCTCATAGGTTTTTTGTGCCTTCACTCCATTTTATCATATACTATGTGATTTATGCCAATAATATCAATTTCTAATTACTGATAATAGAAAGTACATTTTATATTGATTTTCAAATTATTACTCTTTTGAATCAAGTATAGAACAAAGACTACCTATTTTAGGAAATTTAACCGTTTAGATCTAATTTGGGGTTTAAGGTTTTTATAAAAGAAAAAATAATAATATCAAAGCATAAATATTTAATCAATACAATCCCACTATGACATTATGAGTTAGCATTGGATTCTACTTCATTCACCTTATCATTATTTCCCCCTAACTTTCAAAACTTCAAACTTTCCCCCTCAAATATCAAAGCATATATATTTAATCAATACAATCCCACTATGACATAATTTATTTTTCCTCAATTGCGCTTTAATTTCCTTGGACCAAATCTCAACCATTCACCTACATTATCTTTAGCATAAAGTTCTACATGATAATCCAAAAAGGTTGAGGTTAGACTGGAATTCCCAACTGAAGGTTTCAGATTTCAAATGAGAAACTCAAAAACATTTAACCCCTAAAAATCCAGGAAAGCCGAATCGGCTTTTTGCCTATCTGGGCAGGGTCACCGAACATGCTAAAAATAGAATCTTGGGCTAATTTTTTTTGTGGAGGTTAGGATTGGGATGTTCTAGGTGTGGTAAAATTTGCAAAGCTAGATTCGTTTTTTTGAGGTGTGTAGGGTATTTTTTTGTTTTGAAGCCCAAAAGGGGCAATGCGGGCTGCCTTCTGCACCAATGCGATTGGGTGTCAGAAATTGGGCAGTTGTTTGGGTTAGCAAGGGAACTTAGAGAAGGGCAGGAGGTTTAGAAAGGGTTTCCACTAACCCATGATTCTTACAAAGAGATATGACAGTGGGTTGCCCAACTACCAAAATAAAGGCAAAATCCGTTGGCTATTTTGGATGGCAAAATCCGTTGGCAAACGGTTATGGACATACAACAGACACCATTTTGCTTGGAAAAATTTGAAATCTTACTAAACCAAAAATTTGACAACCATGGCAAACTTCAATTCAAAGTATTGCACATCAACATACTCGGAGGGATCATGTGAAGCTACTGTTCAAGAGAATGTTACTAGTGTGTGTTGTGACAACATTCAACTCTTTCCTCCTGTAGATGTGAAAAATGTGCATTGCGAGAGTGAGTTGCAGATTCATGCGAATTCTGGGCCAGATGTAGCTGCAGTTGCAACAAATCTTCAGCGTTGGAAATCAAAGGTTGAACATCATCAAATTGACTCGCAGATTGAGGGGGCGCCGGATTCGACGCTGGGTCTTCCGCAAAGGTCGCCGCGCCTTGCCGGGAGGTCGCTGCTGTGTCGAAAGTCGCCGCTGGTTCTTCCATTCGGGTTCAAGCTCGACTTAGCACCCACGAAAGGTGACGAACTCACAGCTGGCTCCGGGCTCGATCAGGGTGCTGGTACCTCGTCGGAGGATCCGGCGCCCAGGTCCTTGGCGGCGCTGATCAAGTCTCCTGGTGCGACGCAGGCAGTCGATTCGGGAGGAGCGGCGGTGGTGACCACGTCCAGCACCTGTCGTTGCGAAGTGAGACCACGTGATCACGGCTCGGAGGTGAGATCCCAGTGCACCAGTTTCGACGGTGAGCACAGGGTGCACAACGATCTTCGCTGCCAACAGCGACCCGCCACGGCAGATCGAGGAGGAGGCACAGAGGAGCGAAGCAGTGAAGGCATCCAGCACGTCGGAGCGGCGCGACTGCAGCTACCGCAGTTACAACCAGGCTCAGAAGGTGGGGGCACGGAGAAGCGACTTCGACTGGAGCTGCTGGCAACTGCTAGCAGTAGAAGTCCTAAGGAGCAACTACAAGCCTGGGCAAGATCTAAGCACCTACATGAGAATCAGATTCGGGATCTAGTTGCACTACTTAGTAAGGATCATTTGCGTGGTCTCCCGGTGCGTAGAAAGAGTAGAGCGTGGCCACCTGTCCCGCAATCAAACAACTATAGGCATCATTTCTGTAGGCAAGCGGCACACATCTTAGGTTGGGTAGAACAGAAGGTTTTTGAGGACGAATTTACAGCAATTGTTAGATCCGTGTGGCCTGAGAGTAATGGGGCCTAAACGGAGATCACACAAACGTGGCAAGGAGGTAGGAAACTCATGTTCAAACTTTCAATCATAACCAAATCTCATGACAATTGAGTTTCTTGTTCACAAATCTCATGACTATTCCTATGAATCTGCAGATGGAATGGGAAGGCATTTCAGTGAGAAGAAGCAATCGGTTACAACGTGAAATCTCACCACTTCTTACACCTCCTCCTTCACCACTGCATGAGGAACTTGAAACACCTGTACATGACACAGAGTTGCCTGAATTAGGACCCGGTGTGGAGCTCTTCCAATTTCATGACATGGAAGGAGGATTCAATGCTGATTTTCTTGCCTCCCAGGAGCAAATCTACCGGAACTACTCAAGCAACGAAGACTTCATGGACAACGCTGGATCCGATCCTGAGAATGAACATGGAGGAGGTTTGGAGCAGTTGTTGTGGCCTCCAGAAATGTTGGTCCACGCACAACAATACGGTGTGCAACGGCGATTCGGCGAAGTGGAAGGCAGCGGCGAAATGCTAGACGCATGAACGATGCAACTGAAGATAACATCGAATCAGCAGTGAACGATAATGTCGATAAACCAATGCTTGAGCGGATTGGTGGTGAGAACGGAAGGCCAACGCCGATGCCGCGTTGGCGGCACGAGGACCTCGCGTTGGGAAACGGATCTAAGGATCTGGCCGAAGGAAGCGGATCTGAGGATGAGCCTCCACAGCAGTCCTGTGAGCGTACCTGTGCAGCGGAAGCTTCCTGCAGACCCCGTCCGGTAGAAGGCAGCGGCGCTTTGCTGCGGCTCAACGCTGGGGGGAGGAGTGGCGGCCACCTGTATGGCAGCGGCGCCTTGGAGGTGAGCGGCGGTAACATGGGAGGCAACGGCGGTAACATGGGAGGCAGCGGCGGCTGCGGGGCCTTGGAGACCAGCTGTACAACGGCGCCTGCGGAGGCAGCGGCCTCCATCGGCAATATGGGAGGCAGCGGCTTGAGGCGGCCTGCGGCAGCAGGATGGGAGGCAGTTGTTGTGACTCAAGCTCTTGGAGCTTCATCGAGCCGCAGTGTTTCAGGTGAGTATCACCATGTTGGGCCTGGGTGGGGCCAATTATCCGTGAATGAAAATGCAGATGGATTGGGTTTGAACAATGAAAATTTTGATGTATTTCCTGAAAATCATAATGAGTTTACAAGGGGCAACGATAGTGAGGACTTGCCCAATATAGATAATGGTTTAGAGAGTGATGAGGATGATGGCAATTTTGAATCAACTCATGATCAAACCGGTCTAAAGTGGCAATATCGGGATGAAACTTGGGGTGACTCAAGCTTCTTCTATAATCCCATGCCTTCTTCATTTACAGGACCTAGGCAAGGATATAGAAGGACCTATCGAACACTTCCAACTTTTAGGTTTCTTTTTGCCTTGTTTTGGACCCCGACAATTATGACTACAATTGTGAATGAAATCAATAGGTATGCCAACCTCCCAGTTGATGACCGTGGCAACATTCGAGGTGGTCCACGATGGATCAACTTGACTGTGCTTGAGCTAGAGGCTTTTATGGCACTAGCTCTATACATGGGCTTGAAGATACAACCTAATTACTACACTTATTGGATGACTTCTTCATTGTTTCATTGCCCCGTGGTATCTAGTTTTTTTTCTCGACAGAGGTTTCAAGATTTGAGAAGATGTTTACATCTTACAAATATTGATGGTGTTTCTAGAGGTGATCCCACCTATGATAAGATAGGTCAATGTCGATGGCTTGTGGATGCTATTAGAGAACAATGCAAGAGTGCATGGAATCTTGGCAAATTCGTGACTGTGGATGAGATGATGATTAGATACAAGGGTACCTACTCACCTATCCGTCAATACATGCCCAAAAAGCCCCAGAAATGGGGCTTGAAGGTGTGGTGCCTGGCAGATTTTGAAACTAAATATGTATGGAACTTTGAGATCTATACCGGAAAAGAAACTATTTACCACCTACACATGTGGGTGGGCAAATAGATACACATGGACTTCCTGTGATTGATGCTAGATTGGCCCACAATGTTGTAATTAGACTTTTTGTGAACCCAAAAACCACCATGAGGTGGCATTTGGTCACAAGGGGTTTTGAAGAGCAAGATTAGATGAGAAAAGAAGAGGGGAAGAAGGAAAGACAAGAAGAAGACAAGGAAATAGGGAAGACGAAGAAGAGAACCACCGGCCGGATGGCTTGGAAGTGGTCTCTACTCTTTTGATTGCCATTCCTTCGTCTTAGGTCCAAATGGGGCGTGCCATAGCTTTTTGCACCATTTGGACTTTGTACCCCGGGCAATGCCCAAAAAAAAATTTTCTGCAACTTTGAATGTTATTATCTCAAAGATGGTAAACATCCAACGGTTCAAAATTGAATCAGTATTTCTACAGCTAGTAAGCTACAAGATCCTACGGTTGAACGTTCTAATAAAAGAAAAAACTTTGGTTCAACCCGCCATTCCCACAAAGTGGTCAAAAATGACAGATTTTGGTTTTGGAGGTAGCAGAAACGGCTTGGATTTTTAGGGGTTAATAAAGTTTCCTAAATATATACAAAAGTATCACGCAAGTAACACGTTGAACACCCAATTTTTGTAATTTTCCTACATAACAGTAATATAAAATAAAGGGGACTACTGAGTATACTCCTGGAAGTTGGTGGAACATGTACAGTACACAAATTTTACACGCATCAAAAGGGACAATTTGAAAATTTGAACACCCAAATTTGAAAATTCACACGCATCAAAAGGGACAATTTGAAAATTTAAATAAATAAATGAATTACTGAAGAAAAAAAGCCAGCCAGAAAGGCCCCTGTCAAGAAATCTTGTATTTTCAGGTAATCAACCAGAATCTCACCATCTAAATGATAATGCCACTTCGCTATCAGACTTTCTCAGTAACCTTCTGAAAAGATAAAGGAAGACCTCCTTCCGCTATATAAAAGGCTATGGATGGTCCCTGATTGATGCTCTACTTCTCCATGTAAGATATTATAACAATTTTCTTAGTGTAGATGTTGATGCAATTGGGTTTGACGATAACGACAGGAATGGGGCCGGGACTTCCTTATGCATTTCGCTGTATAATAGGTTGTGAAAAGAGTTGCTTCAATTCTACAGATTTGACTAGTTTCGCGGTGATCGAGATTTTGATTGCTTCTTTTGATTTGTGACCAGTCGCAAACGATGAAGATGATGTACGCCAGAGTTGCAGGCGCGCTACGAGAATATGGCCCGTCGCATGCAAAGCCAACAGATTACTTGAATTTCTACTGCCTAGGGACGAGAGAGACTGCCAAACCGGGCGAGTTTGTACCGGTGCAGCCCCCGGATAACAACTCTCATCATGTAAGTAATATGAAAAACGCATGCTTATCAATATTGTGGTACTCCAAAGCTGCCTGGTGAGGGAGTTCTGATTGAAAGCTTGCCTGGGAGCATGCAGGGACTTTCGCAAGTCAATAGACGGATGATGATATACGTGCACGCGAAAGGAATGATCGTAGACGACGAGTTGGTGATCGTGGGCTCGGCCAACATCAATCAACGATCCATGGACGGCTCCAGAGATACAGAAATTGCCATGGGCGGCTATCAACCGCAACACACGTGGTATCAGAAACAAGGCCACCCTCGCGGTCAGGTGGGTTTCGTATCCGCTAAAATTTACTGCAGTTTTACATTTCAGGCCTTCCTACCTTATGGTGGGGTTTACAATTGGGGTGGAGAGTCCAATCTGAGCCAAAGTGGCATGGCTTCGGGCTCGGAGCTTGAAAGTACTCAATAAACAATTTGAATGCCAGTAACTGAATTAAAGTATACAGTTGTTCGGGTGCCGTTAAAGCAGACAAACAAAAACAGATCACGATCAGCCGTTCCAATTTTAAATTCAGCGGATAGTGTTAGTACTTTTGATTGGTTCTTATTATAATCAGTGTAACTGCTGACAACCTGTTTTTTGATTACATCAGAGCTTCTATCATTGATGTAAATTTTAAACGGACAGACCTCACCAATGGGAGGATTGAATATAATGCAACCCACCTTCAGTGTAAACTCACCTTTAGGAGCATAAAAGTCTTTGAAGCTTTACGCCTCGACGAGGAGTTTATGGATCTACTCACCTGATCTCTACTTCTGTGAAGCTCGGCTGATCGGTTTGAAATGGCGTGCAGGTATATGGCTACCGGATGTCGTTGTGGGCGGAGCAGGTGGGAGGCTTGGAGCAAGAGTTTGAGGAGCCAGAGAGCGTGGAGTGCGTGCACAGGTTGAACTTCATCGCAGACAGGAACTGGGAGCAGTACGCAGCTCCACAAATCACCGACATGAGGAGTCATCTGATCCGCTACCCGCTCAAAGTGGAGGATGATGGCACAGTCACCAATTTGCCGGGCTTCATCACCTTCCCCGACGTCGGAGGAAAGATCATGGGCTCTAACCAACCCAACATTCCTGACGACTTAACAACCTGATCCATATTATTTGTAACCGTACTTGAACAATGTATCCATACTTAGTGTTTTGTAGCGAGATGTCCTCGAAGTGAGAGACAGATTTCATTATAGGTGGTGAAGCCATTCTGTACCAAAGGTGTGGTAAAATCCTGTACATAGGAAGCTCTTTGCTTCCATTAAGATATTTTGTAACTCAACTTGCAGCTAGAAAAAAATTCTTCAATGGAGTCCTGACTACTGAACTCGAAGTAAGACGTTGGTTAGGTACGTTCCTTCGGGATATGCTTCATAGATAAAAGTGCACTAAGGATGAAAGTTGACGATGGAAAGATTTGCGTTGTAGGTTGTGAGGATCCGGAAGAAGAGGAATAATCTAGGAAATCTTTGAAGATTCACGAAGCGTGTGGAGTGAAATCTAGGGGAAGCAAGATGGGATGTGCGTGCGGGGGAGATGGAAGGAGTGATGAAGGGGGTGGGATGTCCGAGAAAAGATGGATATATATGTTTGAAGCTATGGCGTAGGCTGTAGGCTGGTCGTTTACCTACCGCGGCCGGCGTATGAGTGAGTGTGAGAGGCTATGGCTGTCGCTATGGCTTGATCTCATGCTCATATTTATTGTATCGATGCTGGGTTTCTTTCCTCCATCGGTTTTGGGTTTCTTTCCTCCATCGGTTTTGGGTTTCTTTCCTCCATCGGGGACCCATTTTTGGTGTGTAATTCGTCCAAATGAATGTACGAATCATTCTCTTCAAAACAGTTTCAAGCTATAATTTGATATTACGAATTTCCATGTATAGATTGTTCAAATTTGTTGCGAACTCGAACAACATTTAAATTGTGCACTTAAAATGAAACCATTATGCAATGAATCTGCTATAAATTTGCATCTTCGTCTTTCGGGTCCATATCAAAATAAACCAAACGCTTGCTTTACGTATTAAAGTTTCAATGACTTTGTGTTAGAGGTGACCCAAATTCTGAGGTGCCCCAGTTGACTTTGACATGTACCGTAGTGACGAATACTAACATTGAAATTATTTATTCAAACTTACAGTTCATGAGATCAGTTTATTTGATTTCACATTATGTCTCCCCTTGAAGTTTTCTGACTTCTTTTCATACCAATTGCGGACCTCCAGTATTCTACCTCTCAAGAAAGAGTTCTAGACTCGAAATTTTGTCAGAACATTCAAGTCAACTGTTAATGTCAATATGGAAATCATGCATGATTACTCAGTCACAAGCTTCTCGAAAGAATGGTTGCCATTTCAACGCGATCAATTTCCCGCATCAGAACTTTATTAGAAAACGGAAGAATCCACGAGCCTACACAGTAGCTTACATGTAAGCTAATGACGACAATGTGAGGGTTGTTCTCGGCCACCTGCAACTAGACATTCCCCTTTCCAATTATGCTTCCCAAATCCCAACGTCATATCGTTAGTTAAGGTAGAATGCCCTTAAACCGCTCGAATAAGGGATTCAGCATGGTTGTGGACTTCGTGTGTATTATTTGAAATTTTTCTTTGATGCGAAAACAGGAGGGAGAGTGAATGCAAAAATTTCCAGAATTAAATAGCAAAAACTGAATTTACTACAAATTTTTGAAGTCAAAAGTGTTCATGGCCTTAAAGTGATGAGTAGCCTCTCTTTTTTAAGTGCATGACCTCTTCTAAGGTAGAATGTCCTTAAACCGCTCACCCCCCTTCCCAAAACCAATCAGTAGACCACCCTTCCAACCGCCCATGCTCTGAATCTTTAATTGCTACTGTCATGTCTGATATTTGGAATTACAGAATATTATTTTTATTCCATTTAAAGAGAGCTGATAGGATTAATTGGGTAGATTCCCTGACTCATTGATTCACGGTTTAAGGTTCAACCATGACCAACAACTAAGGTAGAATGCCCTTAAACCGCTCGAATATGGGATTGAGCATGGTTGTGGACTTCGCGTGTATTATTTGAAATTCTTCTTTGATGCGAAAATAGGAGGGAGAGTGAAGTAAAAATTTCCAGAATTAAATAGCGAAAACTGAATTTATTACAAGTTTTTGAAGTCAAAAGTGTACATGACCTTAAAGACTTTCTGTCATTTTCTATTGGAGATATTGCCCGACTCTTGTTCTAGCATATTAATCCTTGCACACTACCCAGGACGCAAGGTCCGTTTCTTGCATGAATCCTAGTACGTTTTTGGAAATATTGTTTCAAGAGCGACGTGATCGGTCAAGGGATGCGGTCTAAGCATGTGAGCATGCAACCGCTTGCAAGAAACCCCAGTGCTTTGCATGATCATTGTAACCACACCTGTAGAGACGACCCCATGCACAAGAATCAAGCTCACAATTATGGTTACTCGAAACTCGGCTTCTACGTTGCACAAACTTAGTCTGCATGAGGTTCAACTTCTTACTGTACATCCTACGGATGTGAATGCAAGGTGACGATACGCGTTCGTATTCGGAAATGCTAGAAGAATGCGAGGAAGGTATGCACGAGCTTTCCATGGAGCGTTACTCACACCTCTGTACCAATGAATTCACTCCAAGAACGTCGGGTTCATCTAAACCTGTGTGCAGACTTTTCAATCCAAACCTACTAAATTCAACTCTCTTGAAACTACACCAGTTCCCATGCTAAACCACCGATCTAGAGAAAATTGAGGTTGAACACCATTTATGTAGTGTCATGTAACAATTACGATCATGGCAGATCGATGGATGCGAGCTTACCAGTGGGATCCACCGATGGGATGGAACTTGGGGATGGGTCATTGCAAAAGAAGTGGCCGCTCAAGCAAGCAGGCCAGGGATGGTGCCAGAGTGATTGAGAATTTCCACGTGCAGCCCGCATCTCCTCATGTTCTCTGTCCCATGAGTCGTCACCCGCCGCCCAAGTCATGACTTTCAGATCCACATGATCACACACAGATGCCGCCCACGTCATGACTTTCAGCTCCACATGATCACACACAGATGCCGCCCACGTCGATTGCGGCCTCAACAAAATCATGACTAGCGAAGTTACAGCTGATTCTACTTCTATGGGTTCCAAGTTGAGCATAACTCATGGTTCAGGAACGGTTTTATCTTGCTTCAGTTTCAGATTGATACAACTGATAGTGCTCAGAGCAAGCAAAGGAATCGGTACCGACTCAACGTCAACGGATACAGATGAGTATCTCTGCATGCATGCATGCAAGGTAAGGATTTCACGTACAGGGACCTTGAAAAAGTCAGCGTCCTCGCCTCTCCGTGGAGCCCTAATCCTTAAGCCGACTAGCGCACATGCTGATACACATGACGACAGACGCTGGTACTACGTATTGGTGTTGAAGGGATTGACAGAAGTGGAGTGATCAAGTAGCTATGGTGAAGCATCGCCTGGTTTGCAGAGAAGAAGCCAGCAAGAGACCAAGAAGATTGAACAGTCTAAACAGAGCAGCACTATCACCACTCCGATCGTATACAGTCTCGCTGTTAAGGACGGCCTAGTCATATCTCCAACCGCTCTGTCCCTGGCGTTCATACGGAAGTTGAAATGCTGAGGCCCAACGTGCAGCTTCACGTCATTGATACTATGTTTTAACAGTTGTGTATACAAGGGCAGAGAGGTTCAGAACTCGCTATCAGTATCTAGTAAGCAATTAGAGCACCTCGTTCTTCTTATGTGCCTAATGCCGTAAGGATGCTCCGGTTTACGTCAGACTTCGACTCTACTGTTTCGAGCGCGACTACATTTCCAGATATTCAGCTAGAGTATACGAACATGCATTGGGTTAGGCGATACTCAGACCTTCTTACCGACAAAAGTCTAATTCTCTCCTCACCGTGAGCATGAAGCTCTAAGCAAATTTGCAATCAAACGAAATAATGAGAGATTTCTACAGGGTTGGCACTAGAGGTTTTAAGGGAAAGGGTGCAATTGACGAGGCTGTGGTGCCTTACAGGTCTGTCTTGAATGAGCAATGGTGATTTCTAATTTCCACAAGAGAGTGAGCTTCTGTATAACCACAACAGTGGTAACCAACGATGTCCACAATGATAACAGAAATGCTGTCCACCAGTCATGGCACCGCAACATGGACGATTGTGCCACCGCCGTGAAAAGCACGCCCTGGAACACGATGTAAAACCCAATGACTTGGTAGATCTCGTTGCGTATGCTATTCTGCTTTGCCTCGAAGAAAGGTAGTGCGTTGTTTATGTAGTGCTCAACTTTCTTCTGCCATTCTTGAAACGCAATCCTTAGTTTCTCGTACTTCCCGCTGTTGAGCTCATGCAAGTTTGTGGCCTCCATTTCCGCTACGCACAGCCCCTCGTCATCGTCGCTCCATACCTTGCTCAGATCCACCACGTGCCCATTTCCGATTCCGGCATCATTACTGCTATCGCTGTGCTCGGGGCCCGCGCTAGTGGGCAAACCGGTGCCGACAGTGGAAGAACTGGTTGTGGCGACGCCAGAGCATGTGCAACCTGCCGAGTGCCCGGTAGTGCCGCTGCTGGGGAGCGGAAGGAGTTCCTGCTCCTCAGCCGTCGTGAGAGGGACGATTTCCTGCATCTCAGCCATCAAAGAAGTGAGTGACTAACGCGGGGAGATCCCGAAGCTCGATTTCTATCGCCATTGCTACTTAGGGTATCGCTATCCGCAGCTCGTTGAACAGAGTCACAAATAGTCACTGCTCAGAACCCCTTGATGATGCGCTTCAGCTTCCAACTCAATGTCGTCGTGTCGTAGAGCGGGTCAGGGAAGTTCAACCCTCTCTGATCCTTGCCACCTGCATGGGAGAGCAACACAGCCGCTTGAACAATGCGGCGAGCAACACAGCCACACCCACAACGATCCCCACTGCCGGCTTCGCTTGAGATCATTACTGCCACTACCGCCGGTCAACGAAGCTGATACAGTGTTGCCTGGGCTCAAGCCTGGCGCTCGTGGCGCAAGCCCGCTGATACCTGGCTGGCGACGGACCATCGCTGAATGAGCCCAAAGTTGACGAGGCTGCAATCACAGACCACCTCAATATGATCAGCTAGTGGAGTTTCACAGATCCTAACAATCGAAGCAGCTCTGATATGGTTTGGCAATCAATTCGAACAGGAAGTCGCATAAGTAGAGACTACCTTGTGTGTGTGTGGCGCTTGTGCTGAAGCTCCAGGAGAGGATCCTCTTCCACACTCCATTCTACGGTTACAGCTCACTCAACACAACAATTCGATCAAGCAAGGGTGGCCTTGGCTGCGAATCCATGATCGGTCCCTACCACGACATGAGCTATGAGAAGAATTCAACACAATTCAAGTATAAACTCACGTTCACAGCAATCCAAATTTGAATATCCATCTTTTTCCCGCGCCTAGGCAGCTCCGCCCTCCCGCTCACTGGTGCCGCCGTCGCTGTCAGGGCATAGCATTCAAACCGCCGCCCCTTCTTCATCGGTATCTCATTTATTGGTGTAAGAGGAATCTTGCTTCTTCCAATGCCACACCAATTCATTCTACTTTGGCAAATACTCTAAACAATTTGGTAGTCTAGGTCTGTCAAAATGGCACTGTCTTGAAATAATGTCATTTCATTCACATTGTCCATGACTGTACTTTTTAATGCGTATATTTGATGAATGGGTACTAACACTTAAACCTCTTTCATATCACTTTTCATAATTTCACGATTTGAGACAAGATTGCCCGGGTGCAAAAATCTTCTTCTGCTTTCAATTTTCAATCGCAAATCTTTGTCCTGAATTATATGTACTTCCAAACAAAAATATTCATTTGGTACTTATTAATAGTTACCCATACTCAAAATGTTGTACTTATGTACGAACACACGTTATAAGTACAAAAAAGTTTGTATCATATGAATGATACCTATATTATATATTTAACACGTAATTCCTTATAATGGGAATATTCAGATTATCAAATTGATGACAATTGAGCTTGAATTAAGGCAAATGTACTATGTAGGTACATTTAGCTCGACTCGAGCGAAACCCACATTTATCAAAATCACTGAATAATACCATTATAACAAATAACGTGTTATTTGTGATTATTACAAACATGACATATTTCCTTTACATTGATATCTTCTAGTAATCAGGGTCAAGTTGGGCAATTTAGATTGATCACAGTTCACACACATAGTATTATCTAGGGTGTGCCACTCGAGGCGTGACAATAAGGGGGTTGTTCACAATACGAGGGTTGATCACAATAAAAGGGGGTTGTTCACAATAAGGGGGTTGTTGACAATAGGGGGGTTAATCATAATAAGGGGGTTATTCACAACAAGGGGGTTGTTCACAATAAGGGGGCTTGATGACAATAAGGGGGTTATTCACCATAAGGGGGTTGTTCACAATAAGGGGTTGTTCACAATAAGGGGTTGATCACAATAAAAAGTTTGTTCACAATAAAGGGGTTGATCACAATAAAAAGTTTGTTCACAATAAAGGGGTTGATCACAATAAGGGGGTTATTCACAATAAGGGGGTTAATCACAATAAGGAGGGTTGATCACAATAAGGGGGTTAGTCACAACAAGGGGAGTTAAGGGCGTTGTTCACAATAAGGGGGTTGTTCAACAAAAAGGGGATTGGTCACATTAAGGGGGTTGATTACAATAAGGGGGTTGTTCTCAATAGGGGGGTTGTTCACAATGAGGGGGGTTGATTAAAATAAGGGGGGTTGATCACAATAAGGGGGTTGTTCACAATAAGGGGGTTGATTACAATAAGGGGGTTGATCACAATAAGGGGGTTGTTCACAATAAGGGGGTTGTTCTCAATAAGGAGGTTGATTACAAGAAAGGGGTTGATCACAATAAGGGGTTGTTCACAATAAGGGGGTTGTTCTCAATAGTGGGGTTGATCACAATAAAGGGGTTGATCACAATAAGGGGTTTGTTCACAATAAGGGGGTTGTTCACAATAAGGGGGTTGTTCTCAATAAGCCTTTAAAATCAAATAGGACTAGGTTTTCTTAGTATAAGAAAACTTACTATTCTAGGAAACTAATAAGCTTTCTCATAGGTTTTTTGTGCGCTTACTCCATTTTATCATATACTATGTGATTTATGCCAATAATATCCGTTTCTAATTACTGATAATAGAAAGTACATTTTATATTGATTTTCAAATTATTACTCTTTTGAATCAAGTATATATAAAACAAATACTACCTATTTTAGGAAATTGAACCGTATAGATCTTATTTGGAGTTTAAGGTTTTTATAAAAGCAAAAATAATATTATCAAAGCATAAAAATTTAATCAATACAATCCCACTATGACATTATGAGTTGGCATTGGATTCTACTTCATTTACCTTATCATTCTTTCCCCGTAACTTTCAAAATTTCAAACTTTCCCCCTCTAACATCAAAACATATATATCTGATCAATACAATCCCACTATGACAGTATTTATTTTCCCTCATTTGCGCTTTAATTTCCTTCAGTTGGACCAAATCTTAACCATTCACCTACATTATCTTTAGCATAAAGTTCTACATGATAATCCAAAAAGGTTGAGGTTAGACTGTGGAATTCCCAACTGAAGGTTTCAGATTTCAAATGAGAAACTCAAAAACATTTATTAATAAAGTTTCTTAGATACATATACAAAAGTATCACGCAAGTATTAATACAAGTTAACCACGTTCAACACCCAATTTTGTAACTTCCCTCCATTACATGCCACTTTGAATTACATGAATATTGTCATTATCTCAGAAACCTTTCTGAAGATTGATTGAGGGATGAATGCATTTGCATATCATGTCGGTGGATCTGAAGGGCTACCTCATCAATGGCTGTTGATAGTTCACTGGAAACGTAAACGACAATCGACTGAAAGGATATCATAAGTGAGTAAACGAATGGGAACAAAGTCGTCTTTTAGTGTGGGTAAAAAGCTGACCATGGTGTTAATTTTGCAGGTATTCAGGTCGATTGATGCAGGATCTGTGAAAGGTTTTCCCACCACCGTTGACCAGGTTCAAAAAGAGGTACAAAATTTACTACTCTCCGAGTTTAATAGTCTCTCGAAGCACCTGATTGAAATTCAAGAGATTAGCAGCTATATGTGACCCTGTTGTTGTGATTGCAGAAACTGGTGTGGGGTAAAAGCGTGGCCATAGACATAAGCATTCAGATGGCGTACATTAATGCAATACGATCTGCTCAACATTTCATATACATCGAGAATCAATACTTTCTGGGATCGTCGTACAACTGGCCAGACTACAAAACAGCTGGTACTCTTTTCGATCATAATCATCCTGACATGGTGATAATTTCGACATCAGTAATGCCGTCGAGTAACCATTGATGTTCCGCAGGTGCCAATCATCTCATTCCGATGGAACTGGCGCTGAAGATCTGCAGCAAAATCAGAGAGGGCAAGAGGTTTGCCGTCTACGTGGTCGTTCCCATGTGGCCCGAGGGTGTTCCTGGCAGTGGTCCCTGTCAAGAAATCCTGTATTTTCAGGTGCTCAACCAGAATCTCACCATCTAAATAACAATGCCACTTTGCTATCAGGAAACTTTCTCAATAACCTTCTGAAAAGATTAAGCCATAAGACCTCCTTCCGCTACATAAAAGGCTATGGATGGACTCTGATTGATGCTCTACTTCTTCATGTAAGACGATATTCTTTGTTTCGCTGTATAATAGGTTGTGAAAAGAGTTGCTTCAATTCTACGAATTTGACTATTTTCGCAGTGAAGATCGGGATTTTGATTACTTTCTTTTGATATGTGACCAGTCGCAAACGATGAAGATGATGTACGCCAGAGTTGCAGGTGCGCTACGAGAATATGGCCCGTCGCATGCAAAGCCAACAGATTACTTGAATTTCTACTGCCTAGGGACGAGAGAAACTGCCAAACCGGGCGAGTTTGTACCAGTGCAGCCCCCGGATAACAACTCTCATCATGTAAGCACTATGAAAAACGCATGCTTATCTTTGTGGTACTCCAAAGCTGCCTGGTGAGGGAGTTCTGATTGGAAGCTTGCCTGGGAGCATGCAGGGACTTTCGCAAGTCAATAGACGGATGATGATATACGTGCACGCGAAAGGAATGATCGTGGACGACGAGTTGGTGATCGTGGGCTCGGCCAACATCAATCAACGATCCATGGATGGCTCCAGAGATACAGAAATTGCCATGGGCGGCTATCAACCGCAACACACGTGGTATCAGAAACAGGGCCATCCTCGCGGTCAGGTGGGTTTCATATCTGCTAAAATCTACCGCAGTTGTACATCTCGTAATTTCAGGCCTTCCTACCTTATGGTGGGTTTACAATTAGGGTGGAGAGCCAAGCTGAGCCCGAGTGGCATGGCTTCGGGCTTGGAGCTTAAAAGTATTAGATGAACAATTTGAATGCCAGTAACTGAATTAAAGTATAAAGTTGCTCGGTTGCCGTTGAAGCAGACAAACAGAAACAGCCGTTCCAATTTTAAATTCAGCGGACAGTGTTATTACTTTTGATTGGTTCTCAATATAATCATAATGTCAATGTAACTGCTGACAAGGAGGAGTTTATGGATGTACTCACCTGATCTCTACTTCTGTGAAGCTTGGCTGATCAGATTTGGAATGGCGTGCAGGTATATGGCTACCGGATGTCGTTGTGGGCGGAGCAAGTGGGAGGCTTGGAGCAAGAGTTTGAGGAGCCAGAGAGCGTGGAGTGCGTGCACAGGTTGAACTTCATCGCAGACAGGAACTGGGAGCAGTACGCAGCTCCACAAATCACCGACATGAGGAGTCATCTGATCCGCTACCCGCTCAAAGTGGAGGATGATGGCACAGTCACCAATTTGCCGGGCTTCATCACCTTCCCCGACGTCGGAGGAAAGATAATGGGCTCTAACCAGCCCAACATTCCTGACGACTTAACAACCTGATCCACATTGTAACCATACTTGAACAATGTATCCATACTTTGTAGCAAGATGTCCTCGAAGTGAGAGACAGATTCCATTATAGGTGGTGAAGCCATTCTGTACCAAAAGGTGTGGTAAAATCCTGTACATAGGAAGCTCTTTGCTTCCATTAAGATATTTTGTAACTCAACTTGCAGCTAGAAAAAATTCTTCAATGGAGTCCTGACTACTGAACTCGAAGTAAGACGTTGGTTAGGTACGTTCCTTCGGGATATGCTGGATCGATGGTGTGATCGGGCGCCGCTCCTGCGTACCGTAGTTGTGTGACTCGTCTATTCGCGGTCAAGGCTGCCTCCTGTATGTGTACACAATCGTTTCGTCAGATAAGAATCGCTATTGTAAATTCTCATGATAGAGAATACACAAATATTGGAGACCCGGCACTGTCGTAAGAGGACTTGGTGGAAGAATTTTTTTTTACTATTACTCTGATAGACTATACGCTTTCCTGCAGAAGAACCTCCCGACCTGGATAGAATTCGTAACCGCAAATTCTAACTGGAGCTCTTTATCACTCCATCTCTGGGAGCAAAGATTCCGGATAAAGGGTGAGCAGCAGAACCTGAATAACGGAGAGAAAGTTGCCGCTTTGAGTCATGGCCCCTGAACACGAGCAAGTCATGAGCAAGCCTCCCGGTTTAATCAACCGCATTGCCATTGCGTTTAAATTTCTGTACTTCGTTGTTGCACGTTGCAAAACCTGCAAAACAAATCCGGTTACACTTCTACCTCTGTAGCTTGCTATATCTGGCAAGTGCACTCGAATCCAAGTAATGCTCGATCCAGCAATAGCAACTGGTGCACGATTGATGTGTACCTTGCGGCTTGGGGCAAGCTTGGGCGGGTCGAGAACTACAATATCCCACTTCAAATTCTCCCTGACTGCAGCTCTCATATATTCACCTACATCTTCCTTCACAAAATTGATCGAATTTGCATCGATCTGATTGAGTAAGGCGTTGGCTTTTGCGAGTTTCAAAGCAGGTGGCGACGAGTCCACACCTGCGACAATGACGAGCATCAGCCAAACATCATCTTCAACCGACCGAAAGAATTACTTTACATTCTATCTGCTTACCAGTTGTGTGCGAGGCCCCTCCTAAAGCAGCATTCAAAGCAAAACCTCCGCTGTAGCAGCACAAATCTAACACAGAAGCTCCGCTGGTGATAGAACGGAGCAATAACCGGCTGTCCCGTTGATCAGCATAAAAACCTGTCTTTTGGCCTCCTGAAGATGCTAAATAACGAACTCCATTCTCAATTACCTGCGAAATCACTCAAACTATCAGACAATAGCTACATCCTCTACGGCAACACTGAATGTTGTACAGAAGTATTAATGTAAGTGACAATGACATTAGGCCAGGAGTTACCTCGAAGTCGTCCAGTTCATCGAGAGCAGTTTCGGATGAGGGAGCATCCAGTTGCAATCCTTCTTCCTTCAAAATCTCAACTGATGGTCTCCAAGACATATGCGAAGTCTTGATAGCCTTGCCGATAGCATGTTCAATGGTAGCCCTGTGTCTCTCAACCCAAGCTGCCGATGAGGCGACCACAACATGCTCCCCAAGGACGTCAACAATCAAGCCTGACAACCTGCATCCACGGAATCGTTTAGTATTTAAAGCTCAACATAATCTACGATACTGCTTTAAAAAGGACACGGATTTCCAAGCATGCACTTGCCTATCACCTTCACTGTTGACGAGGCGAAAGACATTCGTATGATCAGACGGAAGTCCCAGAAGCTTTCGCAACGTCACGGCTGCTGAAATTCTCGATTGCAGCAACGTCTCCATGTTGAGCACACACTCCGGTTCTCTGGATTCCAATAACAAGCCCCACATTGAGCGGATACTGATGCACAAAATCACTAGTATCGACTAACTCGGGGGTTTATCTAAACATCCTGAACCCCGGTTTATCTCTGAGTGAAAAATAATTCAAGCTGGAATGACTATACTCTGAAGATGGAGCCACAATTTATCGATGGAGAATGTCGCATGTGTTTAATCTTCACATTACTATAAAAAACATGAGGCTTCGATTGGTGATTCTAAGCTTAAGTACCTGCGAGCTTCGTCTTCTGTTTGCATGATGCGAACGGCAAACATAGACAACGGATTGTACACTCCCCAAGCAATAGGTTGCTCAGCGCCATCAGTGACCAATACGAGGTCACCCGCCGAAGGAGGAGGCCGTCCCACCACTCTATCCACAGCTCCACTGTACACCATAGGATTGCCACTCCGGAACAACTGCGTCTTTCCTTTCTTCAGAACCACCCTGGCCACCTCTGCACACAATTCAGTAAAACCCTAGTCCTTAAACCCTAAACCCTGAAGCAGGTCTAGCAAAATACTTGCAATGTCTCATCCGGAGGTGACGACTGCTCCAAATGGGCAAATTCAGCGTGAATCTATCTCTTAAACCCGAAACCCTCGGTCATCAGTAAGCATCACACTTTTATAGCAGGTTTAGCAACTTACTGGAACGATCTTTGGCAATGTCTCCAATGACACTCTCCTTCGGCTCCTTGACGTGCACAGCTACAGCCCTGACTGGAAATGCATATGTCCGATTGCTCCATGTGGTGGCCGTTCGAAGGCTCTGTCCATACTGGAAGCATGGGATGCTCAATGCAGGTCGCATACAGTGGAGCATGCCATCCTTCAGTGACAACATTGTCAGTTGTCGATTGATTCTGCGAAATCAGCTCCAATTCGGCAACAAATGAGAATGTGAAGCTCCCCCACCTTGAGAAAGATTGATGTAATGACTTCCGTCGAAGAATTTGCCTCAAGCGGCAACTTTCTGTGAAAAAGACGGAGCTAGAATGGCGTCTTGGGATTCATGAAGCATCGGCAATGGCCATCATTCCATTCACTAGAAACTGAAGGAGCCCAATTTCAGAAGTTTTGGATTTTTGGTCAAAAACTACTGAGCGGCAAGTTGGATTTAGTTGTTGATTCACAAGATTGCTTCAATGTTTTCTCTTACAAGAATTACCTTTTACACAGCGATTACATGATTCCAGAAGGATGTTGCATAATTTGAGCATATTCTATTGCTTGGTAATGTAACATTTTCATGTAACTTGTTTCTCTAACATTTTTATGTAACTTGTATTTATATGCTTTTACACATTCTTGAATTCAAATAACCTACATTCAAGAATGTAAGTTTTTGAGCTTCTTAACATATGATTGTGGTTAGGCAATGGCTTTGGGGTCAAAAACTACAAGTATGTGGTTTTCTGTTCAGTTACCATATAGGGTAAAATCTGTGAGAATTCAAGACTCTATGTTGGCGTGGTGATTATTTACTAGTATATGAGTTTAATTTTCCTACAACATTTATTGAATAAGCAACCTCAAAGTGTTTTTTGGTGGTTGTCTCTTAGGCACCTTTGACTGTGGTAAAAACTATGATAGTGTTCAATTTGAGAGGGTTGATAGTCACACTCAAGATTGATGATGTTGATTAGTGTAAAATGCACTAATGACAATAAAAATTAAAAAAATTGTACAATCAGAGTAAAGTTCATTGTGAGTTTCTTCAATTTCCCATCTCATTGGACTAACTTTCTTTTTTTGCAAAGTTTTATTCAATCAATCGCTTGTTCATGCAACCTCTCATTCACAAAGGTGACAATAACGAAGTAAAATATCAGGATGTCTCAATTGTGAATTTGCCTCCTTAGAAATTCAAAAACATAATAATAATAAATCAATAATTCCAATTAATACATGATATAGTGTCTTCTGCAAAAGCATGACGGTGCACAAGTGCACACCATAAAGGTCAGAAATTTGAATAAGAAACTTGTTATCCCCTCAAAGAACTCTCGTATTGAAAGAAGACCTATCAAAAAAAGCTCTGCTAGAAACCAACCCGACTACATCTAAGAGCAAAAGATGGACATCCTCTTAGCCCTAGTTGCTTGCAACCCCACATTGCTTAACCCCTAAACGCCCGAGCCTATTTTTAGCAAAAAAACACATTTCCATAGAAATTGTCATAGATGAAAATCAAGAGAAGCTATCAAGATCTTAACCGTACAAACTTGTAATAGACTTATCGAAGATCATGTGGACCAAAATTTGAGTCATGAGGCCTTATAGATCGGGAGATCATAACATATTAATATTAAAAACAAACTGCAAAATTTCATCATTTTCACTTTGAGGTGGAAATGCTACCAATATACCTATTGCAATGAAAAAATTACCAACTAGAAAGATGTTCACCTTCATCTTAATAAGTCCTTTACCCAACAAAAATTCATCAAAAAAATTCTTGGCTCAAATAAAAGCCATGTAATGGTAAAAACTACCGAACATTTCACAAAGGAAAAATAATCCAAAACTAGACCCTTTGCATTCAATTTCATGCCTTATCTTCAAAACATCTTCGATCTTGTTAAGGTTTCTACCACTTAGACTAAACTCTAATTGGAGGCCATCCCAAAAATTAAGTTGAAATCCAACGGTGGATGAGGGAGATATAGCTCCTCAAATATCATCCATTTTCTCACTTTTTCTGTTGACAAAACATCATTGCAAATCCAATAGCAAAATCATTTTGATCAAAAAACTTCTCACTACAAAGTTGTTAAGAATCACCTTAAGATCATGACCATGAAAAAAAAAACATAAAAAACTATTTTCAATTTCACATAATTGGCTTGCAATGGTAATACATGCCCCATGCTTGGAATCCCAAAAACAAGAGCTGTCTTCACTAAAATGCATTCCATTAATTCATACTTTATTGTATGGGCTTGCAAATTTTACAACACAAACTAGACTTGATTTGGAACCTAACCCAAGTGATTTCATCCAAAACGGTCCTCAGATGAAGAAGATATGGCTCTTCAAAGTTTCTGGATGTACATCCACAATGTCGTTTTTCGACATCGTGGGCGTTTAAGGGTTAAACCACATCAATGCTTGATTTCTTGTATTCCTTTCTAGAAATTTATTTGGCAATTCAAGTTTGAGTTACAGTGACAAACAAAACCGAGTACAGTTATGACTCACCTCCATTCAAAAAATCATATCACAAGCATAAGTGAGCCAAATTCAAATGTGTCTAAACAAAAATTGTAGTGCATAATGTATCACACGATGCTAAAAAGTTTGAAGTAGAGTTGAATTGGGGTTTGGAAGATATCAAATGTCAAAGTAGACTAGCCATTGACTCAGTTTTGTTCGAAGTTGCTTAGAAAGCTTTCAAAATTTGCACAATTTAGAATGAAGCCAACTTTCTTGTGCATTGCCTGTAAGGTAATGCCAAACATCACCTTGAACATGTATATGCCTTTCATCAACAAAAATCAACATTTGTGTGCTTAAAATAATATCCAAATTATGAAAAAACAGATGATTATTGTAAATATGGCACATAATAATCCTCTATGGAATTGATAGCACGCAATGTTAGTGGGCTTTACAAATGACCTATACAAATCAATATTGGCCAATATTGCATGTATTTCATTTTTTATCTGAAATGTTTTCAATTTTGAATAAAATCCTTTATAACTTGATTGTTTATATTGGGATGATGTGATGATTTTCTTATTCAACCTTATTGATGTTCCAATGATGATTGATGAAAGCTTTCCATCTACTACAATGATTTCACTTACTTGCATTTTAGTGAAGCCATTTCATAAAAATTCCAATGCTTCATCTTGACCCTTCTTTAATTTTAATGCTAAAAATTACTATAGTTTGCATTTCTAGCATCAACAAACCTTTCTCTTCTTACTGAACATGTATGCACCAAAATTGCAAAAAACTATAGTAATTTTTAGCATTAAAATTAAAGAAGGGTCAAGATGAAGCATTGGAATTTTTATGAAATGGCTTCACTAAAATGCAAGTAAGTGAAATCATTGTAGTAGATGGAAAGCTTTCATCAATCATCATTGGAACATCAATAAGGTTGAATAAGAAAATCATCACATCATCCCAATATAAACAATCAAGTTATAAAGGATTTTATTCAAAATTGAAAACATTTCAGATAAAAAATGAAATACATGCAATATTGGCCAATATTGATTTGTATAGGTCATTTGTAAAGCCCACTAACATTGCGTGCTATCAATTCCATAGAGGATTATTATGTGCCATATTTACAATAATCATCTGTTTTTTCATAATTTGGATATTATTTTAAGCACACAAATGTTGATTTTTGTTGATGAAAGGCATATACATGTTCAAGGTGATGTTTGGCATTACCTTACAGGCAATGCACAAGAAAGTTGGCTTCATTCTAAATTGTGCAAATTTTGAAAGCTTTCTAAGCAACTTCGAACAAAACTGAGTCAATGGCTAGTCTACTTTGACATTTGATATCTTCCAAACCCCAATTCAACTCTACTTCAAACTTTTTAGCATCGTGTGATACATTATGCACTACAATTTTTGTTTAGACACATTTGAATTTGGCTCACTTATGCTTGTGATATAATTTTTTGAATGGAGGTAAGTCATAACTGTACTCGGTTTTGTTTGTCACTGTAATTGCCAAATAACAAGTTTGAGTGAACTGCCAAATAAATTTCTACTAGCCCATGGTAAACCAAGTGTTTCAAGGGCCACTTGGCACTTCACACTATTTCAAGTGCCAAGTGGCCCTTGGTCACTTTTGACCTGTTTCAACTCATGCTTTTGCAAAGTGTGCAACCCATGATTTGGTTTAGCAAATGTGCATTAGGGCTTGTTTCCCCATATCCAGGGCCTCACCAATGCCTCGCCAAGTGGGCTTTACAGGTGGTTCGGGGGATGTAACAGGGGATGCTCTAATAGGAAGCTTCAAGTGCTCTCCTCTCTTTTTAGATTGCGAATGCATCATCTTCTTCACAATATGGCCTCCCATCACAGTAAGTCCAAGATTTAAATCACTAACTTGGTTTCTGCAGTAACTTGTAGCTCCTCAAATTTGCTCGCCACAGCTTGTAACCCTGCAGCACTAGATAGAGATTCTGATGTTTGTAGTTACCTTGTATATCGCAAGGGAATGAGAATGAATGACCAATTGTACGCAATTTTTAGGACACAAAAAGGAAATGAGTAATAAGACAGTGTCATGCTCTTGTAACTTCAGAATACCTGCAAAAGTGGCTCCATCTTCTTGATAGGGAGTACCTGTGCAACGTAAGCATGCTTGTACTAAAAACGACACTTCTAAGAAACGATATCAACATGTCAGCTGTCTGACAGTCTTCAAAACCTACATGATGTATACATGTCGATAAAAAAACAAAACAGAGAACAGCCTGCTGTAAATTGGAGAGGACAATAGTGCCTGTAGCGGCAGTCCACCATCGCTAGGAACCTTCACAGATCATTTCCGAGGGGTATTGTCAGCTTCGAATGAACATATGAGTTGCTTCTAAGCGTTGAATCACCGTCACCACTTTCGCTTATCAGGCTCGTTAAGACAAGAATCATGAAATAAAGAAATGAGGGAAAGTCAAGCGTACGAATCTTTAAACGCACGATAATCAGCAGCAATCTTTAAGCGTTCTGTCCACTCTACTGCTGGCAAAGCTACTGCCGAAGCACTTCGTCGGTACCTGTCGATGCATCCATGTGAAACATGAGATTGACCCAGATCTACGAGGCTTAGATTTTACAGAAAAGCGATCTTGACAGCATGTTGATTCAATCTCGAGCTGACTTCAGTGAGTCACAGATGCGGCTTCTAATCTGTTCGCTGCAACTCCAGTGACTTTGTGAGATCCCTTTGACTAATTGTGAGTCAACATGGGAGCTCCTCAATTAATGTCACTTTCGAGTAACTGCGATTGCAACTTCTGAATGATGACGAGTGCGCACTTGCCAACAGTCCACCTTCATTGCCAATACATAAGATCGAGTGTTTACTCCGAGTTTCCGCACCACTATCTGTTGGCATGTACTCTTCTCCACTGTCCATATTAGGGTACAATCATCAACCCAACTGCTATGAATCAGGGGTGCAATTGCACATCCTAATTTCACAGTTGTTGCAACCAGTAACTCGATTGTTTACATGATATTGGTTTGATTTGCAGACGACTCAGGACCATGGATCGAAGTAGCCTCCTCGTCGTCTGCCTGCTCGCAGTAATGTGGCATCGAACTGGTGCGTGCATACCTGCAGAGCGGACGGCTCTTCTGGCATTCAAGGCTGGCATTAAGGAAGACTCGGAAGGCATGTTGTCAAGGTGGGTCGCTAATGGAGATTGTTGCAGCTGGGGAGGCACGCTCTGTGACAGCAGTGGGTACATAACTGAGATCGACCTCGCTCCTGATCCTGCATTCGACGACCCAAGCATCTTCTTGAGAGGTATGCCACGATCGATCATGCTTGTTTTGGCTGGAGCGCCGTCATTGCTCATGGCTACTTTACTTTCGCAGGCTCAATCTCGGCACAATTGGCGAAGCTCACGCACCTCAAGCGATTGGACCTTGCAAATTTGAAGCAACTCTCCGGATCACTGCCTGCTGCTCTCGGTAGTCTGAAGAGCCTCCAGTACTTCAGTGTGCGAAACAACAAGCTCACGGGCTCCATTCCCACAGCATATGGCGGTCTCACGAGCCTCACTTGGATTGACCTCGGCTCTAACGTGTAAGTTCCTTGATTGTCATACCCGTGGAGTCATTGCAACCCTAAACCGAAGTCATTGATCTTACTTTCGTTCTTGTGAGCGCGCAGGCTGACAGGGAGCATCCCATCAACTTTGGGTGACATTGGACCACAATTGGTGTATCTGTTCCTGGGCTACAACAAATTGTCCGGCCCAATTCCGGCAACTCTGTACAACCTCAAGGGTCTGCAGGATTTCTACCTGACTGGCAATCAACTCACAGGCTCAATTTCCCCTCTCGTGGGCCAGTTAACGGCTCTGACCAACCTCGATTTCTCAAACAACAAGCTCACTGGGTCCTTGCCGACAGCGATCGGCAATTTGAAGAACCTTGGATTCTTCGACATGAGTGTGAATGGTTTGACAGGCACCTTACCCACGAGCTTCGGCAATCTGGTGAACATGTATCACTTTGTCATCAACAACAATAAGATATCGGGTCAAATCCCGGCTACGTTCGCAACAATCTAGAAGAACTTGATCTACATCAACTTTTCCAACAACCAGCTAACAGGATCTGTTCCACAAGGCGCCCCTTTCTCGACATTCCCGGCGTCCTCTTTCGAAGGCAATCCTGGGCTTTGCGGTAACCCGCTGCCTGCGTGCAAGTGATGACTTCTCTTTAAGAAGCGCAGATTGTAAATGGTGGTAGGGCGACACTTTGGTGTACTCAATGTTATCTTCGTAACAGCTTGTCGTGACACTCAGGATTGTAGTCACGATAACCGAGAAGTATGGTCTTGGTTTTTCACTTTCTTATTGGCATTTGGCCGATGGCATACTCCACTGCACTGGTTGCTGTCATTGCATACTACAAGCTTCTTGCCTTACATATATATACATCTTTGTGAGACCGATCTTAGCACAACCAAGTCTACTCCATGAATCTGCAAAGACTCCGTATTTTTCTTGAAAATAATATTAGGGTTTCTGTTAGTGCTTTCAGCTTGTTATTTCCCGTTAGGTTGGGCAACGAAGAGATCGCAGAAGCTCGGCCAGACTAACTGATAGCATTGGAAAGTACCAAGAATCAGAATGAACCTTCAGCCCTGAAAGTGCCAAAACTACGATAAGAGACTACTCAGAAGAGAAACTGGAGGTCAGACTGACGTGCAAATCATGTTTCGCAGCTCACATGATGTACCCTATAGATACATTCGAGAAAGGCGAACAGTATCATCATTCCCCAGCTCAACTCTCATTAAAAAAAAACTGTAGTGCAATCCTCCGACACAAGGCAACATCCACATCCCAGTGCCTCTGAAGTACCGGCACCGACTTATTCTAGCACATAATTGGAGGAGTCAATGTGTGGAGGTAACTCCAAGCCTTGACAGTGACAGATGTGCATATACCAACACAAAACGAAGAATCAGATTGATAAATAGTCACTCCTCATAGAGCGATGCTCGTATAGGACTGGGGCGACAATTCTTCCTCATCACATTCGCAGAGAACAATAACAGAAGGGATCTGACTGACGTGCAAATCATGTTTCGCAATCCCACATGATGTATTCAAGAATACATTCGGGTGAGGCGAATAGTATCATCATTTCCCGATGGACACACAACAAGAAGAATCAGAATATAGAATTAGTCAATCCTCAGAGAACTAAGTTCGTGTAGGACTGGGGCGACAATTTTCCATCATCACGTTCAAAAAGAAAGTACCTAAACCTCAGAATGTCCACTACACGACCTAAAGGCTTCGGCGAAAGCAACGAACTTCGCGAAAGGCCCTAAAGAAGATTCAACAAACATTGAACTATTGGAAGCCACCATCGCCGAGGAGGCTGAAGAGATGTGTAGATTGAGGCAGACGAGGGTTTATGTAGGGTTTTGTGAGGGCCGCCGGCCCAAGGACGAATATCATCTATAGGGTCATTCTCCGTTGATGATTTTCATCTTTTTCTTTGTTGAGAGAACAGAGTGTGGTATTAGAGAAGGTGATATTAAAGAGGTCGCAAGTATGGTATGCGAAACGGAGAGTCTCCTGAGAAATTGTGACTTTCAAAGGGTGAACATCATGGTGCAGTGAGAAGATAGACTGATCTAGAACAAAATGTCGAAAGAAGGGGTGAGTGTGAGCGATGGGACGAAGAAGACGAAGAAGAGCAAGAAAGCCAGGATGAAATTGAAAAAAGCATCAGGAGCACCTGCACCAGTTGTGATGAAGCGTAAAGCCGATGCCGCATCACCAGGTTTGAAGCGGAAGGGCGGAGACGATGCAAAGAAACAGAATCGGAAGAAGCGAAAGCAAGGCAAGGGTGTAGAGAAAGGAACAGAAAAGTCTGAGGATGCTGTTGTCGCTTCTTCTCCTGCCAAGCCGCGAGAGCGAGCAAAGCCTTTGAGCTACCTTGACAAGGTGAATTTCTTGCTCATTCTGTGTACTATCTCTATCGCACGTTGTACCTTTTCCTCGTGAAGACATTGACCTGTGAATTCCAAATATCAGAAGTCATGGTGCAGGGTTTAGGGTTTAATGAGAATCAGGAATTTTGACAGTTTCAGCTTGTTAACGCGATGATTATTTGCGTATTGGCGCATTCATGCGTTGTTCGTGTGCAATTGCGTGTAGATTTTTGGTCGGGATTTTGTGTCTGGAAAATCTTGTGCAGGGTTTAGGGTTTAGGAAGGGTCCATGTTTTGCTGCTTTTAAGTATGTTCGTACTCCGTAGTGCAGAAGTGCACAAGTTATGTGACGATCTGCATATGTTTGATTGAGTGCAGATGCGGGCGCGCTTGAGTGGCGGCCAGTTTCGGATGCTGAACGAACAACTCTACACCTGCAAGTGAGTTTTTCGCTGAATTGTGAGTGTCTTCTTAAGGAATCACCTTCGCAGCATTCTAACTTGATTCATCTGGTTGTGAGCCAACAGAGGAGAGGAAGCTCTGGAGCTATTCAAGAAAGATGAAGGTGCTTTTCACCTGGTAAGTGTTTGCTGGTTGTACTCGTATTTCGCTAGAATTTAGCAATCGACTTGCACTACACAGAAAGTTGTTTAATCAGTTGCTACAAGTCTTCATACCTACATCAATTTAAGAATATTCATCAAGAATAGGTAGCTCTCCTGACGATGGGCCAAGGTTTTGGTTCAAATTGTTGACGATTATCGTGACGCAGGACTTGTGCATGCATAGTTCACTGATGAAGCAGCTTCGCTGTTGTTGATATGGCTCAAAGTATCATGCAGGATATCGAGAGCAGATGTCTCACTGGCCGAAGTTGCCAGTTCAGGTAGTCATGGATTGGCTCAAAGCTCGTAGTCCAGATCTGGTCGTTGCAGATTTCGGTTGTGGTGAGTCTCCCTGAACGAATCGATTGAACCAATTGATTAAGTCATGTCCTTCTTCCACTCACACATATTCTTTTCTACAAATGTAGATCCTTCCCCATGCTTCAGCGCTCTTATTAGTTTCTTGAGTGTCGGATATGTTGCCTGAGCGGTCTATTGGAGTACGCTTATACCATGGTTTATTTATGGCTGAACCTACAAACAGGGGATGCGAGGCTTTCCAAAGGCGTGAAGAACAAAGTGTACTCGTTGGACCTTGTGGCCTGCGACGAGACTGTGATCGCTTGCAACATGGCGAATGTGAGTTATGTGAGATTTTCAGTTTCAATTTGCGTTCATTTGAGTTACCGCATCGATTGACATTCGTTTTTATTGCTTGCAGACTCCCTTGGAGAGTGGTTCTGTGGATGTTGCTGTTTTCTGCTTGTCATTGATGGGAGTGGACTACCCGAGCTTTCTCAAGGAAGCACACCGTGTTTTGAAATTAGGGTATGTAATACTCACCCTATCTCCTAATAGAATGCAGTATAGCGAAAATCCTCAAGGTCGTAAACTAGAAGAGTGACCTCTATGTTAAGGCACTACAAATTGATTCCAGATTTGGTTGGACTTCCAGTCGTTCTACTGTTCTGATGTCAATGTTTGTTTCGAGCAGAGGATTCTTGCTCATAGCAGAAGTGAAGAGCCGATTTGATCCAGCTAACGAAGGCGCTTCGCCAGCCGAATTTGTAGATGCTCTTAAACGTCTAGGATTTTCTTCTATCTCTCAGGTATGATAGAAGCGAACCTGACCTTCGTGACTCTGTTGTAATTTAGCTTGTCGAAAATGATCAGACTCTCACTAAAATCGATGACATTGGTGTTGGTTCTGCCGATTTGAGATGGTCTCTGACTGTTAGGTACCTTTGTATCATGTGCTGCTCGATGTTGATTGATCTTCATTTGTATCTGACAGGATGACAAGAACAAAATGTTCATTATGTTCACATTCAAGAAACAGGTAACACATCTAAGTATTAGCCAGAACTCTTCGGGTTTCGAGTTGAGCTTGTTCAAGTTTCTTTTCTCATCTTCCTTGGATTTCATTGTTGGTGCACAGGGGGAGAAGTCTGGAAAGAGGCCTATTAATTGGCCTGATCTCAAACCTTGTGTGTACAAGAAGCGCTGACTCCATTCGAAGCGTCTTTCTTAGCCTTCTCCGACTAGCATGATCGCCGGCACTTCGAAATGCCTTAAGTAATCGATCATGCAACTTACAGTTTTGTAGTTAGTATTAGATTCTGTAGCCACAATCAAAAGATTTCTACTCAAGGTTTTGAGCTAGCAGTGTATTGTTCACCTTCACAAATGAAGAGCATTCCCTGTCAGAATGGGCCAAAATCACTAAAATTTCCCACATTTACTTGAAGGCTTTACCACAAATTTCAACAACAAAATTTTGTAACGTATCCCAATTCACGGGAGCCTTTAATTTGGAAGATACAATCACACTACTTCGTTTAAGTAGCAGATCGGTTCGCAATCTCGTCATGCATGGAGCCTTTAGCGAAATTTCTAAAGAGGTTTTCACGCACGTTGAGTGATTGTCTATTTGTTTAGAGCCTGCCAAGAGTCTCTGAACGCTGAGCGATCGGTTCAACCTGTTGTTGAGCATTGCCGCAGCTATCTTGCTACGCAGTTTCAGGCATGCGTCTGGAAATTTGCTTAAGTAGTTTGACTCTCGTTTTCAGATTGTGGCGACCTCGATGCTTACGAGTGTACTTGATATGAAGCCATGTGTATTATGCTTCTTCTTGAAACTTTCGAAGGGTTTCCAAGCGAAGCAACCGGATGGCAACTGCGAAGTCTTGTTTGGGTTTCCACTCCAACTTGTTATTTACACAGATAGAAACTTTCCGTCGCGCACATTCTATCTTCGTGACAAGTACGCATTCTATCTGGAAGCACGCCACTGTCAAGTGAAGTTAAGCTACGACCAGCAGTTGCCTTGCTATGTGAACCTGATAATACCCCCACGTAACGAGGCGTTCTCCCTTGGAGAATCAGGGCTGTGGACTACACCATAGCCATAAGGAGGGACTACTCCCAAAACTACGACACAGAAGCCACCGGGTCGTTTCAGATTGTGCCCGCAGGATCGTGCATGCCCTTCACAGACTTCTTTTCAAGTTGGAGTATTGAACGGAATTTCACTGTACCCCGGTGGAATCTCACTGTAAAGGGGCCTGTGTTCCTGAGGTTGACATCGGAGCTGAGAAATGAAGATTTTGCAGAGGTGCATACCCTCCACTCAACACACTGAGGAAGATGGAAGATGTAACTAGAATGTTTCAGTCGGGCTTAAGATTGATCTCTAAACCCTAGATCCCTGGCCTAAACACCTAGGATCAAGAGCTACATTCAAAGAGCAAACTGGAGGTCAGACTGACGTGCAAACCATGTTTCGCAGCTCACATGATGTACCCTAAAGATACATTCGAGAAAGGCGAATAATATCATCATTCCCCAGCTCAACTCTTATTAAAAAAAAAACTGTAGTGCAATCCTCCGACACAAGGCAACATCCACATCCCAGTGCCTCTGGAGTACCGGCACCGACTTATTCTAGCACATAATTGGAGGAGTCAATGTGTGGAGGTAACTCCAAGCCTTGACAGTGACAGATGTGCATATACCAACACAAAATGAAGAATCAGATTGATAAAATAGTCACTCCTCATAGAGCGATGCTCGTATAGGACTGGGGCGACAATTCTTCCTCATCACATTCAGAGAAAACAATAACAGCAGGGATCTGACTGACGTGCAAATCATGTTTCGTAATCCCACATGATGTATTCGAGAATACATGCGGGTGAGGCGAATAGTATCATCATTTCCCGACGGACACACACAACAAGAAGAATCAGAATATAGAATTAGTCAATCCTCAGAGAACTTAGTTCGTGTAGGACTGGGGCGACAATTTTCCATCATCACGTTCAAAAAGCAAAACCCCAAACCCCAGAACAGCCACCGCAATGCTCGACGAAAAGCAGAAATTGAAAGAATAGAACCAATAAACAATGGGAAGCCACCATCGCCGAGGAAACTGAAAAGATGTGGGCGATTTAGCAGACGAGGGTTTAAGTGGGATTTGCGAGGGCCGCCGGCTCAACGACGGATATCATCCATAGGGTCGTTCTCAGTTGATGATTTCATCTTTTTCTTCGTTGGGAGAACAAAGGGTATGGTATTAGAGAAGGTGATATTAAAGAGGTCGCAAGTATGTTAGGCGAAACGGAGTGATTGCTGAGAATTTGTGACTTGAGCGATCATGAACAGTGCGGGGATAGGCTGATTTTGAGCAAAATGTGGAAAGAAGGGAGTGATGGGACGAAGAAGACGAAGAAGAGCAAGAATTGAATATCATCCTATCTCCTATCAGTATGCAGTAAAGCACAAATCCTCAAGGTCGTAAACTAGAAGAACGACCTCTTTGTTTAGGCACCACAAATTAGTTCCAGATTTGGTTGGACTTCCAATCGTTTTACTGTACTAATGTGAATGTATGTTTCGAGCAGAGGATTCTTGCTCGCAGCAGAAGTGAAGAGCCGATTCGAACTAGCGAATTTGTAGATGCTCTTAAACGTCTAGGTTCTTCTTCTATCTCTCAGGTACAACAGCAAATCTCACCTCCATGGCTCTGATGTGGTTTCAGCTCGCCAAGAGTTATTGAATTGGTTAACTTTGCTGGTGTTGGCTATAGGTACTTTTGTATTATGTGCTGCTTGGTTTTGATTGATCTTCATTTATATCTGACAGGATGACAAGAACAAAATGTTCATTGTGTTCACATTCAAGAAACAGGTAACACATCTAAGCATTGGCTAGAAGTTTTAGGGTTTCGTTGAGTTTAGGGTTTCGTTTAGGGTTTAGTTGAGCTTGTTCAAGTTCTTTTCTCATCTTCCTTGGATTGCATTGTTGGTGCACAGGGGGAGGAAGTCTGGAAAGAGGCCTATCAAGTGCCCAGGTCTCAAACCTTGTGTGTACAAGACGCGTTGACGCCATTCGAAGCGTATCGAAATCGCCGGCACTTCGATACGCTTCGAATGGCGTGTCGAAATCGATCATGCAAATGTAATCGATCATGCAAATGTAATCGATCATGCTAATGTAATCGATCATGCAACATACAGTTTTGATGTCAGTATTAGATTCTGTAGCCACAATCAAAAGATTTCTACTCAAGGTTTTGAGCTAGCAATTGTTCACACATACAAATGAAGAGCTATCAGCGCCAGAATGGACCAAAATTGATGAAATTTCCCACATTAACTTGAAAGCTTTACAATCTTATAATAATTATTTCAACACAATACCTTATATACCCAAATTTCGAAATCTGCAAATCTCCTACATAATCTGTAGTATATCTGTGATCAAACTAGGTTTTAGGGCGACGATCTGAAACTGAAAAATTTCCAGAACTTGAAGCTACTTCCAGGCTTGGAGGAACTGGATCCAATTCCACTGTGGGAAGCGCTGGGTGACAATTCAGGCCCTTTGGAAGTACTGGAGCTGCGGGACTTCTTAACCACACTGAAGTTGCCGTTGCTGTCCTCTTGGATGATGATCTGCTTGTTGTCGGCGCAGTCGTCAGAGCTGATAATCACAGGCTTGCCGTTGCGGTCCTTGCCCATCAGATACTCCTGGTACGTGGCGTTGGGATCCACAACCACCTTGTACGAGCCGTCTTTCTGCACCACTGTCAAATCCGTGAACACGAGATTGTTGCCCACTTTGAGCTTCAGCGCCTTCGTCGTCTTGTTGACAATCTCGGTGGATCCCATGATGCGGAGTACAGAGGAGCCGACCTCAACACACTGTGAGAGTGATCTTGGTAGCTAGTCGGGCCCCGGGCCTGGTCTGCAAAGGATACGCCAACTGGAGACTAAGAAGAGTGTCGAAAAACAGAGCAGCACCGACACCACTGCGAATCTATATAACTGCACTGTGATTCCCGGTTTCACTAACTCGTTACTCCTCCCGTCCTTTGCGTTCTTCTTAAAGTCAAACTTTGCAGGCCCGATCTTCAGTTTCACGTCGTTTATCCTGGTCTTCAGTACCTGTAAGTTCGTAGCTCAGAATCAATATGACGCAAATAAAAGCACCGTTTTCGAATTTCGATCAAGCTTTAACCTAGTCCTTAACCTAGTACTTCCTCCATTTTGGATACTCAGGGTTTGTAGCCATTCTCAAAATTCAAGGTCACCATCAGGAGAGGCGGGAGATTGTAGTACCTTGGCGGAGCTTATCTCGCTGGCGATAGTGGTCTCGAGCGCCCAAAACTCCGAGAGCTTCTGGAGCACAGCGCCGATGGTGACTAGCGACGTCAACAATGATAAGATAAACGTTGTCCACCAGTTCTTACACCGCAGCACGGACGCCTGCGCGACGGCTGTGACCAAGACACCCTGAAACACTATGTAGAACCCGATCACTTGGTAGATCTCGTTGCGGATAGCATTCCGCTGATTCTCCTTGTACACGCGGCGCTCCTGAAGCGTCTCAAAAGTTTTCTCCCAGTCCAAGAAGGCGAACTTAAGCTTATCGTAGTTGCCACTGTAGAGCTCCGTCAAGTTGCTAGCTACCACGTCTGCCACGCACAGCCCGTCGTCGTCGTCGTCGTCGTCGTCCTGGGTCACATCCACCACGTGACCGTTCTGAGAACCACCAACGGTTCCACCTCGATGGCGGAGACTGCTCCCGTTGTGCTGGGAGTCCGCAGAGATGAGGGCGGTGGTTGCAGTACCAGCACTGCCTTCGCTGCTGCTACCAGGATCGACTTCAGTGCATTGACAAAGTGGGCAGCAGTGGGCGATCACGTTGCGAGCAGGCGGCACCTTGTCCATCAAGGTAGTGGGCGAATGAAGGCAAGGGGTCGTGAGGAAACCCTGAGATTAAGATGTTCATCGCTGTGGCCACTTGGGAGTTGGGACCCCACGGTGCTCCTATTACCACTCTAGGATGCTAGCTCGCAGGCCGCGTTCCGCGTCCGAATCTGCGACCTTACCGCCCGCCCCTACCTTCACGCACTCACGCTGCCCTCTTCCTTGTCCTCATTGACTTCCTCGGATGCCTTGTTCGAGGAATCCAGGCGTGCATGGCGGTATTATCGTCCGGGTATTACAGACACTCAAGGTGGGCGGGTATCATCGAAACCCATATCGGGCGGTTACCAGAGAATCCCATGGTGGGGCGGGTGTCCGAGAATCATCATGGACGATTGCAGTCTCTCCATCCTCCGACAAATTCATCGATGACTGATGTGCCAAACTACAAGAGTTTTCCAAACTTCGAACAAATCACATACCGTTCTCCAACCTTCAATCGCAAATGAGGATCTCCGAACACAAAAACGAATGCAATTTCTCAAATACTCCATGCGAACACACAAAATTCATTTTGGACACAAAAGGTACGATTTGATGATAGTAATTTAATATATTTCAGTAGTCTTCTTCACTTACAGATAACCTACATTTACAGCGTTGAACGAAGCAACATAACACAACATGACGAAACACGACATATTCTAGAGGAATGGCAACACCTGCTGAACTTTGGAGATGAATCTACTTCTCTTCAGATACACAATGACTGACTAGCAAATTTTGAGCGACATACATGAAATCTACCGCCAAAACTTCATAAGCAGTTGTTGCTCGACTTGGCACTTCTATCTACTTACTTTTTCTCTCTGGAGGACAGTTTGCAACAAGTAAGAACGAACCATATGAGCATTAAATGTCATATCCCTTTCATCAATTCTTGGAAACTCTAACGAATCAGTGCATGAGATTACTTAACAACCCACATGGACAAATTCCTGCGGATTTGGAGAAGAGAAGCATAGTGTACTGGAATAAACCGACCTTCCAATGCACGGAAAGCAGAAAATAGCGACATACGGCAGCAACTCATAACAAAAGTTGTCGGTCTAAGTCGAATCCAATTTCGACGGCGAACTGGAATTACATATGTCTTGCAACAAACAGAACATCTAGCATTCAACAATTGAGATCCAACTCCCGATTTCTCTTGGATTGGTATTTTACACAAAAAGCGGAGTTTCGAAGCTCAAGCCACTACTTGAAACTTCGTATGAAAGAAACTCGAATGGAGATAGAGGCGGTTGCAAACCCCGACCACAGATTGCTAGAGCCTTACGGACAAGGAGCGGAATAGGAAGAGAAGCTTACAGAGCTCAGACCAGAAAAGCTTCGAGGCTTGCTACAGAAGAGGCGAACGGAGTTTGATAGGAACGATGGTAATGTGTGGTCCTGGACGCGGAATGGGACTGCAAAGAGCAAGAATGCTGGTGTTTGGAAGCTTGGTCAAAGCTGGCTATGGTGTCCCAAAGAGGCCTCATGTCATGGCGGGGTGGAAACTTACCAGTCAGTCAAGCCTTGATGTAGTCAAAGTCTTGATGTGACTCTTGGCCCGTGCACATATCTTGGCTTGCTGTCTCCAGGCTCCACATTCACATGATTCCCATACTACGGACATGTTTGAACGTGCAACATTGGCAATCCCAACATTATGCAACATCAAAGACTTCCCAGTTTTATTTTGACAGGACGAGCTGTCTTTCTGCATTTACAACCAAAAGATGCTATCGACCTTGACAAAGTCAGGGTCCTCGCCTCTCCGTGGAGCACTAAACCTTAAACCGACTAGCGCACATGCTGATTTACACATGACCGTAGACGCTGGTACTGCGTATTGGTATTGAAGGGATTGAGAGACGTGAAGTGATCAAGTAGCTATGGTGAAGCATCGCCTGGTTTGCAGAGGAGACGCCAGCAAGAGACCAAGAAGATTGAAGAGAAACAGAGCAGCACTATCACCACTCCGATCGTATACAGCTTCGCTGTAAAGTACGGCATAGTCATATATCTAACCGCTCTGTCCTCGGCGTTCATACGGAAGTCGAAACGCTTAGGCCCAAGATACTTCACGTCATTGATCCTCTGTTTTAATACCTGTGTATACAAGGGAAGAGAAGTTCAAAACTCGCTATCAGTATCTAGTAAGCAATTAGAGCACCTCGTTCTTCTTATGTGCCTGGCAATGCCGTAAGGATGCTCCGGTTAACGTCAGACTTCGACTCTACTGTTTCGAGCGCGAATACATTTGCAGATATTCAGCTAGAGTATACGAACATGCATTGGGTTAGGCGATACTCAGACCTTCTTACCAACAAAAGTCTAATTCTCTCCTCACCGTGAGCATGCAGCTCTAAGCAATTTTGCAATCAAACGAAATAATGAGAGATTTCTACAGGGTTGGCACTAGAGGTTTTAAAGGAAAAGGGTGCAGTTGAGGAGGCTGTGGTACCTTACAAGTCTGTCTTGAATGAGCGATGGTGATTTCTAAATTCCACAAGTAAGTGAGCTTCTGTATCACCACGACAGTGGTGACCAACGATGTCCACAATGATAAGAGAAATGCTGTCCACCAGTTATGGCACCGCAACATAGACGATTGTGCCACCGCCGTGAAAAGCACGCCCTGGAACACGATGTAAAACCCAATGACTTGGTAAATCTCGTTGCGGATGCTATTCTGCTTCGCCTCGTAGGAAGGTAGTGCGTTCTTACTGTGGTGCTCATATGTACTCTGCCAGTCTTGAAACGCAATCCTTAGTTTCTCGTACTTGCCGCTGTTGAGCTCATACAAGCTCGTGGCCACCACTTCCGCTACGCACAGCCCCTTGTCATCGTCGCTCCATACCTTGCTCAGATCCACCACGTGCCCATTTCCGATTCCGGCATCATTACTGCTCTCGCTGTGCTCGGAGCCCGCGCTTGTGGACAAACTGGTGCCGACAGTGAAACAGCTGGTTGTGGCGACGCCAAAGCATGTGCAACCTGCGCAGTGGGCAGTGACGCAACTGGGAAGCGGAAGGAGTTTCTGCTCCTCAGCCGTCGTGAGCGGGACAATTTCCTGCACCTCAGCCATCAAAGAAGTAAGTGACTAACCGGGGGAGATCCCCTCAGGTGCATCAAAGCTCGATTTCGATCGCCATTGCTACTTAGGGTATCGCTATCGGCAGCTCGGTGAACAGAGTCACAAATATCCCCTGTTCGGGGGAGCAACTGTAGCACGTCGAGATCCAACCATTAGTTGCCCGCCTCGCCTCGATCACCACTCCTCCGCGCTTCATCGTCATCTGCGACACGACTTGGGTGTACTTTTCTTCGAGCGATATTTTTAAAGAGCAGATGATTCTGCTGTCTTTCGATCATCATATCATCCCAAGTCCGCTCTCCAATTCCGACACTGAAGCTGCTGACCATGATCTCCCTATTTCAGGAGCTGAGGTGCGAGCTGCTTTTTATCGATAGACGGTACTCCATTTCTTAAACTGTCGGTAAGAGAGTATAAGCATTACTTACCAAATGATGTCTTTTAGGCATTTATGTTAGAGATTGACGATACACATGGAGTATTTTCTGATGCAAATATGGTAGGTCTTCATTTCAACCAAGCATATCGAGTGATATAGAAGCGGTTGCAAACTCCGACTACAGATTGCTAGAGCCTCACGGACAAGGAGCGCAATAGGAAGAGAAACTTACAGAGCTCAGACCAGAAAAGCTTCGAGGCTTGCTAGGAGTTTGATAGGAACGATGGTAATGCGTGGTCCTGAGCAACAGAACGCGGAATGGGACTGCGAGGAGCAAGAAAGCTGGTGTTTGGAAGCTCGGTCGAAGCTGGCTATGGCCTCCCAGAGAGGCCTGATGTCATGGCGGGGTGGAGACATACCAGTCAGTCACGCCTTGATGTAGTCAAAGCCTTGATGTGACTCTTGGCCCGTGCACATATCTTGGATTGCTGTCTCCAGGCTCCACATACACTTGATTCTCTTACCATGTACATGTTTGAACGTGCAACATTGGCAATCCCAAGATTATGCAACATCGAAGACTTCCCAGTTTCATTTTGACAGTCCTGACGAGCTATCTTTCTGCATTTACAACCAAAGGATGCTACCGACCTTGACAAAGTCAGGGTCCTCGCCTCTCCGTGGATCCCTAAACCTTAAACCGACTAGCGCACATGCTGATTTACACATCACGGTAGACGCTGGTACTGCGTATTGATATTACAGGGATTGAGAGAAGTGGAGTGATCAAGTAGCTATGGTGAAGCATCGCCTGGTTTGCAGAGAAGAAGCCAGCAAGAGACCAAGAAGATTGAAGAGAAACAGAGCAGCACTATCACCACTCCGATCGTATACAGTCTCGCTGTTAAGGACGGCCTAGTCATATCTCCAACCGCTCTGTCCCTCGCGTTTATACGGAAGTTGAAATGCTGAGGCCCAACATGCAGCTTCACGTCATTGATCCTCTGTTTTAACACCTGTGTATACAAGGGAAGAGGAGTTCAAAACTCGCTATCAGTATCTAGTAAGCAATTAGAGCAACTCGTTCTTCTTATGTGCCTAATGCCGTAAGGATGCTCCGGTTTACGTCAGACTTCGACTCTACCGTTTCGAGCGCGACTACATTTGCAGATATTCAGCTAAGAGTATACGAACATGCATTGGGTTAGGCGATACTCAGACCTTCTTACCAACAAAAGTCTAATTCTCTCCTCACCGTGAGCATGCAGCTCTAAGCAATTTTGCAATCAAACGAAATAATGAGAGATTTCTACAGGGTTGGCACTAGAGGATTTAAGGGAAAGGGTGTAATTGAGGAGGCTGTGGTACCTTACAGGTCTGTCTTGAATGAGCGATGGTGATTTCTAATTTCCACAAGAGAGTGAGCTTCTGTATCACCACGACAGTGGTGACCAACGATGTCCACAATGATAAGAGAACTGCTGTCCACCAGTTATGGCACCGCAACATGGACGATTGTGCCACCGCCGTGAAAAGCACGCCCTGGAACACGATGTAAAACCCAATGACTTGGTAAATCTCATTGCGGATGCTATTCTGCTCCGCCTCGAAGAAAGGTAGTGCGTTGTTTATGTAGTGCTCAACTTTCTTCTGCCAGTCTTGAAACGCAATCCTTAGTTTCTCGTACTTGCCGCTGTTGAGCTCATGCAAGTTTGTGGCCTCCATTTCCGCTACGCACAGCCCCTCGTCATCGTCGCTCCATACCTTGCTCAGATCCACCACGTGCCCATTTCCGATTCCGGCATCATTACTGCTCTCGCTGTGCTCGGGGCCCGCGCTTGTGGGCAAACTGGTGCCGACAGTGAAAGAACTGGTTGTGGCGACGCCAGAGCATGTGCAACCTGCGCAGTGCCGGGCAGTGACGCTGCTGGGGAGCGGAAGGAGTTCTGTTCCTCGGCCGTCGTGAGAGGGACGATTTCCTGCATCTCAGCCATCAAAGAAGTGAGTGACTAACGCGGGGAGATCCCGAAGCTCGATTCCAATCGCCATTGCTACTTAGGGTATCGCTATCCGCAGCTCGTTGAACAGAGTCACAAATAGTCACTGCTCGGGGGAGCAACTGTAGCACTTAGCACATTTTAGAGAATTTTGTTGGGTGTACTGGTTGTGGGTGTACTTGGGTGTACTTTTCTTCGAGCGATATTTTTGAAGAGCAGATGATTCTGTTGTCTTTCGATCATCATATCATCCTAAGCCCGCTCTCCAATTCCGCGTTCTGCACTTCGAACCAATTGCAATTTCGTTCTGTACAACACTGCTCTGAAGCTTGAGGAGTGTAGGATTTTAGGAAGAAACTTATCCGAAGCGAAGGATGTTGAGGAGAACTTTAATATTTTCTAGTACAGGCAATTTTGAATTTGCAAAAATGGCAAATCAGACGAATCAGACGAGCAGGCGAGCTCGTCAGAGTCAGGGTCTCGGGGGTTATTCTACAGCAGCGCAGTGCGAGAGCAGAGACGGAATCCACTGTGTCTGGGCCTCACGCGCAGTCACGAGCACGAAGTGTTCACAGTCCACAACGATCTGGACAAGGAACTTGCAAATGAAGTCCAAGATTTTACATATGCTCGTATAGGTTACAGTGCTCTCAAAGTTATTTGAATTCTCAATTTTAGGAATACTCATCTGAATTTTCAAAGGTATGAATACTCGTAATTAAGTCAATGTAATAAGTATTCAACTTGTTTGCACTCATAAAACTCAAGAAACTGTTCTTGACTGAGGTTTATAAGCACTACTTACCAAATGATGTCTTTTAGGCATTTATGTTAGAGATCGACGATACACATGGAGTATCTTCTGATGCAAATATGGAAGGTCTTCATTTCAACCAGGCATATCAAGTGACAGCGTTTTTGAAGTGTAATCCGAACAGGGAAACTGTGTTGCGATCATCTCTTCATCTCACCCCATCAGAACAGTTTTGCTTAGGTTCAATCTCAACCACCATCGTGCGATTGTTCAACTTTCACTGAAGGTTCCACCTAGCTGACGCTTGCAAAAATTGACAGGTTCCAGATTACTACGATGTCATCAAAGAGCCTATGGATTCTGGCACGATGGACAAGAAGATCTCCTAAGGAATTCATTAATTCGATAGGTCAGTCTCCTACAAGGTGAGTGATTTTATTTGCTCTCATCTGTGCTATGTTGAAGCAGGATATTTTCACGTCGTACATACCTTTTGTATCTGTTCAAAGAAGTTTGTTTGTTTGCAAGCATTACTCGCAACTGGCTTGACTTGCGCTTTTGCCTTCACGCAGATGGATTTTATGCTCATCTGCAACAATGCCATGCGATATAATGGCCCCGAAACGGTTTTTATTCCAAGCAGGTTTGTTGTCCCTATCCGTCCGGAGGGTCCTATGTTTTCGAGGTAGATTGGAATGTTCCTGTAACTCTTTACTGTGATGATTCGGTCTTTTGAAATGCTTGGTGTTGACAATGCAATGTGAAATCATGCAAGGGTGAGCATCAATGCATGGACGGTGACTGTTGCTCAAATATTCTATGTACAGGCGGTTTTCCAGGGGAAATATGACATTGCAGATAATTCTATCTTGATCAGCAGAGTCGGTACAACGATGGACTGACCACACTCTGGCTATGCCCATGATAGTGACCGTCAATTACTGGGCAAATCTGGTCAGGTGATGTAGTTGAAGCTCCAATGGAGAATCTCGTCTGTAGGCCTCAAATGATGATGCCTTGGTATCTGTACAGAACTCAACCTGTCTTATTGACACAAGAACAGGGTGCTCATAGCTAGAGGAAGCTGACAAGTTGCGTCCAAGCCGACCACGAGCTCGCAACCCCTACCATCACGCGCGCCAGAAAAGACTTGATTGTTCGCATTGACTTCCTTGGATGCATTACCCCAGTGGGAATGGGCAGGTCTATTGAGCAGTCGTGCATGGTGCCTACAATCGCCGGGAACCCTAAGGTTGCTGCCTTCTGTATACGGCAATCACTCGCAACAAGGGCAATGCGCCAAATAACCCCTGATGAGGAAGGTGGAGCCTGACGAGGAGAGGGATTATTTTGACACATTGCCCTCGTCGCAAGTAATTGCCCAACGTAAACATCTGCAGGAATCATCCAAAATAGCCATGAAACCCAAAACCGGAGGGAAGTCACGGATGATATTCCCATAATCCTCTGTTCCAAGGGAAAACCCGCATAAGAGGGGATTATGTTTCACAACCCGTCCGCGATAAGAAGGCAAAATTTCTCTGTAGAGGTTTACAGATAGGCTTATTAGCGAGCAACTTGTTCTTAGCTCTTGGGCATTCTTGCCTTGCTCTTGTTGTTTTTTTGGCATGAGTTGCTGAAATTTGACCTCCGCGGTCTTGTGGCTGGTTGCCTCTGTCACTCCCTCACACTGCCTTCTGTACAGCACTACATTGTATCCCTATTTCTCCTGGATGGCGGTTTTTCAGTCACGCATGGCGCCTGTCAAGCTGCCACCCCAGTGCCTGTCTGAAAGCATCTCACCAATGCAAGTGTAGAACGTAAGGTCAAACATTTGTTCTTCTCTTTTTCTGAACTCTAATCACAGTACAATCAATCTTAGCTATGTTCACCACAAAACTAGCATCTTTGCTAGGAAGTTTTGAATTCACCATGAAATATTTCATGCACGATGCATAGTTACCAACGATTTGTAAGGGGCACTTTACACTATGGACCAAGAGCCACGACCATGTAATTCTAAAATTTTGTGATTGGCCAATAAAGTTCTCTTCATCCCATTTGGCTTTACATTACCTTGAGAAAAGCATAATGATCACTAACTTTTCAAACTGGCTAAATTTTCCAAAGTGGATAATTTTTCATGATCTCCAAAATTATAGTTGAGTTTAAGTAAATGCATAGACTCAACTTCAATCTAAGAGACCATGAGGCACAAAAATCATTGATTGGCTAGTCTTTAATTAGAAAGGAGGAAAAAGGGAATGATCAGGCTTCATAGTAGAAAATTGAGCTTAAACTTGTCTTAGTCTACATTCACTTTTCATTACAAAGAGTGACCAAGCCACTTAAATTTTGAGTTTTGATTTTTCATGGTCAAACCTAAGAGAATGTTTTGATTTTCCTAGTCATGGGTCTTGGTTCATAGCGCAAAGCCCCCGAAAGATCAATTTCCATGTTTACACATTTTCCAAAACATCATCACATTTCAAGAAGTTGTTATTTATGTGATCATGCATCAATAATTCAGGCGTCATTATAGAAGAAGAAGAGAAACTCCAACCTATTTAGAGGCAATGTTCGTTCGACCTATCCGGAGGTCATCACACCAATGACAGGACTACTAACCCCTCTCACGGTTAACACTATGTTAGTTCCTACCTAGCCAGCAATGCCTTAGAGATGCCCGACATAGTATCCCCCAAAGGGCTTCGAGGTACTCAAACAACGAGGTCAAAGGACCCCACCATAGTTGGGTGGACTATGATGGTCGCCATTACGCTCATAACATCGGGTCACCTTGACATCATCTTACATCATCTTACGTCCTAAACTGACCATACATAAATTTTGATTGAGTAAAAGATGAACTACGGTGGAGTGCGAAAGAGCAACCTCATTCAAGGCTGTCAGTTTCAAGTCGTATTTGATGCTGATGGAAGTACATGTACGAGGGGCGGGCGCTATCATGAGATGGATGTATGGAGGTAGAAGTTTTAGAAAATGGTGCTTGGGGACAACATTCAAGATTGCTTAGTCAATTCAAAATTGATTGGCTTACAAGTCAATATTTTTACTTTAAAATCCTCATCTTTTGTTCTCCACACTTACATGAGTAAATTTGTTGAAATGGGACTTTTGGCACAAAATGGGACAACAACATTCTAAGGTATTTTTGCGCTTAGTTTCAACTTGTAAGTAGCTAAAATATTTTTGGTACAAGAATGTATGGGAGAACACAATAAGTCTTGTTTTGTAGTTGAATGGTGTATTGCATGTCAAAGACATTCTTGGTGCAAGAATGTATACATATCCATTCCAAAAAAATTGTCCTTCTACTATCATTCACTTTCTTGCTCTTTGTATGGAGTTAAGAATAAGAACAAGCGGAATAAGTTGGGGACACAAGTTGGCACAATCAAAAAGTGTATGCTACTCTGATAACATTTACTCTTTTGGATGCTATTCATTAGAATGTTGGTATTCATTCACGCAGGCCCCTTGGAAAGGACCAGAGTTTCTATCTATCTATCTATCTTGGTAGAAGAATGACGTCCCCTTGGTGGGACATACGTATTAATAAGCTTGCCTTAAGTTAACCCCTAAAGTCAAGTGGCCCAAAACCACCTCCAAATGATCCTTGGACGAATCAATGTGCAAATTTCTAAGGAACCTAATTTTGAGAATTTTCAACTGTAGGATCTTGTTTGGCATCTTCCAGTTAGTCTCTTTACCAAGTTCAATTAATTCTTATCGTACGGATCTTGAAACATGTCTAGTCAAAGTTCCATCTCTTGATAAAAATTTAAAAATCATGTTTTGAGTCCATACAACCCAAACTAGAACTCTTTTAAACTACAAGGGTTAAACAAGTAGAGATTTCAAAATTGGGTTAAAACATTAATTTCACACTTTTTCAACACTATAATTGTGGTGAAACCACATTTTGTCTTGCACTTAAGGAAAATTGAGGAAATCTATATACTTGGAAAGAGAAATGAGTGGATTACTATTTTTCACGGATGAGGAATAGGAAAACACTAACTTTCCCTATTTGTTGGTTTTTAAAAAAAAACACATATAATCAAATACAACTTTTAGAAGCAGTAGCTTAAAGGCACAGGCAACCTAAATATGTTTGCATGAGGTACATGCAAGGGGAAGTCACATCTTTGTAAAGGCAAGAATCTCATGTGCCCGCCTTTAGGTGGTTTCACCATAGAGCTCATTCATTTACTGTAAGTTGTTTCATTTTAAAATAAAAGAAATTCTCCAAAAAATTGATTTTAGGAGATTTTTTTTTTTTTTTTTCCTTCTTTTCCGCAAGTACCAAAATGACACTTTTAGATTATATAATCATTTGGCTGAATGTAGTTGAACCTTCTATCAACGTACAGTATCCCAAAATGGCTTCATTGAAATATTTTTCTTGGTGCAAAAAAAAGGTACAAGCTCAAGGTGGCCCTGCATTTGTTAGACTCTGACCTTTTTTACCTTTATTTTAAAGGCAACACAACCGTACCAGACTACCAGTATCTCAGTTCTGAACTATTTTTTGTTTCACTCAAGTGTCATGTGCGTGCGCATGTGAAAGAGAATTTTGTGAAGAAAAGTCTTAGTCCCGTGAACATATCATCAAGGGTAGGTCGAACGGGCATTTTATTCACGCCAACCCCCCACAATGGTCTGTTGTTCTTATTTATTCAGTGGTGTCTTCCAGACTCCTTGTATCAAAATTAAATTAGAATTCACACATAGATAAAATGATCGCACAAAGTTTTAATTGTTGAAGAGTATCACCTCAATTTAGGAGATGGTAGTGCGCTCAAACACTATCGCTTTGGTGTCTACAGCAAGTTTGTAACTGGAATCTTGGACCTTTTTTGTATAGTTACTCAATGATAATAAAACTCTGGACCCTTTTTAGAGGTCGGCGTGACTGAAGTGTCTGTCTGATGTCCCTGTATAAAGGGACTTTGTGATATTTCTACTCTCTTCTTTTGAAGATAGACATTATAGTGACTATAGTTACTCACAATTGACATGCTCATGGTCTTAGTGTGTAGGACCGGAGAGTGCTTACTCTATGACCAAAATGCACGAGTTGGTTAAGCCCCACAAGAAAAGGAATGAAAAATGTGTACCAAACAACTTAGATCAAGGCCATTTGAGAATGTCCCATCATTTTCAAGTATCAATCCCAGGCTCTTTTTGGTTACATTTCCTCAAATGACAATCAAAGTGGTTTACTTATGAAAAGAAAACCATAAGTCATCACTAAATTCCTAGATGCTTCCAACAAGCCAACCTTGCCCATCAAAGTTGAATATTGACTTATCCAGTGATACCAGTCATGGATTTTGAAGACAAAATTTTCGGTGTCAGGAATCGCCAAATACGGGGGACTGATTTTTGAAGCAATCATTTTTCACGATTGGATAGAAAAGCAAGTGCAGTTTTGTCCAAAGGGAAGGCCAAATTCTCTCTCAGAAAGGACATGGCGGACATGGACTTTGTGGGGACACTCGGTGAATCTGCTGCTTCCATGACGTGTTTGTCGAAACTGGGAATCGGCACGTGCACATAAACCCCGGCCGGCGTTTGACTGAAGAAACGAGCAGCAAAATCGCGTTTTTCCAGACTCACAATCCCACAAACATGACACTTATTATCGCCAATTCGTAACCCAGTTGCTCGATCATACAGCACTAGCTTTGCTCGATCATACAGCACTAGCTCCGCTCGATCGGTGGAATTTGAGTTTTGGGCTCACGGGATCGCTTGTGACGTTGATTTGTGATTCAGTGATGGATGCTTCGGAGGAGTTTGATGTTTGTGAGCGTTTGCCGGATCACGCGCTGGAGGAGATTCTAGCGCGCGTCCCGTTTCGAGCTGTTGGCGCTGCGCGGTGCGTGAGCAAGCGATGGCGGGCCGTCACGACCTCGTCGACCTTTCTCGCGCTTTACAGCGCGCGCCAGGAGCTTGCCGAGAGCTGGCTCTACGTGAATGGGTTCCGGTACAGAATCACGGACAGTATCGATGATGGTACTACCAGTGCTCAGGCTTCGGCGGAAGAAGGCGATCACTTGCGGGGTGCGGGTGGCGTGGCGTACTCGGTACTACCGGACGACGATCGACGGCTTCAGTACAAGCTCTCGGTACTGGACACCCACTGGCTGGAAACGCCGGCGATGCCCGAGGCGCGCGCGCAGCCGATCGTGGCGGCCGTGACGAACTTGCCCCGGGGCGCGCACAAGCTGGTCGTGGCGGGTGGGGGCACGATCAAGGAGCCCCTGTCGAGCGTGTGTCTGTTCGACTCTGAGTCGCAGTCGTGGAGCTACTGCGAGGACTTGCCCGTGGAGTTTAAGGAACTCGCAACCTCGAGGTCCGTCACGGCCGTGATGTGCAACCGGAAGTTTTACCTGTTCCACATCTACTCGGGGCTCGTCGCGTCACTCGATGTGGGTACCAAGCGCTGGAGCGCCGTGAGGACCTTACGGCCTCCCGGTATGCACTACTGCTACCTCGCGCTCCGGCGCGGCGAGCTGCTCGCGGTCGGCGTCAGCCACGAGAATGATCGCTTCTGCTTCTTCGGCTGGCGCGTCGATCACCTCACTATGCAGTGCACTGGCCCCTCGTGGCCCGTGCTCTGCCACTTCGGTAGCCTGAAATCCTCAAACCCTTCTCGCAATTGGCAATCGAAGAAAGCTCCTCCTTCTTCTTCGATTGTTCCAGTCACTACCACCGACACCCTTGTTTCCTTGCTCCGAACACTCCCCGCTTGTGCTGGAATCATCGGATTCTTTCATAGAATGCTTCAATTCGTGAAAGCTGTCAGGTGAATCAAGGTACCAAATTAACCCAAAATTTTGCAATTCTGGTACGCTGAGATTCAATCAAGACCCCTACCATGGGTGTTAGTTTTTTAGAATCCAAACCAATTTTCTCAATCATCCAAGGTTGATTCGGAGACGGATTAATTAGCATTCCGTTTTTCAGAGGGGACTACTGTATAGAAGGTGAGGTGTAAGATTATTTCATGATATCTTACTAGTTCTGAGATATCCAAACATATTAACAGCAAAGTCTTGTACAAAATTTGATTATCAACGAGGATCACAATGTAAACTATACGAAGAAAAAGTGGGTCTAAGTTTCTGGTGAGTGTGTGGTATTAGATTTGCTCAGTTTCGAGGAAACATGCAGCTTCTTGGTCTTGTTAATTCTGGAAATCATATTTGTATTATCTTGAATTAGATGGAGAATTGAGCAATTGTGCGACGAGATTGTCCAATTGATGACTTTGGTTTTTTTTCAAACGCCTTAACCCTTAAAGGTCCCTTGGAGATAGTATGTACGGTGGCGTATAATTGAGATTTGCTACCAACAAGAAACTCTATATTGTGATCTTAAAAGCTTAGTAGAACCGCATGGATTTATATGTCAACTTGTTCTTTGAACTCAAATCTATTAAAGGTGTGCACTCATTCCAATACAACCAAAATACGCTGTATTCTAGCAACCAAAATATGGTTGTTCAGACCTTTAAGGGTTAAGAGTCCCTTGGGGATAGTATGTACGCTGTCGTATAATTAGGATTTGCTACCAACAAGAAACTCTAAACTGGAATTGTAATAGCGCACTAGAACCGCATTAATTCAAACGTCAACTTCTTCTTTGAACTCAAACCCATTAAAGGTGTGCATTCACTGCAAATACAACCAAAATACACCGTATTCTATTGGTCGCCACGGCACTCTCAGACCTTTAAGGGTTAAATCGGGCAATTGATCTAGAGCATGCTCGGTAGCTGATTAGCACTCTATGCTTGAACAATGACCCTCCTTCTTGAAAGGACACTGTCCGCAAAAGTTGGGTTTCGTGTTGCTTTGAGTTAACCAGTGGCTATGCTTCCACGATGTACGATGTTTTACGAAGTCTATTATTCATTAGGGACAATTTTTTAGAAACTTTGAAAATTGCCTAGGCACACAAAATTGATCCAATTCAAAGACCCATGAAATGTGTTGCAATCCCAATAGAGTGTACACCATTGTCAACACATATTTACTAGTGAAAAAATTGTACAAAGTACGAACTCTATCTACCAACAAGTGTTAACAACCTTCGCTTCTACTTAGTGTCCAATCTAGCGTGCAGATTTGAAATGAGAGAACATGGTTGTTCGTGAGATACTATAGCAGTGAGGAATCATTTGTACCGTATCTTTTTTGCAAAGCTTAAATCATATCATATGCAAAAAAAAAAAAAAAAAAAAAAAAAAAAAAAAAAAAAACATTCTTATTGTACGAGTAGGGAAAGGTCGGCAAGAAGCTAGATGCTAAAGTTTCAAAATATTATTATTTCCCAATTTCATTTTTATTTGATGGAGAAAAGAGTATGAAAGAAGTCCAAACCAAAATAAATGAAAGTTCGCCATCAATGTCGTACAAGTACAATAGTCCACCTGACATCCAAAGTACAAAAATTGTACAAAGAAGAACTCATTATTATCTGGATGAATTAGAGGAAGAAGAATCATTCATTTGCATCAACTTTGACTAGACCCAAAAAGCAAGTTAAAGTGGAACCTTATTGAAACCACAACTCTACACAAGATATCCCATCTTTGCATGGAAAAATGTTGTTTATTCGTTAAGATTGAACAGTTCAATGGTAAGGCATAATATTAAATTTTTTTATGTTGAAAGAATATATTTGACTTCGTATTTTTTTCATTATCAAAGTGTAAAGCTCATATTGGAATATAAACAAGAGCTCCTTTTCAACATGTGTGTTGTCTGTTGTTGCAAATTTCAATGAAAAAGAGCATGTGCTGCACGAGTTGGTCCTCAATAAAAAGGTGTTGCATGATATCAGGCTGACCTCATTTCTGGGCCCAAATGACGAATTGCATTATTTTAGTTATTTTATGTTTCGGCAAAATCAACAATAAAAGCGTGTGCCCGCATAAAATAAGATTGAGTACTAAGGGTCGCTTTACATGAAGATTGACAATGGCCTTCTAAAATCTGTGATTGGAGAGTAAAGTGCTCTTGGGTCTATTTAGCTCTACACTACCTTGAAAAAAGGAGAATGACCACTAACCTTGAGGTCCCCAAAGTATGCTAAATTTTGCATTGTGGATAATGTTTTCATGGTCTCCTTGATTATAGTCGAGTCGAAGCAAATACCTCCACTTAACTACAATCAAGTAGACCATGAGGCTCAAAAATCATTCATTGGCTAGTGTTTAGTTCTCTAAAAATAAAGAAGAAACAAGGGGGGGGGGTAAGAGAGAGAATGATGAGGATTTATATTAGAAAAATTGAACTTGAACTTGTCCTTGTCCAAATCCACTTTACACTACAAGAGTGACCCCAGCTAGTCAAAAATTCAGTTTTAATTTATCATGATCACGGCTCTTGGACAAGAGCAATGACCATGAAAACGATTTTAATTTTCTTGATCATAGCTCTTGGTTCATAGTATAAAGGAACCCTAAGGTATGAGCACCTAAAAGCAGCTTCCCCTGGAAGCGAAACTCTTGTTAGGTTGAGTAATTTTGAACTCATTCTTCACTCCCTAGGCAATGACAATGACATGCTACTCACATGGGACAGAGAGGAGGAATATCATGTGCAAGTGGCCTGTGTGATAAGTCAAGTAGTACCAGAAGTCATTTCCAATGCCTTATGACAAGTCCACTTCCTTTTGCATTTGTTTCTTGACTCCCTCTCTCTCTTGGTGACTCAACAACTATACCTCCAGAAATATACAGTTTCATACTCACTCTCGTTCTTGCTACTTACCTCCCTTCAAGGTAGGAGTGGCTAAAACCGTCCAGTCCCAAAAACCGTCTGAATTTCAGCTTTGCATACTTGGAATAGTGGTGTAAAATTTTAATTATCTTTCGATAGTCCGCAAAGCTAGTGCAAAGACATTTTTTGAGTAATCCTATGAATATTTGAACCCTACTGTGCGGTTTTTGGGGCTGGACGGTTTTAGCCACTCCTACCTTAGAGAACAAAGTCCAATGGGTACTCACAGGACCCATAGACTCGTACCGTCCTCTTTTCCGGGTGTTAAACCGATACAACCTCATAGATAGCTAACTTAGAGTCTCTAAGAGTTTCTAGTCTTGCTTGGTCTTGCGTCCGGTATTGCCCTGGCCGACTCCGGCTGGGGGTCACCAATGTCGTTTTTTTTTTTTCACTTGCAATTGATTAATTCAATTTTTTTCAAAAAAAAAAAAAAAAAAAAAAAAAAAAAAAAAAAAAAAACTAGCCGACACTGGTATAATCGTTATGCCTGCTCGAATGGAGGAATGGATGAATGGATAGATGATGGATGGATGCTCGAAGGGACGGATGATGATGGTTTTGGAGTGCGAGAGACGAGTGAATGTGTTGGGAAAGAGAAGGAAGAAAGAACACAGAAAGTGGGCAGGATGATTGATTAGCAGGTCTTCGTGTGTGAAAGCTCATATATTCAAAACATCAATTTTCTACCATTTTCTGCAAGTGGGGTAAAAATTGTGTTTCATATATATTGTCTCTGCGGCTATGTCATGCTCAAACATATAATTTCCAATATTTATAGGGCCATAAATACTTGGAAATTCAATATTTGAGAGTTCGTCGGTCGGAACCGCGATCCAATTGTTGCCTACCAACGACATCTTATGTGCCCCGATCCGACCGGCGGTGTCCAAGATTGTAATGTTACTCACTCACAAACGCACAACAAACTACCTGCCTTAAGTAATGATCTGGTACACCTCCACGAGGTTGCCACGCTCATACATATAATTTTCAATATTTTTGAGGTCATAAATTCTTTGAAATTCAATATCTTGACATCCAATCGACCCTGACCCGATTTGTGATCTGCTTGTTGCCCGCATCCCTACGTGAAAACCCCCTTCCAACGACAACTCATGCGCCTTGTTTGACTAAACGTGCCCAAGATCATAATGTCACTCACAAAACAAAACAAACTACTTGCCTTAAATCCTATATTTTATTTTATTGTAATAGGCTGGGTGTAAATCAATCATGTGGACCAAAACTTGACTCATGGAAACTTCTAGATTGCGAGATCGTAACGTTTGAGTGCGCCAAACAAGCTAGAAAAGACTGTAATTTTCACTTTGAAGTGAAAATACTACCACCATAAAATTTTCTATATGAAAATCACCAACTAGGAAGTTGTTCTTCTTCCTCTCAAAGCCTCTATTGTACCTTAAAATTCATCAAAAAATTATCTTGGCTCAAATAGGTCCCTTGCAATGGTGAGATTTGCCAAAATAGTCACAAGGGAAAATTAGTCTAAAACTAAACCTCTTGCACTCAAATCCATGCCTTATCTTCAACACATCTTTGATCGAGTCAAGGTTCCTACCACTTAAACTAAACTATCATTTAAATTCATTCCATAAAATAAAGTCAAAACCTAACGGTGAATGATGGAGACATAGCTCCTCAAAAATCATCCATTTTTTCACTTTTTTTATTGTAGAAACATCATTGCAAATCCAATACCAAAGTTATTAGAATAAAAAATCTCCCAACTACAAATGCATCTAAAAATCAAACTTATGTAATTAATATTTATCAAAAACTATAATTGACCTATGATTTAAGCTTGATACTTTCAACGAGTTGATAGAAGCAACGAGTGGATGAAACCAAAAATATTGGACAAGGGGAAAGAATTATGAATCAATTTAAGTGACTATCACTCTAGTGGTACAATTGAGACTCTTGAAATAAGAAAAGTTAAATTTAGTGATATGGATTGTACTAGTCTTTGCGTCTAGACTTCAGGATGAGAAATCTTGAATAAATCCATCGAGACGACTCCGATTCGACCGTGGAATTTTATTTCATTTTTGAGCAAACCAAATCAGATGAGTTTATATCCACTTACCAACCACACAAACATAGCACCATTAACCCGTACGAGCCCAATCAACCAATTTATGGTCGATTACAAATTTTGAGGAGCTGGAGCACAATGTCAAAAAAAAAAAAAACTCTTCGTGTTATCTTTGGAGCAAAATTTGATAAGTGTTACGGAATGCATATTTTATGAATCATCTGATTTTATTTTTCAAATCCCTTGGGCCTTTGGGTTAAGTAAAAAACATAAATTTCAGTTTGGTTAACCCCTAAACTACCAAGGCCTCCAATTCGGAGATTTGCAATTTCGGGCAGCCTAAGTTAAGATGTTGAAAGTAATATTTTTGCCTAAGATTTTTACTGGATGTTCCCTATACTACAAGGTGTATGTGGGAAAATTTGCAAAGTCAAACTCCACCTATGGAGTTCTTAAACACAAGTTTTAGTTTTCAGCCTTAGGGCGGGCAGGAAAAAACTTTTTTATTTTTACCTTTTTTCAATTTTTTTTTTTTTTTTTTTTGAAATATTTTCTTGATTGATTTTGTACTTAGGTTTCCAAGTGACCCAAGTTGAAACTTTTACCAATCCTTCAAGAGCACCCTTCAAAAATCACAAGAGCTAGATTCAAAGTTTTCTTTGATATTTCAATCTTTTTCTTTCAAAATTTGCCAAATTTTGAGATTTTGAAATTTTTTGGATTTCTTTTTTCTTGATATTCAAAAACTCAAGAAGGTATATACTCACCGTTCATTTTCCCCCTAAACCATATAAAATAAACGTGGTGCATGTTTTACCAAATCCTTGATTTCTACCTTCTTCTAGTATTTAAATTGCATGAAGGTTCAAAAAGCAAAGTGAGTGTCTACGATTTTGCATGGGCATGCCTAACTTAGTTATATACATGGAAAAAAATATGAGCTAGATGTTTAAGGTAATAAGCATCACGTTTTCCTTTGCACAAAGTCGACTATGTTTGTTGAAAAAAAATTTGCATCAACTTTGAATGTTATGATCTTACAAATAGCTACGATCCAACGGTTAAAATTTCAGCCAATACCTCTAATAATAGTTCTCTTCAAGATCATACGGTTGAAAGTTTCAAAAAAGTGTACAAAATACTCTCACACTCCAAAGTTTACAAGGTGGTTTGGAATCGCACTTTTGGAGTTTGGAACTCACAAACAACCATGGTCGTTTAGGGGTTAAGTATAGCCAAAATGGTACAACCTGAAAATATGAAAAGAAATAATACACTTTAATAAATCCTTGTGAATGTTAGTGAAAAGTAACTAGGCCTCGACACTAAGGGCGGGACAGTGGGGGGAAGGCCTCCCTGCCCGCCCACAAAACCCTGCCCGCATAAAATAATTTAGGAGTAAATTTGCCCCCTAAATTTTTGATGGCGGTCACAATCAAGCATAACAGCTGTTAAGTTAGTGTATATTAAATAGCGAACGATGACTTTACTCTTTTCACTTCAAAACAATGTGAAGTGTTTTTAACGAGGAAGATCATCGTTCGAGGAGGAGTGTTGTGAAGTGTTCCTCAATCGAGGAGGATTGTTGTGATAAGCAACCTCGGAACCTTCTAGAACCTTCTAGCAGATCTTACTCTCCGATTAGTTCAAGTTAAGTAAAAGTCTAAAGTAAAAGTATCTAAAATTACTGCCCTAACTGGGGTATATATATGTGAACCATATACAGGTTCCATAAGATCTTTCAATACCAGTTATGTATATTGCTTCATGTTTCTCCTTGCTCACAACACGTTATCAGCACGAGACTCTACCAGCCGAGAGTTTTATTTTGGTTTTCTTTAATAAATCCTTGTGAATGTTAGTGAAAAGTAGCCAGGCCTCGACACTAAGGGCGGGACAGTGGGGGGGAAGGCCTCCCTGCCCGCCCACAAAACCCTGCCCGCATAAAATAATTTGGGAGTAAATTTGTCCCCTAAGTTTTTGTTGTTGATGTCACCAATGTCATCATGGGACACATTTGAGGGTAAAGTGGGGTCGCAGATCCCATTTTTAAACTCAAAATCTGAAAAAAATATATTGTAGGGCCTCCAAAAATGCGAAAATCAGATTTATAGGAATTTGTTCCGGGCAGCGAGTATGGGCGGGCAGCAGAGGGGGTCCCACCTCCACAGTCCCGCCCTTAGGCGCGAGGGTAACCAGGGGTTGAAAAGAGGCCCATGGACCAAACAAAGATTTTCATATCATACAGATTTCGATCACATCACAAATCAATAATGTCAGGTGGTAATAGTAGTTACCATAGCACGTTTAAATCGAGTCGAGCACGTTTAAAACGAGTTGAGCACGTTTAAATCGGTCGGAATCTAAAAGATAAAATGTGGGAGGTTTAAAACAGTATTGAGTTTTACATATTTTAGTAGGAGTAATCTTTTCATTTTCAACACAAATTAATACAAAGTCATTCTAACCTGAATATGTACATGCTTACCTTACAAAAGTAAATTACAGTTTAATATGGGGAGGTTTGTATTAAAAGTGTATCAAATTTATTAAATTTTAAATACAGAAAATACTGTAACTATGAGTGGTATACGATTCATGCAAAAAATTCGATAGAGTTTTCAACACCTCATATTTTGCTTTATATATATATATATATATATATATATATATATATATATATATAAAAATAATTATATATAATTATTTTTATTTTATTTTTTTTAAATTTTTTTTTCTTCCATTTGGAGTTAAAATTCTGCTCTTTTGAAGGTAACGCTTAGGAATCCTAGTACTTTATAAATCATCAACATAGGTAAGTTATGATTTGTTTAACTTAAGTAAAATCAAGGTAAAGTACTTGATGGAATTAGGATGTTAACTAAAGTTCATATCAAATAAGCTCTAGGTTGAATGTCTATGTGAATGTAGTACACATGGTTCTAATATTCTCGAAAAAAGACTTCTGAGTGAACGTTCTGTACATGTAATTAAAGCTAACTTGATTCACTACCCACATGTAACGTTCAGCCAACAATTCTTTGTCAACTATCATATCATATATTCATAATGAGCCAAATCTTGGTTGTTTATAGACTCTAACCCCATCAATAACAGCTAATAGTAGTATAATTTTCTCCTATTATGCTACTCATAACTAAAGTGATCCTTGTAGGAAACATATACACTCTTCATGCAAGTCACTCTAGCTTCAACCTCAGTTTTTTTTGAAGTCGTACTTCTATATCCTAAATGACTAATTGTTCATTGGGCAACTTTCTCTTTAGGAAAAAAACTACCACATGAGCTGAGGTATGACATGTTATATGATCGCAGGAAAAGTACTTTATAGTATTGTACTAGAAAGCTAATTTGTAAATAGTCCACATGCATTCATTAACATTCGCTCATATTACTTGGTAACTTTTATTCAATTTTAATGGTTCGCCGAATTGCACATGCTAGATACTTTTTTGGTGGTTCGTAGCCAACTTTATTTCTTGCTTGATATCTAATCTTTGTTGTATAAGAATATAATCAATTGTTGAGTGACCAATGACTTCATTTCTAGTGCCCACGTACTATTGCACAAGTAATGTGAAACCAAGACCTGCTGGGGGCCGAGGATTTTTCGTGGTCATGTGACTCCCATACCTCTCGCCCTCCAAGGTGGCATTAGACGGTCCATGTCAATCGACACTCTCATGCCCATGCCCATGCCTCGCAATTCACACTCTCACTCAACGATTGTTTATAAATGGTGCTTCTATATACAAGCGCTCATTGTAATTTCATTACACCATATTGATTACACATGTCACTTACATTTTACTCAAGATCAAAAAGTTTATAGCGTTAAAAACACTTCCGATTCTGCTCAATGTACTTGCAAAGTTTATGTACAATGTCCTTTTATTCAACAAGTGTAACTTTAAAGAGTTTTGATATTCATTGAGTTGATCCATGCACTTTATTTATTATATATGCTATGGAAGCTTTGCTTTAACCTAACCCATGTTAGATACCACCACTATACCATAGTTACAATAATCTGTGTATTTTATGTCTAATAAGTTCAATACTTCAAATACAAACCTCTTCGTAATAAAATTTAAAATAAAATTTAAAGTAAGCATGAATTTTTTTGGGTTAGATTGACTTTCTATTGATTTATTTTGAAAATAAATAAACTGCTCCTACAAAAGTAAACTAATTTGAATTACAGTTTAAACAAATTTTATTTTCTAACACGCAATATTGGAGGCCTCATGGATGAAACATACCTCGTGGACTCAATATTGGAAAACTCATTGGAGGCCTCATGCCAATATACAAGGCCTCCTGACTCAAGATTTAGCCCTTATGATGCGCAATATGTTTACTACAAAATTGTATGGTCGAGATTTGAATAACTTACCTTTGTTCCAATTTATAACACTTTTTTTGAGAATGAGTTTTTTTCTCTACCAATGAGTCAAACCATTTAGGGGTTAATCAAGACCTTAATAAGGATGCTCCAACATAAAGAAAAAAAAGGTTGTTCTCTGTAATGGTGCTCTTTAGTAGGGTAACCTTTATGGGATAAGTTTTGTAATCCATCTCATATAAAGATTAGGTAGGTGACTTACTCATAGGCCTCATATCCCAATGAACAATCAAGTGCCTCAAAATCTATGCAAATGAAGCCTACTTCTAATTGAAATGTGCATTATCGAACTCAAGAGTAATGAAGACTACGTATGAATTGAGTGTATCATCATACTGAACATAGGTGACTTGCTTTTGTCCTTCATGGAACAGAAAGTAAGCTACATATTAGTAACATGCAATCTATCAAATAGCAAGATTAAATAGGTGAACTACTTGAGTGCTATCAAAATGATCCTAGATAAGCCTTTTTCCTAGATTCTCCTCCTCCCCACTTCTACATCCCATCCCCAACAATCCTTACTCCTAGGTCATCCCCAACAATCCTTACCCCTAGGTCATCCCCAACAATCCTTACCCCTAGGTACGTAGAGGTCCCCCAAACACCCACCCAATGTGGCATCCTCATTCCAATAGACCATTTTTATGCATGACCCTCGTTTGAAACAACAGAGGGTACTCTTCTTGACGATTGAAAACAACACTGCTAAGATATGGCCATGGCCACACAGAATATTAGAACACCGCATCAACTCAAACATTCGAACACAATTGGCGGAAAAGAAAAGATTCATACCAAGGTAACCAGTAGTAAGAGAATACAATAAATTATGACGTACCAGAATCCTTACAGCTGACATGCAGAGCGATCTCCTTGGACCAAAGTCAGAAACATGACCTTGCTTGGAGGTGCAGCTGTTGCATGATAAAGTCTTATTTTACAAAGCCAGGCCTGGCCAGCAAGCGAAGTCGATTAGTGATCAACTTGTATCGTTCTGATGTTGATGTTGATCGACCAGCTTGAGTAGTACTGTTCCATCTTCCTCGGTCTTAAGTAGAGGGAATTCACCCTCTGCAAAATCTTCATTCCTCAACTTCAACGTCAACTTCAGGAACACGGGCCCGTTTATGGTGAGATTCCACCGGGGCACAGTGAAATTCCGTTCAATACTCCAACCTGAAAAGAAGTCGGTGAAGGGGATGCATGACCCTGCAGGCACAATTTGAAACGACCCGGTGGCTTTTGTGTCGTAGTTTTGGGAGTAGTCCCTCTTCATAGCTATGGTGTAGTCCACAGCCTTGATCTTCTGGTCGTCCTCAGGGAAGTTGGCCTCGTTACGTGGGGGCATTATCAGGTTCACGCAGCATGTCAACTGCTGGTTGTAGCTGGACTTCACTTGGCAATGGCGTGCTTCCAGGTAGAATGCGTACTTATCACAAAGATAAAATGTGCGCGACTGAAAACTCTGACCTGTGCATATGACAAGCTCCAGTGGAAACTCGAACAAGACTTCGCAGCTGCCATCCGGTTGCTTCGCCTGGAAAGTCTTGGAGTTTCCCCAGAAATTCTCCAATATGGTGTTGTTCCGAGGTCTGTATCGGTTGTGGTTAGTCTTCTTCCACAGCATCTGCTGTTGTCGTGCATGAGTAAAGCTCTTGAATCGCAGCGCTTCCATTAACAAGTCCTGGCGTGCACACCCATGTAAGTCATTAGACCAGTTTCAAAGGCATGCACGTATTCCACTATCTACAGCAGCTGCATCCAACATTGTGAGCCTGCAACTAGTAATCGAGAAGTATCTGCTCATGTCAAAGCATATTCATGTCCCACGAATGCATGCGAAAATGCAATTGAGTTGATCTATACCTGGCACACTGGACTAAGCATTTGAGGGTTGGTTGACACAACGTCGATAAGATAATCGCCAGTCATCCATGGAAATCGGATCACACCAGCAACTTCCTCCACTGCGAATTGTTTCTCGTCTGCAGTTCGACAATTGGCATCTATCCAATCCAGCAAGATTTGAAAGACCTCTTCTTCGTAACCAACCATCAGGGCGTCACTGTCGAGAATCACTTTCACCCCTTCGATTGACAAAGAAAGGAAGTCTCCTTTCTTTGAAGATATGTCCTGAAATTAAAAGCCAGATTCTTAGGAACACTCTCACGAACAAGCATAAGTTGCAGGAATTCAAATCAAGTACACTCGTAAAGGACACGAAGTTTTGATGCCGCCACAATCTGAAAAAGAAAAGCCAGAAAACTTGAGGAATTTGCCTGAAACTGCGAAGCAAGATAGCTGCGGCAATGCTCAACCACAGGTTGAACCGATCGCTCAGCTTTCAAAGTCTCTGGCAGGCTCAAAACAAGTAGACAATCACTCGACGTGCTTGAAAACCTCTTCAGAAATTTCGCTAGAGGCTCCATGCATGAGGAGATTGCAAACCGATCTGCTAAACGAAGGAGCGTAATTGTATCTTCCACATTTGAAGGCTCCGGTACCCGCCCTGTGTACATGTAGTGAATGAGCTGCTGAAACCCGGATTTATCTGCAACAAAGATGTAACATTAAGGTTCTCACTTCAAAGACCTTCATTGCATCGAAAATCCTCCATAATTCAGTAAAAAATAAAACATTGCTCATATATATACCTTCTTCGTTAACGTGCACGGTTGCAACTCCAGAGCTTGACTCACTCATGCCACTAGAGAACATCTTCATAAAGTAGTCCGACTGCGCGGCCAGAATGGCATAGTTGACATGCAGCTTTTCAACTACAGTTTTGGTAGTCGATGCGGCTTCATCTCTCTCAACATCGCTCGTCTCCACGACCTAAGCCAACCTCACGAGCTCAATAGTTAGGGTTTTCATTAAAGAGCACCATTGCCGGAACTGAAACCAGATTCGAAAGAGAGATCGCTACCATCGCGCTAATCGAAAGCACTGATCGGATAATGTTCTTACCTCATGGGCTTGATCCGGGAAACTAGAGACCTCTAATTGAAGAATTCGGTCAGAGAAAACAGGATTGTTGTACGCAAATTCGAAGCTCACCATCTTGGAGCTTCCAAAGGACTTTTCGGATCCCATCACAGTAGCACTCGTTTGTACCTCATGAAGTTAGGCACATTGCAAACTCCAGATGACGAACTTCGATTGCAGAGCGCAAAACCCTATCACAATGCCATTGTTTCAAAAATCGCTTCGCAGAGCACAATTGCCATTAAGCTATAATGGAAATTCATAAGCAGAAGCCGAAATCTACAATTGACTTAGATCAAGGATCAGTCAAAGCACCTCATCTACAAACATTCTCCAAAAATTTGGATATTCCTGGAAAATTTCCACTTCTAACACAAGTTGTTGTGCGATTGCGCAATTAGTCTGTCTAAAACTAACCTGTTTCCAATGCGCTGGAATTTCCCCTGTTCATCACGCTCAGATACAACAAGGATAGGAAAACAAGCTCAATTTGAGCGGTAAATGGCCCAAATCAGAGCGGTAGAAATTCTTGAACTCGTGAAATCGAATTCGCTAGCCTGCTCCTGAAGAATCTGGAATTGCTTCGAATTGCAGGCACCTCACCGAGCGCATGAATGCCTGCTCGCTTTCGGCTAAATACTCTGACAGTTGACCCACAACGTTCTAAAATGTTCAACCCGGGGACATTCTTAGTGGTAGATTCGAGAGATTCATCAACTTCTGATGAAGACATCTGCCAAGATGGAGTGTATTCGATCGTTGATTTTTAAATTTTTAAATTTTTTCTTTTCTTTTCTAAATAGTATTAGATGTATTTTTTACTTTGTAGGTGTAAAATTATTATTTTTGATTTTCTATGTTGTTAAGGAATTAATATATTAATCAAGTCAGCAGTCAATACAACATGAATTGGAGTAATGGGCTTCCTTAGTAAGCTATTTTTGGGGTTTTTTCAAGATATACAAAGTGAAGGACTAAGTAGTAGCCTAGACTTTTAAGCAAACACTTTTAGTCCTAGTTGGCTCTCTAGATTAATCTCCTTGGGCTGCCTTTTAAAGCCCCATCGTTGTTCTCGTCCTTCCCCCATGTAACCATATTTAAGCTGCCTCTTAATAGCCACATCATTGTTTTCGTCCCTCCACGTGGTAATTTCCTTCTTGGGCAACCTCCCGCCCTGCAATTACTCCAAAACCACCACTTACATGATTACTCTAGATAAGTCTTATAATGGAACTTACAAACTATTTGCATCTCTTACATACTAGTTGCATCTTCTCCTCGATCGCTATCGTTGGGTAGTGCAGCAACTGATCATAGAGTCTTGCCATATATGTGCCTTGTGATGCACGAGCAACTCGCTCAACGTCAACTTGCGATGCAAAGGCTTCTAGAGCAAGTCGACCATCGCTTCCGAGAATTTTTGTTTTCCGCTTCCTAACCACGCGAGTTGTAAAAGAACATGAATTCTTGTCCAACCTACTCACTCAAATCATAACCCCTTTAAGTACTCTTCAAAGAAGGCTAGCTTTCAATGTCTAAAAATTTGACCCTTGCATAGTTATCAGTAGCAACTTACAAGTACTTCCTCTATTAATGTTACCATATATGCATGGAAGTACAAAGTTTTCCTAACAAATCTACAAAGAATGAAGCCTCGTTAAATTTGCTTGCATTTCCAAAAATAGATATGTTCAATGATTAAGGCTTTTGCAAAGTTACAAAAATATTCTTATATCTTTTCAATGAGACCATTTGTTGTATGAACATGTACTTTGTTTGTGGAGACCATGGCCAATGTGTGATAGTAGTCGAAAAGTGACTTGTAATTACTAATCAAGATAATGTTTCTGTGTTACTTTGTGATAATGGGAGTTCATACCTCAACTAGCACAAAGTGACAACTTTTTGACCACTTTGGGCAAGTGGTTGAACAATTCCATCACAAATTTAAGACCCATCACATCACATATATGAAGCAATTTTGATCAGAAATTTTCATTATTTTCTATCCTCTATACACTTGTAACTTCACCCACTACTTTGAAAAAGAAAGAATGTGATCTCAAAGTAAGATCCTCCTGTTCCAAATCTGAGGTGCAAAATATATCAAACTATACCAAAGTGGAATCTCCAAAAAGCTGCCAATCCAACTTCACATTATTCACAAAAGCCACATGTCCACTTTCTTCTAAATTTTCCTGTACACTCATGCCACATAGCAAAAAGTACTGCCACACACATTATCCTTCTTTTTCAAATTCTACTCTCATTCTCTTGCCCCCACCAACCTTCAAGACAATTTCAACCCTGAAAAGCATACTTTATCTAGCATCTAGGGCTCCGATCATTTTCTTAAAAATGAGGATAAAAGACGATTGTGAACTCACGAGGTAGTGTTCCAAGCATAAATCACGGAAATGAAACCCAATCTGGTTCACACTTTCCATGCGAGAATGTGAGCTTCATCGAAAGAATGGAATTCTGGAAGTCTCAAACGCTCACTGTAAGCATGTTAGATCTTTGAATTCCAAAGCAACCATGTACATACATTGAAGACTCATCGCTTTTCAAATCTTGGAAGAATATGTATAACTTCACATTTCGAAATCCAGGCAATTGGTACAAGGTGAGAGAGCCTGTTGTTCTAGTTCGACTAATGAGCTGCGTCCTGGTGCTCGGCGTACTTGTCAGCGTCCATCAACTTGTCCAGACCAGAGTTGTCCTTGTTGATCTTGACCTTCATGAACCAGCCTTGGTCATAGGGGCTTGCGTTGATCTGCAACATACAAATTGCACATTCAGGAAAGCAGAAACAACAGACAGGAGTTGCACATTTAGAAGACGAACACCGAATCATCTAGGGTTGTATAAGGTTGAGCACTCACGGTTTCAGGGCTTTCGACGAGTTCTTTGTTGGTCTCCGCAATGGTGCCGGAAACAGGGCTGTAGATGTCACTCACAGCCTTCACACTCTCCACGTTGCTCGCGGCCTCCCCAGCGGTCACGGTATCTCCTTCATTGGGCAACTCCACGAACACGATATCTCCCAATGCCTTCTGCAGAAAGCTCAAACAACGCAGACAGGCTCAGGAACTGGGCCTGTGAAGTGAACGAGCATGTTCGTCGGAGAGAGAAGTACCTGGGCGTGGTCCGAGATGCCGATGGTGGCGATGTCACCCTCCACCTTCACCCACTCGTGCGACTCGGCGTAATGCAGTCCCTGGCGCACCTCTGCAATCAAATCATGCAGCATTCTACGTGAGGCAGAATTCAATCGACGGGCGATCATCAACTAGCTAGCGAAAGGAATGTAGACTGCCTACCATCGGCGAAGGCGAAGTGCGTGGTGGAGATAGCGCGAGCAAACAGGCTGCTCGGGGTCCTCCTGTTCAATCTCAGGAGAGTGGCTGCCTGGGCCGCTGCCTGCCTAAGCGCCATATCTGCAGGTAGTTCGGTTCTATCTGTACTCTGCAGCTGCAGGTGAGGCGAGAGATGGAATGGAGTGGAGGGAGCACTAGCACGAGATGAGCTTGCTGCTGGATGGTCCAGAAGAAGAAGAAATGTGTCGATGGTTTGAATGGTGGCGGCATGGGCCCAGTGGACACACCCGCCTTATCTTCCGCTCACTGGGGATGGCATCATCGCCACACAGGCCTCCCCTTTTTCATCCTCTCTCCTGCCTGCCTCTAGTTTTTTTTCTACCCCATCTCTTCCCTCTCCTCTGCCACTCCAATCCTACCTCATGTACAATACCTGGCGCAATCAGTCACCAGCGTGCCCGGCGATGGCCTGCCCGCTTCGGAGTCGGGGCCGTCACCGCCGCGTCGATGGTCGAGGGCGAGCCCGCTAGTACCCGCCAAGATACCCGTCCTTGGTACCCGGTCTGTGTCAGGTGACAAAGGACTGCTACCCCCGGGCACGGTTCTCATCTGCTGTGAGGGACCCGTTCATGAACAGATACTATCAAGGTTTTGTGTCCAGACTTGAATTATCCATACACTTTGCGTTTTGTGCTCCTCTTAGAGCCTCCCCTCTTTAGAAATAGACTTACTTCCTTCAAGTTAACGTAAGGGTTTGGAATCAGTTATGGCCTCAAAAACAACCGTCATGAGCAAGTACTCAAGAGGTAGAGTTTGCCGTACCTGCATGCTCATTTCGTCCTATTTTTAGGTGCCAAAACTATGGAAATTTTCTAAAAATAGAATAGACATGTTTGTACTTCGAAAAACCAGAATCGCGAGGAAAATAGGTTCGTCGAATTCAAGAAAATAGGTTGAATTACTCGTTCGTCATTAAAGTGCCAAAATGGCCATGCGGGTATGGTAATCATCAATTCCAATTACAATACCATGGACATTTTGAGGTGAACAGTTTAGGGCATTGTTATATCTCCATCGTCGAAAATTACCAAATAAGTCAAGAAAATTTAAGTTCGCGAAGTGGCATGGTCTCCCATAACCTTCGCGATTCTTTCCTTAAAATAATAAGATCTCCAGGCCACTTTACAAGGGGAGTATTTTCAATTGGAATTTAAACAAGTTGTTGAGTCCTCGAATGCGAAGTTCCTCGTTATGTTGCATAGGTTGCACCAAACTTGAAAGAATCATAAAGTGGTACATGTTGTCATGACAGATGTGAGAAGGAAAAAGAACACAATTTGATTCTTGGCCAACACCCATTCTGCTCCGAGTGGGCCAGGTTACCTTATTCCCTGTCATTCCAAGTCAGATGATATGTATGTACGGTGAAACAGCTTTTTGCACAAAGACAAACATTTGGAGAAAAAGTGGCCATACTCGGATGACAACCTTGTCCGTGCCACAGATTGGTCCTTAGCCACCACGCACTTTGAAGATTTGGGTTTGTAGACATGCATGCATCCTAGTTGTGTGCATGTATGTTTACTGACCATGTACAAGGAGCATGGAAGAAGCGCCCTGTTAAAGGCAAACGGTGATTCCTGCATGACTCTACTTAGCTTGAAAATTTTAAAACTGCAATTTTCTACCTTATACACTCCCCGGGTGTAAACCAATTTTCTTTTTTCTTCTCTGAGACTTCCAAGTGTAAGATCTTGTACCTAAAACTATTCTGTTATTGTTCCAAAAATTGACTTTTGTATGCTCATCGTAACATCCAAAGTTTATCTCTCAAGTGAAGATTGTTTTTGAATTTTTGGAGGCTTTCATTGTGAAAGTTGGCACATTTTTTACTCTAATAAGTCATTTTGAAACTCAAGTAAAGATTTGGTTTTGAACGCATTTTTCCTAATATTTTTTGAATGAGCTAAATTTAAATTATCCCATTTTGGCTCGCAACCCAAGGATTGTCATAGATGGATTGTCATATATGTTCTATAGTATATAATTCCACAAAAGACGGGAACTTGCAATTCAATTTGTTGATGGCGTCGCACTTGTTGTACTTATAAGTATATTTGTTGCTACATTTTTTGACCATGATAGTTAGGGTTTGACAAACAAATCAAGGATGACCCTTTGTCCCTCTCATCTTTGTTGCATGTGTTAAAAAAGATTGATGGTCGGCACTTTATAGGTTGCCCATGGAATATCAATACTTGAAGTTTATTGGTCGGTTTAAAGATTAGTCTTTAACCCCTAAACGTCCCTGGTGTCGAAAAACGACATTTTGGATGAAGGGCAGAAACTTTGAAGAGCCATAACTTCTTCATCCAAAATCCTTTTTTGACGAAATCACTTGGGTTAGGTCACAAATCAAGTCTAATTTATGTGGTACAAATTGCAGACTCAAAAAAAAAGTATGAATAAATGGCATGGATTTTAGTGAAGGCAGCTTTTGTTTTTGGGTTTTAAAACATTTGGCATGTTTTACCATTGCAAGCCAATTATGTGAAATCTAAAATAGTTTTTTATGAATTTTTTTTCATAGGTTTGATATTTAGATGGATCCCAACAACTATTTAGTTGGAAGTTTTTTGATCTAGATAACTTCAGTATTGGCTTTGCAATGATGTTTCTACGATGAAAAAAGTGAAAAAATGGATGATTTTTGAAGATCTAGATCTCCTTCATCCACCATTAGATTTTGAATTTATTTTTTGGGATGGATTCCAATTATAGTATTTTTTTAGTGGTAGAAACCTTGACCCAATCGAGGATATATTGAAGAAAAGGCATGGATTTGAGTGGGAGGGGTCTAGTTTTGGACTATTTTTCCTTTGTAAAATTCTTGGCAGTTTTCACGACTACAAGGCTACTATTTGAGCCAAGATTTTTTTTTGATGAATTTTTTTGGTACAAGAGTGTTTTTGAGATGAAGATGAACAACTTTCTAGTTGCTGATTTTTTGGTTGCAAATTTCAGGTTGGTAGTATTTTCACTTCAAAGTGGAAATGATGGTATTTTGTAGCCTGTTTTGCGCACTAATATGTTATGATCTCGCAATCATATGAGGTCCCATGAGTCAAATTTTGGTCCACATGATTTACTACAAGTCTATTTCAAGTTTGTACGGTTGAGATTTGAATAGCTTATCTTTATTTTCATCTATATCACTTTTTTTGAAAATGAGTTTTTGGCTAAAAATACCCCAAGGACGTTTAGGGGTTAAATTTCCCCTCAAAAATTCTTGCGGTGTTTGTATAAGTAGGCTTATTAAAGAAACTTTACATACCCAAATGAGAATTGTAAATTGCGTTTGATGACCAATTCACCATTCATTTGCCTTTTATTTCTCAATACTATTCATGATTTTGGCTATGTAAGACTTCAAAGTTTCCAATCATACCAAATAAGTTCGCTTCTTTTTTTAAACAGACTAAGGATCTTTTGGTGTTAAGGAACTTCAAGAATTAAACCCACCAAAGTAACTATGACTAAGAGTGTTCAAAATGACTCAAGCGTGACTTAATTACAACTAGTAATTAAAGGCATTATAGTCATTGAGGACAAGTTGTAAAAGACACATCGTATAGTTACAAGCTATTGAAAACACGGTCAATAAATTTAATCAACAACAATTCCGAGAAAAAGCTCTCTACTCCAAATTCCATTTGGCGTGTCTACTTAGATTGCAAATGCTGTAAATGCAACAGGAGGCGCCACAAGCCTTGGCTTGGTGGTTAGGGCTCATGGCCCCCAATGAGGAGGTTGTAAGTTAGGTTCCCCATACTTGCGTGGTGTTTAATACCACAGTCCACCCAACTATGGTCGGAGGTTCTTGGTATGGGTACCCAAAGCCCTATAGAGGATACCATGCCGGGTATCTCTTAGGCACTAGTGGGCTAAGTAGGAACTAGCATAGTGTTCACTCCGAGAGGGGTTAGTAATCCCACCATTGATGTGATGACCTACGAGCATACATCCAAGGATAGGTCGAACGAACACTCTATCCACGCTGACATCTAATTAGGTTGGAGTTTTTCTTCTTCTAGATGCAGCAGCTCCCTTCACTCATTCCATCCACTGGCTATGGCTGGCATTCTATCTGCTCTCTCTCGCCACTTGCCGTGACCACTTCCTCAAATTGCATCTAAAATTCATCCGGTCTTTCCACCACGTTGAATGAGAGCTGCAGTTGCGGGCTGCATTCGCTTGAAGATTTCATGAAACCATCAAACATGCACATTCTGTTTTTCCCTTTTCCTGCTCGCATTCGGAAGCTTCGCAATCCCTCGTCAACTCCCGCTTCGCCGTAGCATACTGTTGATCAAGGCAATCTCTTCAGCGACAGAGTTGGAATGAGTTTGATCTCGTACTCTACGTGCTCCAGAGAACTTCCCTTGAATTCAGATGGTTAGGTGATTGAATTGCTATGGCGATGCCGCAACGTCATACATTATTGTGAGATAATCCAGCAGCATTGAAATCATAAAAGGAAAGATTCGGACAGAACAGTCCGGTATAGCAAGTGGGTTCGTGCATCTGTTCAGCTGCCTGGCCAGGTGCCTGATGCATCTTTTGTTGCTGGATTCTGTAAAAGTTATCTGACCGCTTATTCGGCATTGGGCTGGCAGTTGTAATGAGGTTTCGAGCAATTTAGGGATGTATCGATGATTGGATGTTTCTGAGCATGCAATGGCTAGGTTAGAGAAATCATACCAAAAGTACCGAAGGCTGAAGGAATGTGCCAACATCCAGCGCAGGAAGTATTATTCATCCCTTCTACCAGCAGACGGGAATGGACTCTTACAAGCATACATCAACCCGAGAGAGGTGCCAAGGCGGAAACCAAATTCAGAGTAAACAAACATGATAGTGTAATATCGTTGGTGAATGAAACATACAGTATCTACATTCTTGAGCTCCACTGTTTGCAACACCTCCGACCTTGGGATGTGACTACGTTTATTGTTTGAACCATGTCTTTTTTGTGGTAAGATTTTTACAGGATTGATTCTCTCATACATGTCTTGTACCCGATTGTGGCCTGGTTTGAGGCTCCATTCACAGTGAAGATCCTCACCCTCTTTTTTTTATGCACCAGTTATAGTTCCATTCTAAACAATCTTTATACGCAAAACTGTTATGTGTACACTAAGAGTCCATTACTGCTCCCACCTGACCTTCCTGCTCTTCCAAACCTCCACCATGCCGATGGGCAAGCTCCCGGGTCTCACGAGCTCCAAGCCACCCCACTTCTTCATCACGCTGCCGCCGTAGCAGGCCACAACCCAGCGCCAGTACGTGGTCATTAGGTACCACTGGCGGCAGATGCCCGCGCCGTCCCTGGTAATCTTGGCAAGCTCGTCCACGAGCTCCAACGGCGTGTTTAGGCTTTCACCCATCTCACTATCCTCAGGCACAGCGAGCAGCGCTTCGTACGGTGCCTTCCAGCGCGCCAGCCGCTGCTCGCGGTGGCGCCCGTACTCCTCGTACGAGAGAAACGGCTCCGTTTGCAAACTTGGATTCGAAGTGTATGGCTTCTTCGTGGTGCCACTCTCCCAACTCGCCTGCAAGGCATCGTATCCGTCCCGCTCTCGCTCCAACTCCTCGGTGAATTTCTTCGGTGGGTCCTCTAACAACAAGTCACGGATGGCGTACTGTGGAATGAACGGTGACTTCACCTCCAATCCGCCCATGGCGATCGGCCACATGAACCAGCCCGGCGGAACGCCACGCACACCGAATTGACTCTCGATCTTGTCCGTGAGATACTCGATGACCGAGCCGCCGTGGTCCGGGAAGAGCGCGAGGTGGATGCGTTTCAATGTGGAGATCACCATGTCGATGTGCCTCTGGCCAAAGCACTGCGCAGGTGGCGAGCCGAAGTTGTTGACGAAGAACGACGAGACATATTTGTTGTACGCTTGAATCCACGCGAGCACGGAATGCTCACACGCTTTCAGCTGCAGCTTGAGTTCATCGATGTGCTCATCGACTTGCGACTGATCAATCACGAACTGACCAGATTCTTCGAAGTTGAGAAATCCCCATTTGATGGTCCCTTTGGGAAGATCTGGATGTGGAGGTTGGCCTACTGACACTGATCCCGTCTTCTCGTAGTTAAATTCCAAGCCTACGAGACGAGTGAAGGTGCTCATCTCTTGCCAAGCTTTCACACACGCCGCGGAGTCCTTGTCCCAGATCCAGAAGTCATCGTGAATGCGGTAGAGGAACAAGCCGTCTGCTCGCTGATTGACGGCGTAGTCCATGCAGAAGAGGAGGACTTCACCGAAGAGGTCACCCAGGCTGTGACTGATTGGGATTCCGCGTTTTCGGACTTGGGGTGTGGCCTCGGGTCCGTCCACGGCGAACGTGAGCGGCGAAGCGAGAAACTTCTGAAAGAACTTGAGCCAGGCTTCAGAGACGCCGAAGAATTTGAGGGCGGTGAGGATGGAGGTGTGCGGTAAGCTCGGGCCGAACCATTGGAAATCCGAGCGCACGACCGTGAACTTGTCGTAGAGCGTTTTGTTGAGCAGGCACTCGGTTGTGAGGATGTGGAGAAGCGATTGCTTGATTTCGACTGATGTTTTCGCTCCCGGTTCCTTCTCGTCCTCGTCGTCGTAAGCAGGTGCCGGCTTCTCAAGACTAGTCGGTAGCTGATTCATAAAGAAAAGCTCGAACTGCTTCGCCCGTCTCGCCTCGTCGATCGTTGTCGGCTCGTCGAGATCCATTTCTATGCGCGGATCCTCGCCCAAGAAAAACTCGCGCCGCTCGTTTTCGTCTTTCGTGAGCGGTTTCGTTGTAAGCTTCCACGCACTGGATTGGAAAAAGGCTTGGAAGTTGGTCTTGAAATGGGTTGCCCATCTGAGGCCAATCCAGTGTAAGAAGATCGCTTGCAGAATCTCCTCGTCCATGTAGATTCTGTACTTGCCGTTGATCTGCCGCCGCATCTCAACAGGAATGGCGGTTCCCATGTCCATGTCGTGAGCGCGACGAGATGCATGTCAAGCACATCGCCGACCTCAGTGAGCACCGACTCATTCTGACTAAACTCCTTGAGAGTCTCCCGCTTCTCGTTCGATAGCAGGTCACCCGCCAAGAGCGCCGCGATCGTCAACTTGAGCACCTCAACATCGAACCTCGACTCAAGCAGTTCCTTACCAAAAGACTCCGTGTTCTCCCGTATCGACACGAGCTGCTCCTTGGCAGCTTTCGACGAGAAAAGCTCCTCGAGATACGCGGTCATGGCGACGGCGTCGATCTCCTTCGCAGTGAAGACCAAGGACTCGAACATGGCGCGCTGCTCGTGCATCTCCTTCCTGCCCACCTTCTCGAACGGCAATTCCTCATCGGATTTCTGGGGGCTCCCAATCCACTGCGTCAGCAGTCGCCCGAAAAGCTCGGCGTACTCGTTCTTGACCTTCTCTTGGTCCAGATAGGTCGTGAAATCGGCCTCCCATCCTCGCAGCGTGGCCTCGCCAATGCTCGCGTCGTGCTCGGCCTGGACCAGAAACTTCTTCACGTTGAGAAGGTGATCCTTGATACTGATCTGCGAGATGTTGGAGTCATTGGAACTCGCATCCACACTCCGCCACGAGCTGATCCCGTCCAAGAGAATTTGCACCCTCTCTCTCGGGTTGCTCACGGTCTTGAGCTTCGAGAGAATGTTGTCCCTGTGCGCATTGAAGTCCGCGAGCTGCTTCGAAATTCCCTGCAGCTTCGTTACCGTGATCGAGTTCAAAGTCTGCGACAGCGACGCCGACATGGCTGCTGCTGGCACCCACAATCCGGCACCCACGATCCGAAACCCACAGTCTGGCACCCACAATCTGGCACAAAACAAATCACGTTTCAAATTCAGCAAGCCGCGAACCTTGCACCGATCTGCAGACAATGGCCATGTCCAGTTGAATTGACACTACCGCATTAGAGCCGACTCTGAACGATCGAGGCCGCTCTTGACCATAGCTAGGATCGGAGATATGGCGAGAATCAATCCAATGTCTGCAATACACGATCGAAATTGTGTACCAGGATTTGTGTCCTCAGCAAGATCAGAAAGTTATCGTACCTCCGAGAGTTGTTACAGTACTGCGAGTGCCCGTGCGATGCGCATCAATACCCTTCCGGTTTAGTAACAACCCTCATGACAATTCTTGAAGCTACAGTGTGACTTGCACAACACCCCCCTCGCGCATCACACTTTGACGAAGCTTCAAACTTGTCAACCTTTGCATTGATGACTGTGAAGAGATTTTATCGGATTGGCAGGGCACAGGGTGGTCGACACTCGTCTCGAAGTCGACTGGCAGCTGATGCCCCGCTACATTCCTCATTAACATTCATCACCTCATTTATCGGTTGGACACATCAATAAGGTAGCGTTCTTAGAGCATTCGCACCGCATGGTGTTTTAGCCTCGCCAACGTCAGGGGTGGTTGGCATTAACCCTTAAGCGCCCGTGGGATCTGAAACGGGCAGCCCAAAATTGGATCACAACATCTTTTGGATTTGGGCATCATGAATATTGCACTTTTTGAAATTGGGTATCATGAATGAGCCAATCAATGATGAGGTGGCAACCTCCTTTTAGAGCATGCCCAGCCCGCACTGTAGGCCGGAGAGCTCAGCCATATTTGATGTGTGAGGAGCCCAAGCCCACCCACAGTCCCACACACTATCCCCTGGTCAAGAGGGTTGAGGTCTCCTAAATTCTAGAGCACCATAACTCCAAGTTATCCCGTGCCTTCATTCACATTTTATTGTCCCTACCAACCAATGAATGAGAGACACATGGCAGAGATTTATGAATTGGCAAAATATAATTTCTATTGTAATCTGCTTGTCGTCAAACATGATTGGTGAGAAGCCTTTTCTTGTGGCCTATGTCTTGGCTTGGGGTGGGGCTGCTAGGCCCGGCTGAGCGCCGCCTGCTAGGTTTTCCCGTGCGAGCCGAGCGGCCCTGCCTGACGCTGAGGGCTGGCCATGCTCTCAAGGTTATGTACAACCCCAACCTACCTATCACAATCCTTTCAAGGCACAAAATTACTCATATAAATTATGATTTGAATTGTAAAATCTGACTTTTTGAATACATCATAAGATGGTGACCAGTTTGACTTTAGAATATAAATGAAACTTTGAATACATTGAGAGCAACTAAGCAAATTTTGTTGGAAGAAAGCCCCTCAAGCTTGCTTGGGCGTTTAAGGGGGTCAAAGAGCCGCACTTCACGAGGACCCCGTGCACATCAAAGTTGCGGGCTTCGAGCTCTTCCAAACCCCTTTCCTCGCAAAGATTCACTGTCTTCTCTTCATCCTTCCAGAGCAATTCTCATTATTATTTATTTACTTATCAATGAGGATTTGGGATTGGAACTTGTGTTAGAGAATCTTTTTAGTATGGGCAATTAAGGTTTTCCAAGGGTTGTGAATGTTTTGATTGAGAAATTGAAAAAGGGTGCAAGTAGGGTAGAAACACTCCTATAATTCATGAGTTCAAATAATTATATGCTAAAAATTACAATGATTGAAAACTTATCGATAAAATCATACCAATATTGTTTTTTAATTTCTTAATCTGAAATTATTATGAAAACCATGTGACTTTATGCACTACATGAACATTAGTAAAATAAACATAAGACTTAAATTTTAAATAAAGTGAATGTATGGTTGATCTTAACTTCTAGTGTTATATGGGTACTACTAATTGAAGTTTGGTTTAGGTGCTTTTTACATGAAATAGTTATAAGGACCATGATTCTTCATGGATCAATGGAAAATATGATTTTACACATATCTTGGAATTAACCTACGAGGATGAAAAACAAAATTTCTCTTTTATGAACAACATGGTTGTATTTGTTCAAAGAATATTTCACATACATAGAATTTTTTTGTACTTCTAAAGTATTTGCAATATTCCGATTATGAATGTTTCCAAGTACAAAATATAATCTGTAAGTACATATAAATCCACCTAGAAGTACGTAGCCAAAAATTAAATGTACAAGAATATCACAATACTCTAGTAACCTTGGTGGACAGTTGAATCTCATGCACTAAAACATTACCACCATTAATAGTCCTCCCAATTATGGCGGGGGTTCTTGAACCTCGTTCAATGGGTACCTCAAAGCCCTTCAGGAAGATACCATGTCCGGTATCTCTAAGGCATTAGTAGAAACTAGCATAGTGTTCACCCAGAGAGGGGTTAGTAGTCCCGTCATTGGTGTGATGACCTCCGGGCATACATTCAAAGATAAGTCGAACCAACACTCTATTCAAGCCGGCCTCTAAACGGGTTGGAGTTACTCTTCACCCAACATGCTCAAGTATGGGTGTTCGTACCTTACTCCGAGTATGGGTGCTCATACCTTAGCCAACATTACCTAACAATTTGATACAACAATTAGTGTGATAGGGCCCATGATATTTGTATGAAACGGACTTCGCATGACCACTTTACAGCATATTTTATTGACTCTTTCTGGTGTGATGGCGACTTCACCATATTATTAGCCCAGTTCGACACTTGTCAAGCTCAACTTGTTGAATACATTTGGTTGTTCTCTCCTGCCTCACTAATTATGCTATTTAGTGTAATCAACATCATCCCTCCAATGGGAAAAACCGACTGCTAGTTCATTATCAGCGGATGGAAATAACTTTTTAGCCGGTTGATTCTTGAAAATTACAAGAAATATTCTATTCTCAGTATAAAATGAGACAATTGTCGGGATAGTTTCACCTGAAACCAGTTGGACAAGGGAGCTATAGAGTATTGGCTAGTGAGGATGAAACTATTTTTTGATTTAGCCCCTAAAGATCCACGATGTTTTGGGAGCTTGAAATCCCAACACTGACCACTATGTACTAATGGGGGTACGTCCAATATTTTTGGAACTTTTTTATAGTTTCAACCGTAGGATCTTGAAGTAAACTACCATCAGTAGTAGTGTGAAAATTTTCAACCGTTGGATCATCACTAGATGTGAGATCATAACATTTGAAGTTGACTATGAATTTTTTTTGGCCTTGCCCGTAAAAGCCGAAGCGGTGGTCGTGGTTGTTTAGGGGATAGAATAGCAAAAACAATAATGGTATGAGGCTCAATAACCTCAGAAATTTCAGACTCGCACATGATTGTATATTCTTAAGTGATTGATTGTACTTTTGAAGAGAGATAAAAACATCAAAGTGGTTGGAAAGCCCATTGGAGAGTGGGGAAGGGAATGGATTTTGGAAGATGTGTGAAGTATGTAGGCATTTGGATCAATTAGAATCATAGATTTTGGATATATCTTAATCCTCCAACGTCCCAACGACAACACACCTATAAGTGGTCTATTTTTGAATAACATGCAATTTTGGTGTTTATGCACATCATCTTTTGTTGAGCTGAAACGTGCTTCAACCCTTAAAAGTCATTGGGGGTATTTTTAGTCAAAAACTCATTTTCAAAAAAAAATCATAGATGGAAATGAAGATAAGGTATTAACTCTACAAACTTGTCATAGACTTGTTGTAGATCATGTGGACCACAAGTTGACTCATGAGACCACCGATAGATTGCTAAGATTCTAACGTTAAATTGTGCAAAAGAGACTACAAAGTACCATCATTTCCACTTTGAAGTGAAGATACTACCAACTAGAGATTTGCGATAAAAAAGCATCATCTAGAAAGTTGAATCTTTTCATGTGACAAACATTGACTATTGTACAAAACAAAACTTATAAAAAAATATCTTGGCTCAACTATTAATAGCTTCCACTCGAGAAAGCAACAAAAAGTTTTACTAAAATTTAAAAATAAAATAAAATAAAATAAAATGATACTAGACCCCTTACTTTCAAATTCATGTCTTTACTTCATTATTTCTTTGATTGGGTCAAGGTTTCTACAACTAAATCTAGACTATAATTAGAATGCATCCCAATTAACATAGTCAAAATCTAACTACGGATGATGAAGGAGATGATGTGGTTTCTCAAAAATCATCCATTTTATCACTCTTTTCATCATTGAAACACCATAGCAAATCCAATACCAAAGTTGTATGGATCAGAAAACTTCCAACTTGAAAGTTGTTGGAGGATGCATTTAAGGATTTCACTTATATGAAATTCAAAAAAAACTATTTTTGATCTCACATAATTGGCTTGCAATGTTAAAACATGCCAAATATTTGAAAACCCAAAAACAGAACTTGCTTTCACTGAAATGCATGCCATTTATTCATACTCTATTGTATAGATCTGAAATTTTTACAATAAGAACTAGACCCAATTTGTGACGGATGCAAGTGATTTCATCAAAAACGGAGTGTGGATGAGGAAGTAATGGCGCTTCAAAGTTTCTGCCCTTCATCCAAAACGTCGTTTTTTGACGCTATGGACATTTAGGGGTTAAGGTTATTAGAAACCCAATCTTTTGTCGAATGTGCTTAGGGTGTTTGACAATGTCTCAATGTGGAGTTAAAGAAAGGATTTTTATGACCACTTCCATGAAAACATACCACATGCATATATAGTGTAGTGATTTGATATGATAGTATGATAGTATGTACGTGATTGTAACATATGTGAGGGCTCGTTGCAAGCTTCGTCCTTAGAGAGTTGAATTAGTTATGGATTTTGGAAGTGGAACCTTTAGAAATTTTTCACTCTAATATGTACACATTGAGTACATTGAAAGTTGATGGTAGAAGCTAAAATGTCCCTCTGGCTTGGATGATGAGCAGTTTCTGGCGCTATTTGGAGTTTCAACCACATATCTTATTTTGTAACTTCTAAAGTTCTTGAAGTTATTATAGGCAATCTAAACTATTTAGAACTTAAAGCCCTATTAAAAGATCCAAAAAAGCCAAAATGGCTATTTTCTATTCTCGAAAGCTTAATTAAAGGGTTTAAACAAAAGTTTTGCCTAAGATATTTTACTTCCAGGTACCCCCTATGTGGAAAATTTTGCAAGATTCCAATACTTGATTTCTTGAATGCAAATTTCAACTTTCAAACCCAAAACGGACAAATTAATTTTTCAATGTTTTTAGAAAGTTATTCATAAATAAATTCCTACTCAATTTTTCAAGTGACTCAAGTTGAACTTTTGCCGAATTTACAAGGGCAACATCCAAAAATCACAACTACAATCTTTAAATTTTTTAGTGAGTTTACATTTTAGTAAGATCTTGTACCTGACTTGTCCACGTATATGTATACCTAATGTTAGGTTTAAATTTCACACCAATTGTGAGTACGTGATGTTCAAAGTTGAATAAAGAGAGTTCTCCCTCCAATTGCGGAAAGAGTAAGAACTACTCTGAAAGCTGATGAAACTACTTTTAATGGTATACTTGACTTAAGTCTCTTCAAATTCTTGTTAAGTTTCTAGGTAGGTTTTTCAAAAAAGATGCATCCTTGTAAATCCAATAATCAAAGTATTTGGAGAATGTATTTTCCAATTATGATCTTTTTGGAATTTACCTCATGATCATACTTGTAAGTTTAAATCAAGAAAAAGTTTATTTCAATGTCACATAATTGGCTTACAATGGTATAACATGCTCCATGTTTGAAAACTCTAGGACAAAACTAGTCTTCACCCAAAGACATGCCCTAAATTCATTCTATCATGAATAGGTATACAATTTTGTTCTCACAATCCAAACTTGTACTTCATTGAATTGACTTTGAATGAAAAACTTATAGCTCTTCAAAGTCTTAACCCGTTATCCAAAATGCCAGTTTTCCACATATAACGCATTTAAGGATTAATAATTTAAAAACTAAAGAAGAGCTAACAAAGGCATATCTTATAACACGGTTGAGTTTTTCTTCGAACCTCTTACACTTTAAAGTGACAATAATTGCAAAAAATCCCAACATTGCAAATATGCCATGATTCACATTCAATGAAGTTGGGACATTCTCAAGGTTTGAGACCTACTTCCGAGGATCAAAATTCATGCTTTTTCAAATCTATAATGTAATAACATGTCATAAATTTGAAGCCAAGATACAATCTCACTGATTTCGAATACAATGAACATGATCGTGTTCCAATAATACTACCACCAAACTACTCACTGCTAAATTCTTCACAGTGACGATAGAGTTGCGTTTCTATCCTGAGTAACTTTACATACAAAATCATCCTGAAAACTAAATCAATTACGTACAGCTGCATGGAGAATCTCAACAGAGGGTCATGAATGCAATAGAATTGCAGCTAACCCTTTCAACTGTATCGTCAAACAATCAATCAATGAATGCCTAGTACTACCATTTGGAACCGCCGCCGTCTCCAAACCGATTCCTCCATTTTGATCCGGATTCAATTTCTGTCACAGAAGTTGTGTGCGCATCGATTGATTGCTCTTTATCTCCTTTCTGTAGCATCATCGTATGCACAATCCGCTCGAGTAAACCACGACAATATTGCAGAAGTGTTTGAAACATACGCGTGGTTTGAATTCAGTAAGCTTCTTCAGTCAAATGCGTATTGGTTAGACCGCGATGCTAGCAGTTCCCCAAATCCCAGATTTTCAGCAAACGATGAACTGATCGAGCTAACAGGTGGTGTCTTATCGATTGCAATGTAACGATCTGTACATGAGAAACTGGACTTAGAACGAACCACAATCTGATGTATCAAATATGTACACAGCTCCTAGTACAAGCCGGAAGGCCGTAACAATCGATCAGAAACTGCACAAACATAGAGTGACCAAACAAAGAGTGACTGAGGTAGCTTGGACTGATCAAAAACTATCGAACTGAGCTTCACACTGTCGACTTTATTCGATAGAATGGACGGCTGCTCACCGATGTGAATAGACTTTTGAGGGTACTGCGGTCCTTGATCGATCGAATTCAAGGAGCGGTAAGTACTGGAGGCCGGTTCGTCGAACTTATGCAGGATGATCCCTGCAGGTTCAGTGTCGGGCCATGTGTCCACTCTAGCTCTGCAGGAATGGTGCATATGGTTGACTGTTGATGCAATTCTTCGATGAGGGTCGGAAACGCTGTTGCGATTAGAAGGGGTCGAGATGTTTCACCGAACTTGCTTGTGAAGTCGAACTGAGAAGCGCGTGACCGAAGATTGATTTGGATGTGGGCCCTCATGGTTTAATAAAACTTTCACTTTTGGAGAGAAAGGTCGAGTTTGAAATTCTTTTGTAGGTTGATTGACCTAACAAGTTTTATGGAAGGATGTAAATCCAAGTGGAAATGGAATGTATATTAATATAATTTTGAAGTTTACTCAATTTTGGTCACTTTTGAGTATATTGTGATTAAATTACATAGAAAGTGGTAAAGTATCAAAGTATCAAGAAGCCCTAATGTAATAAATATTGTTTGATTGACCAGTACAAGGTTTGGTTGTCAAGTAATGTGGTAAAGTTTCTTTGTTGACCTAATGCAAATTATTTTCAAGAAGAAGGTACCAAGACAACGATATGGTGAAACTTGAACTCGTAACATCCAAGCTTTTTGATTCGAGAAAAAATCAATTGTGAATTGTTATCTCTATTTGAGTTTGTGAATTTTAGAATTCTTTATTTTTGAAGAAGTCCAAAAATCTCAAAATTTGAAAGAGATAATTGAAAATTTGAAGTTTGATGTTGTGAATCAATTATTTGGTAAGGGAGAGTGCTCAAAACTGGAGCGGTACCCATAATGGGGCATTAGGCTTCTTCACTTATAGATACATCTTCTCCCATAGTTTCTTCACTCAACATTAGCATGTACTCATAAAAAACATTATAAGGTGCAAAATTAGGGCACTATTGTAGAAACACCTATGAGACTGCCTTCGAAAATTCATAGCAAATTGTAGAAGAATTCAAAAATGATGAATTCACTTTGATTATCCTTCCATCAACAAACATTATAAGGGTGCAAAATTAGGGCACGACAATTGCTTACAATGTCTACTTCACTTCTGATCAAGAAATCTGAAATTTGAGCCATTATTGAGCACTCTCCCTTAAAGGTAACCATACGTAACCCATGCGTAGAGTATGTCCACGGGGTTAGGTCAGACGCCACGGTTCAAGGTCGACATACCTCACATTCTGGTACCCGAGAATCGATTGATACCGCCACCATCTCATACGGGTATCTTGAAAGGACCGATTAGGGTTTAGGGCAACGAATTCCATAGCCCTCCTCTGAGAGGGTTTATCGACCTTGCTTGCTTTGCCGCTTTGAAGTCGATCCGCAGTGGATTCAGCAGGTGCAGCACGGCATTAGAGCTCGTGAGTTTCTCTCAAAAAACTCGCACTTCTTTGTGTCGTTCAAAATGCAGAATTTTTTTTCTTCCCAGTAGTCTGTTTAGATTGATCGATCCTGCGATCGGAGAAATACGGGAGCAATTTCTCCCTTCCATTCATTTCTGATGTCGGTTGATGGATCGTTCGTGTATTGCATTCTCCATTACTCACCATAAGAGGAAGGTATTAGTGCACCTGGGGTTTAGGGTTTAGGAATTTTTCAGATCAATGGCACGGAAGTCGATAGAGAGCGGAGCTCTTAAATTTTCGAGAACTAGAATGCGGTGATAGTCTGTGATCGCCGCAATTAAGAGTTTCCATTTGTTTGTACGCTTGAATTTTAAAATCAGATTGATGCGCTTTTTATTGTTTGTGTATGCTGACATTGCTCGTCGTATGGGATTGCAGGGCAAGTTGAAGTAGTCCAATGTCGAAGGTGTGGAGAGCAGCGCGTGCTGCTTATTTGCAGCGGTAGGTTTAATCATTCCGTGTTTCTTTGCATGAGTGATCAATTCAACCGATGATGTTGTCGAGATGTCTTTCAGAGGCTTGTATATATGAATTTTGACGGAGTGTTTTAAGTGGTCATATTTATGGTAATTAGTGTTTAATGATGCATGTTAGTGTATCGGGCTCCTTTGAAAGGTGAATGTGTTCATTTTGTTGCATTCTCCAGCACACTCATGAAGTGTTCGTTATATCTCTGCAGAGCTGGGCGGAGCGCTGGGCAGAAAGTTATTAGCAGAGAGTACACACAAAGAGCGCCAAGGTCCACAATACCTTCAGTGACCAGGTTTGAAAGGGCTACATCCAGCCAGACAAGACTTGGCTATTATCAGTGGGAGTCAGAGCTTAATAACCTCCGGTCGTTTTCCACACAAATTCAGTCAGAGTCGGAGGCGACTCTCGAGGAAGGGAAAACAGCTGATGGTGCGGATGAGAATGCAGACGAGCTAGATATCAACACCGCTGTAGAGGGAGCTGTGCTGGGCACCTCTACTGGACATGCAGTATGGGATCAGGAATGGGTGAAAAGTCAGCAAGCCTTGTGGAAGAAGATCGAGGGTGTAAAGAAGGGGCCACAGAAGTCGGTTGTACCTTTGATCCAGGAATGGCTCAACGAGGGCCACGCTCTTGAGAAGCGGGTTCTTGTCACCTTATTGATTCGTCTGAGGCGTCGGCAGTGGTACAAACAAGCTATGGAGGTGATTCCCATGTGCAACACTTTGTTCAGTGATTGCTCGCTTTCTTCGTTGCGAATGCTGAGCCCGTGCTATGGTTGCAGATATCTGATTGGATGGCACAAGAGGAGAGTATCAAGTGGGAGTCGGGAGACAACATCGTGCGAATCGATCTCAAGGCAAAGATGAAAAAGTTTACCGAAGCTGAGGCACTACTTGAAAATTCCCCTCCGGAGTTTAAGACCGAGCTTGCTTACCACACGCTCTTGAAGAACTACGCTGATCATCGATTGGCACAGAAAGCCGAGGCGTTGTTGCAGAAGCTCAAGGACACAGGACTTCTCACCCTCCCCTTTCCTTTCAATCAGATGATGCTGCTGTACAAAAGGAAGGGGATGGATCAGAAGATTCCCGAAATCTTGAAGGATATGGAAACCATGGGTATTCCCAAGGATGTCTATACTTACAACATTCTTATGGATATGAAGGATAGGGCTGGGGAAATCGACGGGGTGGAGAAAATCTTTGAGGATTTAAAGAATGACCCGAATGTGAAGCCTGACGCAGCGACTTATGGTACCTTGGCTACTTCCTGTGTTCACGCTGGTCTATTCGATAAGGCCAAGGTGTACCTATTAGAGATGGAACAAGGGAAAGTGTTCAGAAACCGCTCCGCATATGATATTCTTATGTCACAGTATGGCGCCATTGGTGACTTGGAAGGAGTGGAACGGGTTTGGAGCTTGGTTCAGGCTGGACCGGTGATCTCAAACAGAAATTACATTACAGTGATCGAGGCATTCGGGAAGCTCGGACTGGTGGAGAAGGCGGAAGAGTTGTATGAGCAGATGAGCAAGTCGAAGGGGCTGATTTTTATCCGGCAGTACAACTCCCTGTTGAGTGCATATTCGAAGCAGGGTATGATGGAGAAAGCGGAGAAGCTCCTGGAGGAGATGGAGAAGCTGGGGAGGAAGAAGAACGCGACCACGTACCACCACCTAGTGACAGGATACTTGAGGACGGATCAGATGGACAAGGCCATTGCAGCAATGACGGAAGCACAGCAGGAGCTCAAACAGGGTCGTAACAAGCCCTGGTTTGAAACTTTACTCGCCGTTTTGGATGCATTTGCAGAGAGGGGGAATGTGGTTAGTGCGGAGAAGACCTTCCAATCTATCAAGAAAGCCTACCCGAGACCGAAGATTGAGGTTTATAACATCCTCCTCAAGGCATATGTGAACAACCGTGTGCCAGCTCTTGGCTTCTTGCAACGCATGGACGCTGACAAACTTGTCCCGAACGAAGACACGCTCAACTTATTACGGCAGCAAACAGGACTTCGAGAGGATTCTGCAGTCGCTGAAGCCTCCAATCAACCCCAAGTCGCTGTTTGAATTTACTCGTCACCTCCCCTCTCCCGTTTCTGCGCCTGCTGACACGAGCTTATGAGTTCAAGATCCTGAAAGGCTAACTTTATCACCGAGTATGAAGGTTTTTTTAGCTGCATGAAAGAATTCCCCTGTTATGTTTAGATCTTGAATGAGGAGCAACGAGCTCACTGGTCAGGTATGCAGAGCAAAATCTGCATTATAGTTCACCCACCCAGCTTCATCGACAGGCAAGGGATGAACATAATTCACTCGAAGCCTTGGAATTTTCTGCTTGCTGTGGGGGTGGAAAGGTCCAACTTCTCATTGCCTAGTCCAAAACACTAGTTCATATCCAGCTAGAAATCATTAGTGAGCGGGTGAAGGTGCATATCTTTCATGCCTATTTTTTTCTAATTTTACCTTCGATACAGACACTGGATTTCCATCAGTCATGATTGCTGGTGTCTTGGCTTATTTTTCAAGTCACTGCCTGTCAGTCAATTAGTATTGCTCAGTGTTCTCCATGTCAACCGTTTTGTCTTGTAACGTCTAGCGCTCCATCTTTTATCATTGCTGTGTACTTCAGAGTTCTTGGCAAGTTGTGGTTCAATTCTTTATAAATCGGCTGTTCTCTGGATTTAACATCCCATGTCTTGTGGGTGATTGATGTCACTGATTGAGTTCTGCGGAGAAGACTAGTTCTGTCTTTCCTATGATCGCTCACTGACGTTCAATGACACTACACGTCTAAATCTTGCCTCTAAAGATATCGGTTTCTCGAAACTGAAATTGTAACGAGGTGCTTGAAGACACTGCAGGATCTGCTGGACAGGGATGCCGATTGAATCTAGAACTTGTCCAACTTGATTGTGTGTTTTGTATCAGCGTTGGATATTTTCACGTAAGACAGACTCACGCGGCTTGGGCAACCAAAAGTGAATTACCGCGGAGACATTAAGACTTTCGCACGTGTAAGAGCAGTGGCTTGCCATGCGTGGTTAATCAATGTTGTTTTATGATCGTTATATCTATTGAATGTCATTTATCACAAGTCTGTCAATTCTGCACAGTAGTCATATGAGCCTCCCAGCTTATTATGTATATGCTGATAATCTACATGAGTCTGAAAGCGTGAACAGGACGGAGGGAGCCAGCGTCATCCAGTGCAGAGATGCACGATTGCACGGCGAGGCTCACATGCTGCGAAGCCAGAGAATGACCAGCTGCTGCATGTCGCCGTCGCAGGTTGTTTTCCTGTCTGACACCCAAGCTAGGTAAGAGCCTTGTTGACAGGACGCCACTTCAACGGTGAGCTTGTTACCTTACTAGGCCACCACTGACACTGCCATGAACGACACCCTGGCCCCTACAACGCCCTTGGCTTTCATCATCATCATCATGTGCACCAGATTTCAGTGCCAGTACGACTTGAGCAGTACGAGTAGGGGGCCTCATGGGCCATAACCTTCTAGCGATGCCTCTTTTTGTGAGCAAGTACGCTGCTGCTACTCTCATTTGGGGCGCATCAAAATGAGGCGAGTTTGAGTGATTTTTGAGTATGCAGGTAGTGATCGATGGCAGCTCCAAGGGTGGTCTACGCAGTGTTTCTGATTTCGTGTCTGGTAGGGAGTGGAACGTGTCTGCGCCATGGCCATATGGGGAAGCTAATAGAAGCACCCAGCGTGACCCAAGCTTGCGGTGCCACACAATATCAAGCATCATGTGTAGCAGCGCTCAATGGCGATCCTCGGTCCGCCACGGCGGTGCCACGGGAATTGGTGGCCATTGCCATTTCGGCAGCCCGCCGGTACGCAGCAACCGCGGAAGCTGACAGCGCGACACTGGCGGCACAAGCTCCTGGAGCAGGGAACATGAACTTAAGCTCCATCAGCAGGATGTGCAGCGAAGTGACGGATTTGGCTTCCTTCCATCTCCAAAACTCGCAGAACGCTGTGAACGGGCCGCTTCTTAATGACGTGCAGGCGTGGCTGAGCGGCGCCCTGACGTTCACCACCGACTGCAATGCTGGGCTGGGTCAAGTCACCTCGGCGCTCCCTTTCGTTCCAGTGATGAAGAGCCGCCTGGATACTGCCCAGGAGATGATCAGCAACGCCCTCGCCATGACTGACGCGCTTGTGAACTACGGTGACAATACTGCTCTCTGGCGACCACCCCCTGCCAGCAAGACTGGAATGCTCTTAGACACCACGAGGTTCGCCAATGAGTTTCACTCTTCCTCCAAGTTGCCCAAGTGGCTCAAGAATCACGACCATAAGCTCCTGAATGGCCACAACAACCTCGATTTCGTCCCTTCTGTAACCGTCGATCTCGCTTCGCCCTTCTCGAGTATCCAACGTGCCGTAGATCAAGCTCCTGACTGGAGTGGCCAGAGGTACAATCAATTTTGTTGCAATGACTACGCTTCTCTGAACAAAATCAGCAATTGAGTCAAATTCTGGTGTTTGTGAAGGTACGTGATTTACATCAAAGCGGGAGTGTACAACGAAATCGTGAGAGTTCCAAAGCAGAAGATGAATCTCATGTTTCTAGGAGACGGGACAGACAAGACGATCATCTCAGGAAGCATGAGTGATTCACAGCCAGGCATGATAACATGGGCAACAGCAACTGTAGGTTCGTCTCATAACACAAACACACCCTCGATCCAAAGCAGTAAATTCTAGCTCCTATACTCATTGATGTGTGGTTGCAGCTGTAAGTGGCTATGGCTTCCTAGCGCGTGGAATCACATTCCAGAACACCGCAGGCCCAGCAGGGCGCCAAGCCGTGGCATTGAGAGTGAACAGCGATCAATCCGCATTCCAAAGCTGTGCAGTGGTGGGATTCCAAGACTCCCTCTACGCACATTCCTTCCGGCAGTTCTACAAAGACATGTATATCTCCGGCACTGTGGACTTCATTTTCGGAAACTCTGCCGCCGTGTTCCAAAACTCACAGCTCGTGGTCCGTGTCGGCGCGCCAGGAGCCACCACCAGCACCGTGACAGCCCAGGTAACACAATGCACGACTAGAGCTTTTCTATTTCTTTCCTGAATCAATCATTTGAGAAGAATCTGAGCACGATCTGAGCTTGCAGGGTAGGACGGATTCGGGACAAACGACAGGGCTGGTGTTTCAGGACTGTTCAGTCGTGGGTACTCCGGAGTACGTAGCGATGTTTCAAGCGGACCGTGGAGCGCATCAGGCGTTCCTTGGGCGGCCGTGGAAGACATTCTCTCGCACGATCTTCATTCGGACTTATGTTGATCAGATCATTGATCCTTCGGGATGGTTGCCGTGGAATGGCAACTTCGCACTCTCCACGCTCTTCGCTGCGGAGTATGGCACTTATGGTCCCGGCGCGGCCAACTTGAACAGCCGCGTCACTTGGTCCAGTCAACTCACTACTCCTCAAGCGCAGGCGTTCTCTGTCAGCAGCTTCATTCAAGGCCCCAACTGGCTGCCTTCCACTGGAATCCCTTTCTCTCCTTGACAAGGTAACCTCAAGCATTTCTATGGCGCTGTCTTGGTACAAGCTCTCCATCTTTACACACACTTAATTTTTGCTTTTGTTTTATACAGGAGATGGTGGGATCACAATGTAGTGAGGATACTTAAGATTGGGGCAAATTCAGAGGTGGCCAAGCCACTTGTGGATTATCGAGGCTCCAGGTCGTCACGATGAGGAATTATATTGTTTGAGATCGAGCTTCATGTTTCAAGGCGATGGATTAAAAAACTACCCAGTTCTCTCTGTACTAGTAAAATGATCAATTCTTTTAGCAGTATTTAGGATAGAAAACTATCCATTGTATACGAGTTCACGATTCCAATTTTTCCAAGCTCTGAGATTTGTCAAGTCTAGACCGCTTTGTGGTATCATACTCTCAAAGTCATCAAATCCGAGTAACTGTTTAGTTTGTACCTTCAGAGCATCCACTTCATGTTAAGCTAAAAAAGAGGGGCTGTGCAGTGGGTTTCAAATTTGAAGGTCTGGATTTTAGTTAGGTAGAAACGTCATAAGTCGACATGCTTGCTTAGCCCAAACTACGTGCTTTGTAAGTACGAGGTATGTTTCCACTTCTTGATTGGTTTAAAGGCTATCGACTTAAAATTGAAAAGAGACTGGTTCTGAAATTGTTTCTTGAATGTGACATGAGGCCGATCTCGGATATCTTCTTGAAAGTGAAAGGGTCTGGTCTTGAAAAATTTCTTGAAAGTGAAAAGAGACTGGATAACTTTAAAGGTATGGTTGGAACTTAATTTTGTGCATGGAACAACTGTTGAAAATTAGTCACCAAAAAGAAGTTTGTGATACTCTGTTGCATCATCCTAGAGTCTGTGTTGTCTCTCAAGATGTTATATCCTTTTTGATAAGTGAGGCAAATGATAACCTATAAGGATATGTGGTATAATACTCGTAACATATATGATGCAACCTAATTAGGCACAATTAGGCACAACATTATAGCTGATTGTTGGCCTACTTGAAGCCCCGACAATGGCAATATTATTCACGCTGTTTCACCTTAATTTATAACCATACCGGCCTAATTTATAAGCATATTGGCTTTGACAAAGTTCTTGGATGTGCAAAGTGTTGCAAGTGACCTTCCCACTGTCTCTTTCCACCGTCTCTTTGATACTATATCTGTTTTGTTTTGGGATGCTCTCACAATAAGTCTCTGTTTCGCTTTGGGATGCTCTCACAATAAGACTCTGTTTCGCTTTGGGATGCTCTCACAATAAGACTCTGTTTCGCTTTGGGATGCTCTCACAATAAGTCTTTGGCTTATCTCCACTACCATGCAAAGTACAACTACCACGATAGTACTCTGAAAAAGCGGCTTAATAATTGCAATTCCACGGCACCGGCATTCGCATATGTCCGACGTACGTCTGGGTTAGAGCACCACAACCTCGGATCATTCAAATCCAGAGGCCGGTTAAAGCACTTGCTACTTTTTGAGCACAGTTCCAAACTGATCCTTGGACATGTACCTTTTACGCACGCCAAAGAGAGTCTTGTTTAAAAAGCTCACATCCCTGTGAGAAGGCAGTTGAGGGTTAGATCATGTGCGATTGGATATGAAGGACTTAAAGTTTCAGAACCGAGAATCACGTAATCCACCGCCTCACCGATGGAACCTGCGGTCGGAATAAATGGTGCTCGACATATGCTGCTGGTGTAAAGGTTCAACTAACAAAGGAGATCTCCAGCTGGCCAGGGTCCTTTCAATGCATGGCTACAACCTGCTGCAAGTTCATTACGTGCCATTAAGCGTTCTCGTCGTATGAGCTTCGATCTCACCAACTGCAATGACGAGAGAGGGACGTGCAACCAACAAAATGCTTCAAGAAACTGGTAACGTACTCCTGACAGTTCTCTCTCTCTCTTTACCTGGAAACCCTCAGGCAAAATACACCTGGACACCAACTCTAACGAACAGTATTATTACAGCATAGATTCATAAATGGAGGAGGAGAGTGCATGCATAAAGCATCAGTATGGAAGAAATCATCGAGCATGCAGTGATTTGGATTATCAAAGAAATGTGGCACTACAATTGCAATGCTTCAATAAGTGAATGAATCATTGTCAAAATCACTCGCAATTTGCAAGTGTAGACTAAACACCCTATGATGTTGCTTACAGAAGTTCCCGTAAGGTACGGTAAGCATCGCCAACACGCTTGAATTTCGCCTCAGCCACAAGCTGCACAGCAGGATCAGAATACTGTCACCAATAGTGCTATGCCACAAATGTGTGGTGGAAGTTGTCCGATCACATCAATGCAAAATGAGCAAGAGAGGTAAGTGTACCTTCTGATCGCCAGCATGTCGATCTGGATGCCATGTGAGTGCACATTGACGAAACCTGTGCCGAATATACCACTCTATCAGTTCATGGTACTAAAGAGATGAAAAATCCATGACGAAAAGATAGAAAGATGATACTTACGCAAGTTTAAGTTCTTCTAATGACAAAGGACCTGCAGGTGACAATCCAAGAACTAGTCTGTCGGCAGACGAGCCAATGTTCATACTCTTCGGATTCGGAGTCCTTGCTTGATGAGGTGCTTCCCATCTTGACTTTGCCCCGAATCCCCAGTCTGACCCGCCACCAAAAGCTGACCAAAATTGTTGCCTATATCTTGCACTCTCGGAATCACCATGCCCTTCTGTTGCCCCATAGGTAGGGTCCTCGTTATCTGCTGCTTTCTCGCTTCTCGTGTAACACTGCTGCTGCTTCGCATAGTATTCATATCTTCCTGTTACAACCAATGTCGTGTGATACACACAATAAACGACAACATTTGAGTGCTCAGAGCGTAGTATGCTCAGTCAGAGTATATCAAGCTCAAACTTGGACAAAGAAATGTCTCTAGAATGTAAGAATGGGATGGAGAATCCTTGCCTCGGTTCTTTTTCTCAAATGCTCGCCATTCGTTCTCAAACCGGCGAGAATGCCCGGAAGAAGTTGGTGTTCGAGGTTTTTGAGTGGATTCAATCTTCTGCCTCCTCCGTTCTTGACTCTACAATGTGCAGTAAACGAATGCATGCTCTCATTGAGTCATTGAAAAAACGCTGTTGCAATGCAGAATGCAACAGAATTCTCCGAATGCACCGGAGATGCTATGAGAAGAATTAGTTTACCTCCCTAAAATCGTCGGCATGCATCTCGACGGACCGCCACTGAAGCAAAGCGCGTTTACCAGCTGCACGATGTTGCCGCTTCACATATTGCCTGTGCCGCTAATCAAAGAGAACAGCAAATTCAAGACCTAATCATGAATTGCTTCATGGAATTACGTTTTCACTGGAAAAGGTGATGTAGAATGAAATTTACAGATAATGTGAGATAGTAGTACCTTGCGCTGGGCGTCGGCATCCATGTAGCCATAAACCATCTGCAAATGGAATAAACCGCATTTCAGTCAAAGGCCAGGTCCAATTTTCAAAACCCTAGACCCAATAAAAATATTGCATAAAAAGAAATTGCTCTTGCTGCAGGAAAATGAAGCATTTACAGATTTCCATTTGTTGTCCCATTTCTCGTGAGTAGTGGCCGATTCGTGGATCAATGCGACGCGGATCCCGATGGAGACCGCGAGACCAGCTCCCCCAACGGGCTGCCTGGCCACCGCTGCCCACGCCATCGCCACAGCCTTTCTCACCACCGATCCTCCATCTTTCGAAGATTAAATTAGTGAATGGAATGATTGAATGCAAGTAGAATTAGGTGAATGTTGCGGAATTTGGAGAATGATGGCTCATTGTCACCGCAATTCGGAGACGGAGAATCAGTGAAGATTGGCATTCGCTGGTGCCACGAGTCGAAAGATTGAATTTTCGCTCTCTAAATTGCGCTACTCATGCGTATGTTCAGCTGATGCTCTCTCGTGCTTACACCTGCGATTCTGTAGTGTCACGCTCCTTAATATCACTTTGATGTGTGATAAAAACGAGGTAAAAATTGGGAAACCCTTTGATGTCCAAGCCTTTCAATTCATGCAAAAGCGTGTGTCAACCTTGTTGTATGAAATTTAAGAAATTGGTGTGCAGATTAATGATCTTATTGATAACATTGATTGGAGGTGTTAAGGGATGGTTCTAAGCTTCAAGGCCCGTAGAAGTGCCTTAACCCTTCAACAACCAAGAGGCTTGAAAATAGTGCAGGTTTGACCATATTTTGGTCTCGCAATTATTAAAGGGTCTACATTGTTATAAAAACTTTGAGCTCAACTGATGAATGATAGAAATTAATGTAGTGTGTACATTCATTGCATCTCTAATGTTTTATATGTCACCAATTGATACCAATTGATGACATATAGGTGTAAGAGATTGTACCACAGATTGACAACCAAATATAAACAATAGGCAAATATAAACAATAGGGAGATTGAGAAAGTTGATCTCCAAAGATTTTTCTATTCCTGTCTGTTCCACGTTCAAATAAGCTGTACACATGATGCTTTTTCTTATCTCTACAAGGCCCAACTGAGAGGGCTCTTTCCTCAAAAGGATTCGGCTGGGAATCCTACAACTGGCTTCACTCTTTTTGCCAAAGAGTGCAACTCTTGCGCATGATCATCACTCAAACTCCAACCCAGTGCTCCTGCGAACTCTTGGGCCTGCAAATCCAAAAAATAATCGAATCAATGGTAGGGCTACTTCCACATACCACTATCGCAAGGCAGGCTACCGAGGGGTGAGTCGTTTCGCTCAGGTCTACATTTGGGTGAGGAATATAACATATTTTTCCAATCTGTTCGAGTAACTTGTCTTCTAAAATATAAGAAGTAAGATTCTGCGACAACTAAATGGTTTCGTTATTGTATGATACCTGCGCAGCTGATTTAGCCCCTGGAATCGGAACTACATTGCCTTGAATCAACAACCAGTTCAATGCAACCTGCCAGTACGTATCACAAGCCACACGATCCGAAGTAAGTATAGCTCGAACTGGTATATTCAACACTCTATATCAGGAAGACCAACTATGAACATGCAAGACCAGATCAAAGCCATTGCAGACCTAGACATGCTTGAGCACTATGGGAAGACTAAAAGATATTCTAATTACGTTGCTGCCACATTTTCATTGTGATTTGGCAGACTTGTAAGGTACAACATCACTGCTTCATCTAGTTGATGAAAGCTTTAAAAGAGGATTTGTTTGAAAATCACAGTACCTGTGTAGGTGATTTTCCATACTCATTTCCAATCTCCCTCATTTTGCTAAGTAAGGGTGCGGCCTGAGGTGGAGAGAAGAGTAAGTCAGTTCATATTTATTGTACACAAAGGGCAGCATGTTCAAGTTTTAGTAATTTTAGATAAGATTCATATCAGCAAACATAAATGAAAATTCACAACCACTCAGGATAACCACTCCTGCACTTTTATGCTAACAGATGTATGTCAACTCTAAACTCCGCAAGACGTTAGAAGTGAATCAACCCTCAAGTCTTTCAATTCACTCGGTCTTCCTATAGACGGTGAGCAGGAATTGGCTGGATACATAAAGAAGGATACGTGCCTGTGTAAGGAAATCAGAATTGTATGTTCGTCCACGACCACCCGGGGGAGGGTTGCTTGCAGAATACTTGCCACTCAAAATACCTGGGAACATCAGATTGACCTCTGAACGTGTAAGATAGGAATTCGGCGATATGATGCAATATTAATGTCGTCTCTAATGGTCGCTTCTGAAATATTCTCGACCGCTTGACAACAGAAATACATCAATGTCTTGCTAAATGGCCTCTCCAAATCGATAAACCACAACCAAAAATTGCAATTATGAACATTTTTTAGATAGAATTTAAAAACTGCCAGAAGGATTACAAATGATACTCTCCACAGGTGGAGGTCAAAAGGAATGTACCTTGGCCTAGCGGAGAGTATGCAATCAGAGTAACACCAAGTTCATCGCAAGTCTTCTTCACATTGTTCTCCTCCGGAAAACGATATACTAAGCTATAATGGACCTGTTCGCGTGACCAACCAGATAATCTTCTTTAAATGGATGTTGTTACAAGAATCAACAAATGAACCCAAATAATGCACAAACCACAAGAGAATAAACCAGCTGCAATTTAATGAGAAGAACTACCGGGCTTTATGATCCCAGACAGACACACATTGACCCGTGCTAATCACCGACCGAGAAGAACGGAAGAAAATTCCACCTGATTAGACGCCAATGGAATGCCCCTCTTCGCAAGTTGCTCGTGAGCAGCTCGTAACCGCCTCTCTACATATGTACATTCACTCCGTACTATTAGAACAGTGTAAAGTATACAATCATTTTCTGCCATCGATGATGACACACGAGTTTTTCATTCCAGCAATATCCTACCAGTGCGCTTCCCATTAAAATGTAAAAAGTTGTAGAGGTTCAGGAAAAGCGCGGCATATGGACATCATGACGAGCATTCTCATCCGACAAAGTAAGATAGGGTAAGAATACATGAAACACGAACCATTGTAGTTAGAAACACCAACCGCCTTCACAAGCCCTTGCTCCACAGCATCGCCCAAACCGTCAATGTAACCTGCAAAATAAATCACCCGAGGTTAGTGTCTCGGAAAATGTTAGTTCGTGCAAGTCGCAATAGGAAAGCGATATTATTGAAGGTAAGAGCTAACCTTCATTGCCCCACAACCCAGGCCTGCAGGATCACAGAAGAAAAAATGTAAGAGCTTTTATGGTTCGGAAGGTGATTGGCAACATGTGCCATGAGCCCAACCAAGACAATCAAATGAAGTTCTCTAAAGTACGTTCACTATTCTATACAGTGTACAAATCGTTTCTCATATTTTCTTTATCAAATTACTGACAACAGATGCAATGTATATTGAGACCATCATAAAGCTTCCCTAGCTCCCCCGGTGATAGCCAACTCGCAACAAGGTCATAGGTCTGTATTTCACGAACCAAAGTAAACATGACCCTGAATGGAAGAGTACCAGTGAAGCTGATAAAGATCGATGGAAGAAAGGCCAAGGCGAGACAAAGATTGCTTCAGTGCAGCAACAACGCTCCTACGTGTAAATCGCCTGTACAAGACAATTTCTCTCGAAAGTCAGCCTTCCAGAAAATCTACAGCAGCTATTTTTATGGGATCCCAAGTACGTCAGCGGAAGCAAATTCCGAAAAGATAATCCAGAGATACGATGAAATTACTCATTAAGTAACGCTCTTGTACTCCATTCACCAGAAGTGAATAACAATCAGCAAAAGCAACAAGAACTCGGTTACATAGAATGGATATTTTTCAGCATAGGCCTGGCATTTAAATCTGAAAACATGTGTGAAATTGGTAATTTGAAGGCTAGAAAATCAGAGAAATTGACACAACAAACACTTCCAATCACTATAATCCAGATACATATCTTCTTGTGAGCAAGGGATCAGATTTGGATTAGGATCAGCAAATTTCAAGTTTGTTGGAAGACAATATGGGTAGAACTCATGAACTACCATGGTAGTGCCGCAAACTTAGTCGCCACAATCGGTTTCCCAGCACCACCTTTCCGCTCCCGGTCCTTGATCGCCCTGCCGAAATAGTCCCAACAGTCAATCAAGTATTGCATTGTGGTTGCATTCAACCTCCATCTCGCCTACTAAACCCAAGGAAGAAGCACAGCTCCTCAAAGTACCTTGACTATAAGCACTCAGAAGATGCAGAAACCGATGGTAGGATGATGTATGCACCTTCCCAAAAGCGACTCGGAATCATCTCCTCCTGCCCACTGTAGTCCATTCGCGCAAATATTCACAAAAACTTAAAAAATATGAATGCAAGCGCCTTTCTCCCTTCCTCTACTGATATGTTCAACCTTCCTTATACCGTCCATTCCCTAATAAGCTGTAACATACCAATCTAAAGAATCGCTCCTTAATCAAGGGATCAGTGCAAAAAATTAATCAAGAAAGATTTACCTGCGGAGTCCCATAAACCTCTGCAACAATAACACGACACAATTGTCAGCAAAACTTAACAACGATGTAAGAAAGTACACTATCAAGAACGCCAATGTAAAAAAAGTTAAGCTCAATTGCAGTTTTCAGTTACAATTACGCAATAACTCAAACCTTGACCTGTACACCACTCATACTGACAACTGACAAATTGTCAAAAGCTAACAGAAAAAACCAATGGCGCATGCATTACCAGCGGTGTCGAATAAGGTGATGCCATTGTCCATTGCGACATTGAAAGCATCCCGCGAATCCTTTATATTTTTATCTGTAAAAGTACAGTCACTGAGTGAACAAAGAAATTCTCAAGAAAATGATCTTCAAGAGCGAGTCGGGTGACGTACCATCCCAAGAGGAGTTCCAGAGGAAGCGATCGCCCCAGGACCAGGCGCCAATGCCGAGCGGGGACACTTGGAGCGGGGAATTGCCCAAGCGAACAAGGGAGTCGGCAGCAGGGGTGGCGGTCGGGGACGATGAGGCCGCGCAACGAGGCAGCGAGCGAGGAGAAAGCGTGGTAGCATACACAAAAGCCATGAATCCTCTCAAATAGAAAAATTGATTGCTGCAGATTCAAATGTAGGCAGAGCTTGCTGGGAGTTGGGGTTTAAACGGATCAATTGTTGCAAATGCAGTAAGAGATTGGGGAGTTGGGGTTCAAATTGGAGGAAGGGCGGCAGCTGGGGAGAGAAGGAGCGGGACAAGTGGAATTGGGTAGGAGGAAGAAAGGGAAAGGTGACATGCGGGGAGAGGTGAGGGCGCCAATGCCATGAGAGCTGCTGCCTTGATTGGGACAGCAAGCCTGGGTCCATTTCAAAAAGGGAATCGTGTGTGGCGGATGCTGCTTCACTAATCTTCTCACCCACTTCATTCTTTCTGGAAAGAATGAAAGGAACAAATTGTTGGGTTTGTATAATAAGTGTAAATATACTCAAAGAGAGTGTTATATTTGTCAGACATTTTAGTCCTTTACCAAATGAGAAGACTTTTGTCTTCCTCTTCTTCTATCTATCACCTTTTCTCCGACCATCAAATTTGGTAATCTTTTCTCGTTGCAACAAGGCCTTTTGTGTGGATACATTTTATTGCGCGAGATTACTACATCGTGTATGCATGTGGTATATTTCATTGAAAGTGATTATAAAACTGTAACTTCACTATAACTTCAAATCGAGACACCAAGCACATAGGTTTCCAATCAACTCAAATCATTTTTCAAATGAATATGCTCTACAAACATACCAACCTCACAAGTTAGTCTAACAATCAACTATTACTTATGGGTTTCTCCTCCTATAAATTGATCTTATAAACTTTAGTTTAATCATCTAGTAAGTTTGCTTGTATATATTTCAAAACAATCTGAAATTAATGTTGAAAATAATGTGTATTAACTTTAGAGTAACTTGATAGAGTAATTCTCCGAAGGGCGGATGATTGATCTCACAAAGTGTAAACTTGCTCGTTTATTTGAGTAATATTATCAAAAGTGGGAAGATGAAGGTTATGTTTGAAATTTTAGGAAATATTTGACCCAAAGTTGTTGCCCTCCATTGTAAGTACGGGTTTTGTGATATTTTATATCAACAAATCAAATTATGATTTTAGGAAGGCAAAAGGGCATGTAGTTTGTAAAAATGCTAAAAGAGGAACCTTGAGATTTACATGTAGAATAAATTTGTAATTAATGTCCAGTCACAATTTGAAATTTACAATTGAGAAGCTAACCACTATACGTCCTTGCTTAATTTTAGCCAAAAATACACTTTTCTTCTTTAAAATGTCATTAATGAAATAGAGGTAGGCTATTTAGACTTTAACCATACAAACTTGTAATAAACATATTGTAATTCAAAGCAAACCAAATATGACTCATGAGGCCTTGAACATGTGAGACCATAACGTATAAGTCCTCAAAACAGACTACAAAATTCCTTCTTCTACTTTACAGTGGAGATGCTATCAACAAAGCAGCTACAATAAAAAAAAGAAGATTACCAACTAGAAAGAAGTTTACCTTCATTTATAATTTTATATAACACCCTTGGACCAGAAAAAAAATCTTAGCTCAAAAAATAGCCTTGCAATAGTAAATCTGCTAAAAGTTTTACAAACAAAAACATAGGTCTTTGCACTCAAATCCATGCCTTATCTTCATAACATCTTTGATTGGGTCATGGGGTTTCTATCATTACAACTACACTCATGCTTAGATTGAGTTTTTTAGACTTGAAGTAGAAGCTAATTTTGGTATTTGCTATTTGCTAGTTTTGGTATTTTTGCCAAATTTGTGCAGGCAAGGGCATGATATGGGTACCACTAAGATGCGTCTCATCATGTGTGACCTATGTGTAATTCATTATATATGTGCCAAAAATTCCTTTTTTAACTACATGTATACAACTATAGCCATGTCACCTATGATACTATCTGGTTAGAATAATTTTTCAATATTTTTTTTATCAATAAAGTAGTTTTCAAAAAATCACACTATTTTGGAGGGGGTACCCATATCAGACCCTTACCTTGCATCAACTCTTCAACAATATGGTGGCCTAGAGTGGGTCGATTTACATGCTTCAACTCAATTTTTCATAAAATTCATTGCAAACTTACCATTGAGGTTTTCAGAACAAATATGCCTAAATCTTATACAAATAGTCTCCGACAATCTAATGATTGTTTGGAGTTGAATCAAAATACATCAAATACGCTAAAATGGAGAGATTACTATATGACATACTATGTTGTATTTCACACACATGGACATTGATTTTAGTTCAAATTTTTGATCAGATCTTTTTATCAATTTCTTGACTGTTGGACGATTCTTTATTTCTCGTGTCTCATTTGAAACTTCCCGTGTCCCATTCAAAACTTCTCGTTTGATATGTATAAATATGGAATATTTTTTTACACATTTAAGTCCAGTGATGCAAAATAGTCACCATTAATTGTGAATGAAGCTTCTTCTTACATATGATAGTAGTATGCCATCACGGCATTGCCGCGGCGTTGCTATGGTGAAAGTATATATATTTTCTTCAACAACCCCTCTTAATTCTTCTGCTATATCTAAGATTAGGTCATTTTTGTAAGTTGTGGTAATTTGGGAGCCATATATACTTCAAAATTCAATATTTTGGGATACGTCGATCCCCATTTGCGGTTGGGTTGCTTTCCACAACTCATACCAAAAAAAAACCTGCTTTGAACAACACCTCATGCTCCATCTAACCCTTGGTTCCTAAGAATCGTAATGCCACAAAACAAAACCGAACCGCAAAATCAAACCAAACCAAAACAAAACAAATTACTTGCCTTAAATACTAAATGTCATTGCAAAGCTATTAGCCTAGTGCACATGTGAACCAATTAAGATAAGTGTAAAATATTTCTTGCAATCATTAATTAAAGTATTACATTTCCCACATTCTCAAGTTTCATTGTCAATATATCACTAGTACTTTAAACATTGTAATCTTGTCTATGAACCCTTTGTTTTTGCAACTTTCCATAATCTTGGCCCACAATTTACTAATTGTTTAATGTGTTATGGAAGCACCCCATGTAGCCAATTGGACTCAAAAGGTGAGTGAATTGGCTTGGAGATTTATTGGAATTGACTCCCCATTTAAAGCGTCCCTTAGAGTGTTTGGCCAATCTAGCCTTGTGGAGGTCATAGAGGCACCACAAGCCTTGACTTGATGGTTAGGGCTTAGGCCCCCAATGAGGAGGTCGTGGGTTCTATTTCCCATGCCGGCGTGGTGCTCACCACCGTAGTCCACCCAACTATTGTAGGGGGGTCCTTGGTCCTTGTTGTATGGGTACCTCAAAGCCCTATGGTGGGGGATGCTATGTCAAGTATTCTCAAGTCACTTGTAACTAGCTAGAAACTAGTGTAGTTATAGTGTCCACCCTCGAGAGGGGAAGTAGTATTGTTCCAATTCCCCCTTGTCCGGTGGTCATCGGGATAATAGCATTATGAACGGACATTTCATTCATGCCGGCCCCTTGGAGAGGGCCGGAGTTTCTATCTATCTATCTCTCTGGAGGTCATAAAACCAATGGTAAGGCATTTAGAATAAGAACGGTGGAACCGCGAGGCTCTGTCCTCTGTAATAATAATTCACAAAAATTAATAAATCAAATCAAATATTAAAAGCAATCACAATTGTTTAGTAAATGATTGACTTTTATCAAATGATAACTAAGTCATTTCTATAATGCTTAGGATTCGTTTTCTCAAATATTCAATTTTGTTTGAAGAGGAATGTAACACATGAATTTTGGTTCTCACAAAGAGAGGAGATTTTACTAAACCTTTTGCATTTAAAGTGTTCCTAATCAAGATCAAATCCCAATTTTGAAATAAATAAAAATCTATTAAATAATTAAAATTTATTATTCCTCTTTTACTCGAATTGTATTCAACTTTTTATTAAAAAATATGATTGACAATGGTTCACTTCAAAATTTTATGATAGAAAATTCAACAATGGATTACTGTGCGTCACGTAGGAAAAATTAAAAATAATCTTAAATTTTTGTTGAAAATATATTGATTTATTATTGTTATCATCTTATGAACCTTTGCTTTTATGTTGCTGAGGATACCTTCAAGTTCCATTTTCAATATACTTTCAATTAAAACATATGCAATAATATCTTATTTGTAAGTGCCATGGTTATTTTTTAAGTTCGTGCGAACAACACACTTGGTTTCTTAAAAAAGATGATTCATAGATTTTTGTAGTTGAACTTGAAATATTTTAGCTCGAGGAATAAAAAAAAAAAAAAAAAAAATGTAAAAAAAAAAAAAAAAAAAAAAACAAATAAATGCACAACACTCGTTTACCAAAATCATATACAAATCAATAAAAACTGTAGTGGGAGAAGCATTTAGATACAAACATTTAGCAAAAGCATTTAGGTATAGACGTTTAGCTAAAGCGTTTGAGTAAAAGCCTTTAGAAAAAGCGTTCGTATAGAGGCGTTTAACAAAAGCGTTTAGATGCGTTTAGCAAAAGCGTTCATCCGCAGATGAAAATAGCGTTCATCTGCAGATGAAGAAAATGATATGCGTTCATCCGCACATGAAGAAAATGGTATGCGTTCATCCGCAGATGAAGAAAATGATATGCGTTCATCCGCAGATGAAGAAAATGATATGCGTTCATCCGCAAATGAAGAAAATGATATGCGTTCATCCGCAGATGAAGAAATTGTAATCATGAGCAGTAGTGACATATTTGTGAACCTACAAAACCCACTTTGCAAGAACGTCATTTTCTTACTGAAGCAGACGACAATCTACCTATGACTTAAGATGTGCAATTCAATGTCATAAAGTGTCAATTCATGTGACCTTTGAACTTTTAAGAAATCACAGTCTCAAAGGTCTCGAAGACTCGAACTCGTTTCAAATCTCAAACAATAGTTGCATATGTTGTGTTACGGAAAAGAATGTTTGCCTACCTAAACTCTCGAATCCAAAAGAGACTGCTGGCCAAGTGTTCGTACACGAGCCCGGAAAATTGCCGCTGCTGTCCCACAAATCTCCATCTCCTTCTCGCGGTCTGTTATGAACGCAACTTGCAGGATCACATTGTTCGCAATCGCATTTAGATCATTGTTCATGCTAATTTCAACTTCTTTTCCACCTCGACACGCCTTTTCCCACTCATCCAATACGGATTCCACACTGTTCACCATTGCTTCTACTAATCCCTGCAAATAACTCAAGTATCTAAACAATTGACTCTATTACAGAAAGCTCTAATTGTAACCTGCCGACCGACTCAAAAAGCAATCTTAATTATAAAAAAGAGGACTCAGTAGTACGATATCATGTTGCAAGAATTGGTACCACACAAGTGGTTAGAAGGGAAAATTGAGGTAAGTTTATCATTACAAATTCCAATAAATTCTGAACATGTACGTACTGCGCGCCTCATTAAAGCCTCATGTTGGAGCTGGCCCACAATGCGACTCCTAGTGTTGGCTTACTCTCAAGACAGTGCCTCGGAACCATCTCCGTCACGTACTCCCCCGACAAGCCATGGTACTACACAAGGTAATCTTCCACGGACACCCAAGTGATGCTTCTCCTTGCCGAGCACGAGAACCAGTTTTTAAAATCCGAGCCTTGTTTCTCTTCTTCAGATATCAACGTCTTTGTCAGCAACGATTCGTGATCATGATCGTAAATCTATTAGCTGTCAGAGACTCGACGAACCATGATATAGGCTTTGGTGATAAGGTTTTTATGGACCTCATGTGCCTTACAGCTTATGGCTTTTAGGGGCCTCATGGGCCATATAGCTTATACCTTCATATAAATAAGGTACTAGGGGAATTTATGAGAGGGGTTAAACAACTAGTAGGGCCTTATAGAGAATTTACAAAGTTGTACAATGATCGTATGTATGGCGAGGAAAAATATATGCTTTTTAAACAAAAGCATTGTACGTCTTGTAACTTCACACTGTCAATACCTTGAATGATTTCAATACTTGGCCCTTGAAACTACCCACTTTCAACGTAGGCCAAGACTTTTCACTTTTTTTTATAATTGTAAGCAAAAAAAATAGTACCTAAAATTATACATGAATATATATACTAAATCTCAATCAAAGATTCCTTAGCATTTGTGAGATTAAGTCATTGTAATGATCAATATATAAACCTACAGTAAAACTTAATTCTTTACATGGGAGTAAGCTAAAATTCAAATACAAAGGCGTATTTTTACAGTTAAAAAACCGGTAATATGACCCCCCCCTCACATGAGAGGGCCCCTAAAACCATTGACAATCGCCTAAAACCACGAACAGGACCCCCCCTCACATGAGGGGGCCCCTAAAACCATTGACAAGCGCCTAAAACCACTAACAGGACCCTCCCCTCACATGAGGGGGCCCCTATATCCACTGATAGGACCCCTTCTCACATGAGGGGGCCCCTAAAACCACGGACAGGACCCCTCTCACATGAAGGGGCCTGTCAGTGGTTTTAGGGCCCCCCTCATGTGAGGGGGGGTCTGGGTTTTAGGGGCGACAGCTCGCACTTTGATGCTTTCTAGAAGAAGAAATAAAAAAATAATAAAAAATAATAAAAAAACAAATAAAAGAATCCGAGCATCACACACACTAAGTACATGACCAATTGTGGCAGTGTCTTAGTAAGAAACTTAAACTTAATGCTTGTAACCCTAATTGCTAAGATTACTAAGAAATGTTACCCGTACGAGTCCTCAACAAAGAGGAGCATCACACACACACACAAAGTACATGACCAATCGTAGTAGTGTCTTAGCAAAAAACTTGAACTAGATGCTTGTAACCCTAATTGCTAAGATTACTAAGAAGTGTTACCCGTACGACTCCTCAAAGCTGAGGCTGGTAGCACTCTGAATGTAGGTCTCATGAATTGCATCCTCGTGAATCTTCCAGAGCATCTGTAGGAATTTTTGAAAAACTAAGCTCAGGGGCTCAAACCCTACGCGAACGGCTGCCATCCGCTTCTCATCCAAGTCTCATCCAAGTCTCATCCACTTTCCATCTAATTTATGACAATGTGAAAGGGGTTTGAGATAGGTCATTGGACTTTTGATTGAGTTGATGGGGGAAGTCTTTCCATAGTCTCTGCCTAAGAGGACAGAGACAATAAACATAAAAAGCTTTCTCCCACTGATTTATGATGGTGAATTCAAATAGATGGATGAGTGCTAAATCGGTAGGAAGATATGTACTGTACATTGTGCAAAGAACACTTTGGCGTATTAGAGGTTATGGAACACATTCTATTCAATAGTCGTCCCTTCAAGTGACAAAAGGTCTTGAATTCGTCTGCGACGTCGAGATGACGACCATCAACGATGCGGATTCAATAGACGGTGCTCTGGTAGGGTCACTTCCACTCCCGGGGCCCATGCCAGGTGCATGACCGCCGAGCAATGGTTGACTTCGAAAGATGCCAGGTCAGTACAGTACTATGGTAGGATTGTACAGCACCGGGGGATCGTCAAGCGGACTTCCGTCAGATTGATCAGGCGCAAAGTTGTTTTGTGTGCGGGAAGTGGGTTCTCGTCGCTTTGCTTGGGACTGGTGTGCTCGGGGAGTGCTCTTCCAGGAGGGAAGACGTCGTCGTTCAGAGCATAACCCGCGTTCAGGCGCACCATCACACGCCTGTGTATGCATGTCCTGGTTTCAATCTCTTACTAGTGGTCACGAGTTAGCGCAGCTGTCGGGACGCTGTTTGCGTGCTTGAGGAGCCCGGGCGAGGTTCCTTGTTTGGAGACAGCCGCGACGGATCACTGCATACTTGTGTATCGATTAGGGTTGTGGGTCACCCTGGAGTATCAGCTTGCGAGGTCATTCATCGTCCTACAGATTTCGTGGCCAGTCAGTCAGCCTGCTGTAAGGGCTACGGAACGCCAGGCGGACCTCGACCTGAATGCAAAGTTGCAGAGGTACACGCCTTGGATCCATCTTCTTTTGACTTAGTCCGCTTGGTTGTTGTGCAGAGTAGGGTCATGATTAAGCAAGGTTGTCCGCGCACGAGAATATTCTCAGATGCCGGTCACTGTGCTTCTGCTTAGAAACGATTTTGTGCTTGCATACCTCCACTGTAAGAGAATCTTAAAAACAATTAGAGTACGAGAAGTCATATGTATATGGAAGATTCTCTAACAAATGCACGAGAGTATTCTCGAACAGACGCACGAGATTACTATATAACACACGCACGAAAATCTTCACGTGCGCGAGTAATGTAGTGACCAAGTCGCTTGCGAAGAATCCAGTTCCGAAAATAGAACTTGGTGGCTTAGGTCTCCTGACATTTTAGGTTACGTGTTCAGTCACTTCACTGGAAGCTAGGTTGGTCACTTCCTGTCGTCGACATTTTCTGACCTTCTGAGATACTTCGTGGATCATGTGGTCAAGACATGGTTTAGGTTTTGGATATGAGCGTATGGCTTCCAATGTTGAGAGTGTGTATGTTTGCTTTGTGTCGCAGGTGAAAGATTCTGAAGATAATTGGTGATTGTACGTCTGGTGTGTTGTTGACATGGATGAATTTCAGAAAACATTGTTTGGTGGGGTTACTTCTGTCTTCGACGCTGCTCTATTGATGCTAGTGTTCGTTCAACTGAAGAAGCGGTTGCAGTCTGCCGGCGAAGGAGAAAGAGAACACGAAACGAGAAAGAGAACACGAGACGAGAAAGGGGAAATAAGCGAGTTGGAGCCGGGTAGTACGAATTATTCTGAGTCTAGCAGAAAGAGAAAACGAATTGAGAAAGGAGAACTGAGCAATTTGGAACCGGGCAGGACGAATCATCCTGAGTCGAGCAGATTGGGACCACATGGGCCACATCTAAGCAGACAAGAGTTGAAGCTCAAGGAGCCGGACAGAACGAATTATCCTGAGTCAAGCAGATCGGGACCAAATGGACCGCATCTAAGCAGACAGCAATCGAAGCTCAAGGAGCCTAAGCACACCATATTCTTGAGTCACAGTAGAGCTCAGAAGGAGTTCACACGCTTCCTATTCAAAGCCCTGGAGGATGCAAATTATGCACCATTCTTTGATGCAGATCCTGGGAGTTTACCCGAAGGTGAGAAGTGGTACACCCGTTTGATAAAAGCAGCTCGAGAATGTCGGGTGGCTGTTTTGGTGTTGTCACGAGAATTTTTCACGAAGACAAAGTGGCCAATGTTGGAATTAAATGAGTTTGCAAGAATCCAGAAAAGAGATGACAGGCTGAAAGTATTGCCGCTGTTTCTTGACATATCTTTTGAGGAATTTGAGAAAAGCAAGAATGAAAAGTTATGGTACAAAGATTGGACAAAATGGAAAGAAAGTGACAGTAGAAACACGATCGACTTGGAAGATTGGCATCAAGCGCTATCAATCATCAAGAAGAGCAAGGCCCTGAGTTATCAGGGCGAGGGACAACCTGACTTCATTCAAAAAGTGGTGGAGGCAATTTTTAAGTTGGTGAATCCAGAGGTGAAGTACGATGTTCCAGAGAATCAGTCGATTGGAAAGGTGTGCTCGGTAAGTATTACTACTTGGTTCGAGGCAGGCCTGTGTTTGACTCATGGAAGGATTCAGTAAATTTCATACACAATGTGACTTGCGTGATCAAGATGGGCTGAACAATTAGAATGGAGGAAACGCAAATAAGTTCCTTTTTGTAGAAGTTAGGAGATTGTAATATAGTAAGGCGGGTTCATTTATGAGCTACTTTGTTGTTCCATAATATTGTACATTGTGTGCAGGCAATGTTGTCAAAGGCCTTAGTATTGATTTTTGCATGACCTTTGTATTGATAGAGAATATTACCAAAAATGGAGGTGATTTCACCGTCTGCTAAATACAAGGTGAAGGTGATGGGTTTGTATGGTATGGGAGGAATTGGAAAGACAACCATCTCAAGAGCCATTTGCAATGAAATGTTGAGAGCATATGGTGGAAAAGTATGTCATATTGAGTTTGGCCATATGACATCACTAGAGGTGCAAAAGAAAGTTCTGAAAGAGTTGACACAGGCAAATTCAACAACTCTTGATGAGCATCATGGCAAGGTAGTGGTGCTGACATGCTCACGAAGTAGTTGAAAACCAATGTTTATAGTGAATAATTATCCAAAGTCATAGTACATAGTGCTTGTTGGATTGATGAAGTTAAAAGATCATGAGTTACTTTGATTTAAAGGTTGAAATCTTAAAGCACAAGTAATAGTCCTAAATAGCATTTGGTTGTAGATGCTTGATAACTTGTTGAAGTTATTGTAAGTTGTATCAATATTGGTTAGTGGTTTTTTAAATTCCATATTTTATTTGATTAATTTTTAACATGTGAGTGTGTATTGACAGCTTCATGGCCTTTTGGAGAAACGCATTAGAGAGCATGAAGTATTTCTTGTCATTGACAATGTTCAAAGTCATGATGTTGAAGGAGTTCTTAAATATTTACGAGTTGAATATCATGCACAGAGTATGATTCTTGTTACTTCCCGATCCTTAGACATATTGGTTGAACTTTCCATCGCAAAAGGTGATTGCATGGAAATGCCTCCAATGGATTATGGTATTGCGAAGGAAGTGTTTTGTTATTATCTTGGACACAAGAAGTCTATTATGGAGAATGGAGATCTTCTAGAAGAATATGTGGACAAATGTAGCTTTATAAAGGAAGAAAGTGATGATGCTAAGAAGTGGTATCATCCCTTGGCACTAAAGGCTCTGGGAAGTCAGCTCCAAAGATTAACCTTTGAGGAGTGGGAACCAGAAACTTTGATGAAGAAGTTGAAAGATCAGAGGTTTGAATCATTGAGGGAGAGCAAACTTCCCATATTCTCTATTTTGCGACTGGGTTATGATACATTGAGCTTGGAAGATCAATACATATTTTTGGATTTGGCCTTATTATGGACCCCACGGTGGAAAAATCGGGGGTTTGATATGAAGTATATGTGGGTATGGATGTGCATAATGCATAGGAAGTCTGAAGAAGCCATGGACAAATCTGTAAGAACATCGCCCGAGTTTAAGAAAATAGTAATAGCATGATCATTCAAATTTTTAAGCAATAAATTTCAACAACAAAAATAGTTCGCGTATTCTACTTGCATAATTTTGAAGGTGAACTTAGAGATCGTGTGAATTCATTGTACTGAGTGCCGTTAAGGTATATGGAAACAATTGTTTACCATTTACATCCATATTGGGCAACTTGAATCTTACTCTTTGAGTGTAAGGGTTTCTAGAGGTTTAAATGAAGAGATTCGTTTGAATTGCTTCCATTCAAGGAGAGTGAATGGAAGCAATTGCTTGTGTGAATCTAAAAGTTATTTACATGGTTCTTGAATGTGTATTTGTATTTTGACATATTTTGAAAAGTGAATAAGAAATCTCCATGTATGAGAGATTAATAAATCAAGGATTAATCTCCTTGTGTGCAGTTGATGAAAAACTTAATACGAGCGTGAATTGATGTTTGTTGGTTTAGTACTGATGCAACGATCTATAATTTTCCAGATGTATGCCTTGCAAAAGAATGGGCTTCTTGACAGTGATCTCAATGGATCAAAGAGTGTTTATATCCATGATTTGTATATAGATTTTGCTGAGGCTGAGGCACAAAAAGGTGTATTTAAGAAAAGACGATACATTATGGATAGAAATGGAGTTGATGTGCCTTTTGAGCTTCTTAAAGATCCACCTGGTTCACGTTGGGCAAATTTAGAAAGGTTGGTCATTTACAAAAGTGAGATAAAGAGTTTCAGGAAAGCAAAGCTGAAGTGGTGTTCAAATGTTGAAGCCTTGTACTTGTACAAGTGTAACAAGCTCTATAGTATTGATTTGAGATGGTTGGAGAATTTAAGAAGCATTGAGGTTGTTGGATGCCCCAAGCTTGTATTTAGCAATGATGAAGTTCAGTGGTTGAGCAACCTTAGCTACATTCAAATATCAGATTGTGAAGGAGCCTCTCTTCATCATTTGATTCAAAGTGCAATGAATCTTCAAATTCTTATAGTAGAAAAGTGCTCAAAGCTTAGAAGTTTGGAGGGAATTAGGAAAGCATCTTCTCTGAAGATGCTTAATATATCTGAATGCGACAATCTGAAAGAATTGCCTAGTGACTTGAGGAGATTAAAGAAATTAGAAGAAGTGATTATCAAGAATTGTGACAATTTGGAGAACTTAGGTGATATTCAAGCTTTAAAGGCATTAAAGAACTTAGTTGTTGACTTTTGCATCTTCTTGAAGATGTTGCCGGAAGGTTTTAGTGGATTGGAGCAACTAGAGCAACTTGATCTTTCTCGTTGTTTTAAACTATGGAGTTTGGAGGGCATTCAAAGTTTGGGAGCTTTAAAGAAGTTGAATGCTTCACAATGCTCAAGGTTGACGGAGTTGCCAAAGGATTTAAGTGGGTTGAGGCATTTAGAGCAACTTGATCTTTCTGAATGTTCGGAATTATGGAGTTTGGATGGCATTCAAGGTTTGGAAGTTTTAATAGAATTGAATGCTTATAAGTGCTCAAGCTTGAGGGAGTTGCCAAAGGATCTAAGTGGGTTGAAGCATTTAGAGAAACTTAATCTTTATGGTTGTTCTAAATTACGGAGTTTGGATGGCATTCAAGGTTTGAAAGCTCTAATTAAGCTGGATGCTTATGAGTGCTCAAGCTTGGAGGAGTTGCCGAAGGGTTTAAGTAGGTTGAAGCATTTAGAGCAACTAAATCTTTTTGGTTGTCGTAATTTAACAAGTTTGGATGGCATTCAAGGTTTAGGAGCTCTTAAGAAGTTGGATGCTTCAAAGTGTGTGAGCATAAATGAGTTGCCTGAAGATTTAGATGGGTTGATGCATTTAGAGGAGCTTGATCTTTCTGATTGTTTCATGTTATGGAGTTTGGATGGCATTCAAGGTCTGGAAGTTTTAAGGAAGTTAGATGCTTCATGCTCAAGGTTGAAGGAGTTGCCAAAGGATTTAAGCGGGATGAAGCACTTAGAAGAACTTTATCTTTCTACATGTTGGAAACTAAATGGTTTGGATGGCATTCAAGGTTTGGGAGCTCTCAAGAAGTTGGAAGCTTCAAATTGTTTGGGTATAATTGAGTTGCCAGAAGGTTTAAGTGGTTTGAAGAATTTAGAAGAGCTTGATTTTTCTGAATGTTCGAAATTATGGAGTTTGGATGGCATTCAAGGTTTGGAAGTTTTAAGGAAGTTGAATGCTTCAGCGTGCTCAAGCTTGAAGGAGTTGCCAAAAGATTTAAGTAGGTTGAAGAATTTAGAAGAGCTTGATCTTTCTGAATGTTCGGAATTATGGAGTTTGGATGGCATTCAAGGTTTGGAAGTTTTAAGGAAGTTGAATGCTTCAGCGTGCTCAAGCTTGAAAGAGTTGCCAAAAGATTTAAGTAGGTTGAAGAATTTAGAGCAACTTGATCTTTCTAAATGTTCAAAATTATGTAGTTTAGATGGTATTCAAGGTTTGGAAGTTTTAAGGAAGTTGGATGCTTCATGGTGCTCAAGCCTGAAGGAGTTGCCAATGGATTTAAGTGGGTTGAGGCATTTAGAGCAACTTCATCTTGCTAGATGTTCAGAATTATCAAGTTTGGATGGCATTCAAGGTTTGGAAGCTTTAATAGAGTTGAATGCCTGTGGGTGCTCAAGCTTGAAGGAGTTGCCAGAGGATTTAAGTGGATTGAAGAATTTGGAGCAGCTTCATCTTGTCGAAATATTGAACTTAACAAGTATCAATGACATTCAAGGTTTGGATGCTCTATTGAAGTTGAATTGTTCATGGTGCTTGGACGAGCTAGAAGAATATTCAAGTTAGAACATTTTGTGGGCTATAGCAACTTCATCTTCATTATTATTAGCAATTTTCACCATAGTTAGACCAGTATCGAGGCCCTAAAATCGTTTTTGATGTATCTTCTCTATAGAAGAGTGTATATGAGATGAAATAAAACAATTTTCTAGTTGGTGAGTTTTTTGTTGCAATAGGCATGTTAATATCATTTTCACTTGAAAATGAAATTGATAAAATTTTGTGATGTTATTTGGGTACTAACATGTGGGAATTTCACAATCTATGAGGGCTCAAGAACTAGTACAAGCCTACTACAAGAGTTTATGGGTAAGATCTAATTAGCTTACCTTTATTTTCATGTGACTCATAAGAAGAGCGTGTGTTTCTTGGCTCCTGACTTTTTTTATGAATCTAAGGGTTAAATGGGTTCAAGTATTTAGAAGAACTTAGTATTATTTTGGTTCTTGATTTTTTGAGCTTGGATGGAATTCGAGGTGGAAAGGCTTTAAAGGAGTTAAATAATTGAACGTACATAAGATTGACAGTGTTGCCAAAAGATTTCAGTGAATTGAAGTATTTCGAGGAACTTGATCTTTATTATTCATGTTCATTGAATTCTGGTGGGAATCGCAGTTTAAAGTCCTTACATAAGCTGAATTTGTCGTATACAAGCTTCTAAGAATTTTCAAAAGGATACAATCACTTGAAGCAATTCGAGGAGCTAAATTAATTCCATTTTTTGGAATTGTTGAATTTGGATGGCACTCAATATTGGAGGCTTTGAATACGACGCATGCTAGGGAGTGCCTCATGGAGTTGTGAAATTTAGTGGGTTGAGTTAGAATAGTTCAGAATTATCTTCATTTTGTATGGTATTTATGCTTTCGAGGCAGTGTTGAAGTTGAAAGCTTATTATTGCACACTCTTAACCCCATAATATCCTTGGGTCTGTGAACATGACTCCAAAAATGCATGGTCTTTGTGCACGTGTATCTCCTTCCTCCATTGTTGCCTTCGTTTCAACTTCTTTTTTTTTGGCTTGGAATCTAATTCAATTCTAATCCGTGTTAGAAGAAAGCTAACTTTTGTCAAAGATGTTTAGTAGAGATGTCGTGAATCTTGGTGCAAGAGGTCTAATTTGTATGGTGTGATCATGCCTTGAAACCTTATTTTATGTACAAATTTTGGTCAAATTTTGAAGTTTCTTGTAATCAAATCGATTTTAGGCATATTTTGAGAAGAAATGAGCGTGTAGCGCAGTTCGGGCAGTTTTGGACAGATTTCAAGTAGTGTTTTCAAACTTTGATCGTGAATATGTTCTCAAGTATGAGTAATTTTAGAGCATGTGATGACTTTTTAGGAAGGTATGGAAAATCTATACTACTTGCAAAATCTTTCAACTTAATGCGAGCTAAAAATAGTAAGTCAAAGGCTGACCAAACCCCAAACGACTACAATGTGGCCTTCTTCGATTGTAGGGGTTAATATTCAAGTTGTGAAGGCTATTAGAAAGTTGTAAACTAGATGACGCACGAAAAGAATTTGAGAATATTAAATATAGTACCTATTATTTGAGGAAGGTAGTTTGTTGTTTTTTTTTTTTTTTTTTTTTTTTTTTTTTTTTGTTTTGCGAGTGATTTTATAATCTTGGGCACTACCGGTTAGAGATTGAGGCGCATAAGGTGTCACTGGAAGCAAGTTTTTTTGTAGAGGTGTGGGCAATGATTGAATCATGACTTCGGCGGAGAGATCCAAAGATATTACATTTCCAAGTATTTATGATCCAAGAAATACTAGAAATTATTTGTACGAGCATAAGAACGCCGTGGGGGCGCACTAGTTTAAATGACATATTTAACTAAATATGGACAGTCCACGGTCTACAATTAAGAACAATAGTTGCAAAATGATTTTTAGAATCTAGGTTCTATGATGATACTCTTCAAATATGTAGATTTTAAGGTCATGGATGGAGGGATCTCCCCATGTTTTAAAGTCCATAAATAAGCCCAAAGTCCATATTTAGTTAAATGATGCATTTAAGATTCAATAGTGAATTTTTAATTTTTAGAGTTGGGTGGAAAGAGGTGGCAGTAAGACCTTTGGCCTTGACAAAAAGTAATCGTATATATGTAGTCTATATGTACGTGTAGATGCTCTCATATTTGTATTGAGAATCTTTCATATAGTAACCTACATCTTTTTTCATGCTTTTAACTTTTTTGAAATAGTTTGATGATGGATCATTGTAAGACAGTACAAAATATCGGGTTTTCTAGTAAGTATGTTTGAAGCATAAATATGAATTCTAACTTGAAAAGTAACCGTAGTATATGTTAGTTGACCACACAAACCATATTGTAAGAATATTCATACATATCCTGGACTTGTTTAAGATGTCGCCGCCGGTATTAGAGTTTAGGAAACAACTTCATCTCCTTCGTACTCTTAGTAACATTGTGCATCACCTGCCCACTACAAGCCAACCTATTAAGTACTTTGATTCCGGAATCAACCCCCTAATTCATGAATCGATGTCAAATATAAAGTACTGTAACAGAAAAACCTACACACGTCAAAATACAAAGAGTTTTGATCACATGAATATTACAAAAGTCGAGGATAGAACAGAAAAAGTAGAGGAAGCAAATGAATTAATGTCAAAGGACACTAATTTACGTTAAATCCACCAGAACCCCATTGAATAAACCAGAACCCTCCAATATCATCAAACTGAACATTGTCAACAATTCACTTAAAAGAAGAAATGTAGCACACAATAATGGACTATTTATTACTGAAATTAGCAAAGTGATCAAAAAAGAGAACCCCTGGAATAAAAGTAGAAGTGTCAAGTATAGTATTATACATGTCACCAGCATAAGCCATGAAAAAGAACTACACAATTTATTGCCAATCTGGGAATACAGACATCAATGAGGTCATTGAAGTTATTCGAAACAGAAACTGTCTAATAAATGAGAAAAACCTGCAGCCATGGGACAATCGATAAGCTAGCCATCAAACGTATTTTTCTCTCTGTAAAGCGGAAACAACCAGCAAACACAGAATCGTCTGAGAAGGCCGAAATCAAAACGAATCTGAGGAAAAGATTGGAAGCTCATCGATCTACAAGCGGGATCCGAACGCAAATTCAATCCCCCCGCCCTTTTTCATAAACCCCGTCCTTCAAAAATCAACAAGTAGCCCGCTCGATTCAAAGTACCTCACCTTCTGCAATTCGATATAGTAAAAATCCTGCAACGAGTCGACGCCATCTCGTCATCCGGCCCGACTCACGGTACAGCAGCTCCCAATTCTCCATAACCAAGTGCAGGACATTACCGCCGGTCATACGGGTTGGCGCCGAGTACTACACCCGGGTATCAGGACCCTGGGGCTCCAGCAAGAACGGCGAACAAGGATGCAAGGGGGAACGGGGTGCGGGCTGGCTTGACGGAGTAGCAGCTTCGTCGTCGTGCAGCGTTCGTCGGCTCCTCTGGGCGGGCAGTGGGCAGGTGAGGCGCAAGCCCCCCGCTGTCCCACCCTCAGTGCCGAGTCATGACGAGGAATGGCCACGTACAGTATGGACTTTCATGCCAGTGATTTGGTGGTAATGTCCTGATGACTATCCTGCGAGTGAATTGGTGGTATCGTCAGGGGACTTTCGAGCGAACGAGTTGGTGGTATTGTCAGGCGCAAAGTTGTTTTGTGAGCGAGAAGTAATTTCTCGTCGCTTTGCTTGGGACTAGTATGCTGGAGATCGAGTACGCTTCCAGGAGGGGAGACGTCGTTGTTCAGAGCAATTCTTGCGTTCAGGCGTACCATCACACGACTGTTAAGCTCATCGTTGTGTGTGAATGCCTGTTGGATGAATGGAAACATTCATTACGATTTCTCATCCACTGGGGGTTTCATCTCGTGATTGTGACTTCCTCTTATGTCGTTACTCGGTAGGTAAGGTTGTCTTTATTGTTTTGAGTCACCAGCGTAGACAGTGCATGGGAGCAGCTAGTTGAAGGTGTATAGCATCGAACAAGAAGATCAGAGAGTGCGATCAGTGCACAGTATATAAACGAACTTTTATGAATACATTGAGCATCTGTTTCCATCAATGTGAGCGTATGTTTCATCTGTTTCACTTAGTTTTATAAGGTTATGGGCCCACGAACGCTTGAAACTGCGCGGATTGAAGAATAAAGATTATTGAGCAACACTTGAATCGGAACTATTCTATTACTTCATAGATTCGATCAAGAGTCACAGAGTAGTTAGTTACAGTGAAACGTTTCTTAGAAATCATTAGCTGTGGAAGCGTGGTGGAGAAAGAGTGGTGAAACGTTAGAAATCATTCGCAACGGAAACGTGGTGGATTGAGATGGATTCCAAAGGAGAGAAGACACACGTCAAGGTGTTCGACATTGGAGGAAGATTTCCGGTATGGAAATCATTTTCAGGGTCAAAAAGCTTAAAGGAATAGTTGATGGCTCTATTCCTTGTCCAAAGCGGTCAGACGGAGCGACCGAGAATCAAATAAACGAGTGGATCGAGAAGGATGAACATGCTCAAATGATTTTGTACGAAGCACTTTCAATGCGAGCTATGGAGGCGTTGACACAACAGAAGACATCAGCTGCAATGTGGAGGAAGCTCTGTGCAGTACATCAGCAGAAAACAGAGGAGAATATCCTTATTCTACAGACGGAATTCTTTGATTACAAGATGCGGAAAGATGATACGATGAATCATCACATTGACAAACTCTGTGAGATGGCTCAAACTCTGCGGGACTTAGGAGAGCAAATCAGCGATCGATCAATCATGAACAAGATTGTTGGTAGTTTACCTCCTTCGTACAATAGTGTGCTATCTGCTTGGGCAAATGTGGAGAATAATAAGCAGACGATGGAGAATTTATCTTCACGATTGTTTCGGCATGAATTATTGTTGAAAATGCAAGGAGGTGAATCTAACACAGAGGATTCAGCATTTTTCACGAGAAATTCTCGTTTTCATATACAATCGTCTTCATCGGGCAAGATGAATAAAGCACAACAGAAGGAGCGTGATCAAGAATACATTCGTGAATTGAAGCTGAGGACGAAGTGCTTCAATTGCAAACGCAAGGGTCATTGGTCGATTGACTGTCCTGAACCGATAAAACCCAATCTACAGAGAGGTGGCAACAGAGAACAAAGCGCAGCTAATATCGCTGAAGAAGTTACTAATCTGAAGATTTCATACTCAAGTTCTGATGATGATGATGATTGTTGTGCCTTCATGGTAACATCACATGCATTAATTGCAAAATGTGAGAATGATATTTGGTACGCTGATAGTGGCGCGTCCGAACACATGACGGATCGCAGGGACTGGTTTACAACCTATTCACCGATTGAACCTGGCATTCATTCTGTCATGGTAGCAGATGATCGTAGCCTGCCTGTCTATGGTAAAGGTGATATCTACATTAAAAGAATGGTGAAAGGTGTACAGAAAACTGGTGTACTCAAAGGAGTATTGTATATTCCAGAGCTGAAGCGTAATCTATTTTCCATTGGTCAAGCGACTGAGAATGGTTTAGCGTTTTTAGCACTAAGGACCGATGTGAACTAAGGGCTGATGCTGACAATGGAAAAGTGGTTATCGAAGGCAAGCGTAGTGGGAAGCTATATTCACTATTGATACATGTCGAGCCAGTTTTACAATCCCATGTGAACAATGTTCACACAGAGGTCAAGATAATCCAGAAAATACCATTGAAGATATGGCATGCCAGAATGGCACACGTAAATGAAGCGACCATTAAATCAATGAAGGATGCTGATTGTTTGAGACACTTTGAAGTCTCTGATGCCAAGGATAAAACAGATAAGGTGTGCTCTGGTTGTATGTTGGGGAAACAGCATCGGAAGTCCTTCACTATCAATCCGGAGAAGATTCGATCACAGATTCCTGGTGAATTTGTACATGCAGATATTTGCGATGCTGCACAGAAGTCTATTGGAGGTGCCAGATATTTCTTGCTTTTCAAGGATGATTGTACAGGGTACCGATATGTTTACTTTCTCAAGAAGAAGACGGAGGTATTACACCATTTTCGACATCTGGTTTTAACCATTGAGCGCGATACTGGAAATAAGCTTATGAAATTCAGAAGCGACAGAGGAGGAGAATTTGTGAGCAATGATTTTGAAGAATTTTTGCTTGAGCAAAAGATTATTAGACAGACAAGTGCACCTTATACTCCGCAGCAGAATGGGTTTATTGAAAGAGATAATCGCACAGTGGTGGAAGCAGCCAGAAGTATGCTTCATGCAAAAGGTTTACCCCTACGGTTATGGGCAGAAGCAGTCAATTGGGCAGTATATGTTTTAAATCGCACGATAAACTCTCGGTGCAAGGATAAGACACCATTTGAACGAGTTTTTGGTGAGAAACCATCAGTGGATCACTATCGCATTTTTGGATGCAAAGCCTATTTGTTTGTTCGAGATGGCGCAAGGAGCAAATTGGAAGCGAAAAGTAAAGAGACAGTCCTTGTTGGATATAGTAACATCAGTAAAGCTTATCGACTCTGGGAACCACAAACCAACAAGGTTAAAGAAAGCAGTGATGTTGTGTTTGATGAGGGGACGAGTATTGATCTCAGCCAGATCACAGAAGATAAGAGTGACTCTACAATCACTCTTAGTAATCATCTGTTCGGTGCAGTAGTCGCACAATCATCTGTTGCAAGAAAACAACCGGATGAGAATTCAGTTGCAGTATCTTTATCTGAAACTGTGAATCCAGTGACTGCTAATGGCATCCAGGTCGAAAATTCTGCTAATGACGTTTCGGAGTCTGTATCGCATTGGAACGAAGTTTATGATTCTGCTGGATCCGGACGTGAGCCTTTGGGAGATGATATCATCAGTGGGAGTCAAACAGATTGTGAGCAATTATCAGTGGGAGATAATGAGATTGATAATATGCTCAGTGATACAGTTTTAGTACATTCTGGTGACTGTGATCAGAGTGAACCTTTGATACCAAAATTTCGGATGCTGACAGAGTTGTATGCAATGACTGGACAATTGACCGACAACGATGTTGAACAAGACACTGTTCACTCACAGGCATATAGTGTAAGCAACGATGAAGCAAGGATTAAACAGGAACCTGCGATATATACTGAGGCGATGAAATTATCTGATGCAGATAAATGGAAAAAAGCAATGGACCAACATTTTGAATCGCTAATCAAGAACGGAACGTGGGATGTAGTGAGATTACCAAAGGATAGGACTGCTATTAAATGCAAGTGGGTGTACAAGGTAAAATATCAGCCAAATGGAGATATAGAGAGATACAAGGCAAGGTTAGTGGCTAAGGGATACTCACAGAAGGCGGGGATCGACTATGAAGAGACATATGCACCAGTGATTAAACATGATTCTGTGAGAAGCATGTTTGCAATAGCAGCAGCTTACAAAATGCACATAGTGCAATTTGATGTAGCAACAGCTTTTCTGAATGGTAACCTGGATGAAGAGATATACATGCAACAAGCTGAAGGATACGAGAAAGAAGGTGATCTGGTATATAAGTTGAAGAAAAGCTTGTATGGTTTGAAGCAAGCAGCTCGTAAATGGAACGAGAAGTTTGATCAATTTCTGCGAATGTATACTCTTCTAGTGAGCTCAGCAGATGCGTGTGTTTACTATACAGCTGGAAAGACAAAATCTATAGTTGAAGTACATGTGGATGACGGAATGGCGTGTTCTATAGACAAGATGGAGCTGAGTAAAATCATTCACCATCTAGAGAAGGAATTCAAAGTTAAAACTGGGAAGATGGATTACTACGTGGGTTTTCAAGTCAGACTGAGCGATTCAAGAGACCGGATCTTCATTAATCAATCACGATACATAATTGACATTCTCAAGAGGTTTGGAATGTCAGATTGTCATCCGATAGCTACACCTGCAGACCCAGGAAAATTGTTGGTGGAGCAAGATGGAGAAGATGATCTTGATGTTGAAGTAACTGTGCCGTACAGTAATGCAGTTGGATCTCTCATGTATGCAAGCGTGATATCCAGACCAGATATTTCTTTTGCAGTAAGTGATACTGCACGGTGGAATAAAAGGCCTCGAAGATCTCACTGGGTGGCAGTGAAAAGGATTTTCCGATATCTGAAAGGTACAATCTATCTGGGAATACTCTACTACAGTGATCCAAGAAAAGATTTAAAGATAATTGGATACAGCGATGCAGATTTCGGAAATGATATCAAAGATAGAAAATCAAGAACAGGATATGTTTTTATTATGAGTCACGGAGCGATTGCTTGGGCTTCAGGGAGACAACCTTGTTTGGCTCAATCTACAACAGAATCAGAATTGATTGCAGTTAATGAAGCAAGCCGAGAGGTAGCATGGCTGAAGCGTTTGCTGAACAGCATTGGAGTTCCACAGAAGGGGCCGACTACAATATATTGTGACAATCAGTCAACAATACGTTTTATCAAGAATCCAGTTGATCATAAAAGGACGAAACATATTGATATACGTTTCTTGTATGTGCGGGAGCGTGTCGAAGCAAAGGATGTCGAAGTCAGTTACGTTGACACTCATCATCAAATAGCGGACCTTTTGACAAAAGGAGTATCCAGAGATACTAATATCAGATTACGGAGTCTGATGGGCATGACAACAGGACTTGATATTTAGAAGTAAAGTTTACAGTACATGACTTGGAAGGGAGTCAGACTTGGAAGGGAGTCAGAGTGTAGCACTTTGCGTAGAGTTAACAGCTTCATCGTAACTCATGTTTAGTGGGAGTGTTGGATGAATGGAAACATTCATTACGATTTCTCATCCACTGGGGGTTTCATCTCGTGATTGTGACTTCCTCTTATGTCGTTACTCGGTAGGTAAGGTTGTCTTCGTTGTTTTGAGTCACCGACGTAGACAGTGCATGGGAGCAGCTAGTTGAAGGTGTATAGCATCGAACAAGAAGATCAGAGAGTGCGATCAGTGCACAGTATATAAACGAACTTTTATGAATACATTGAGCATCTGTTTCCATCAATGTGAGCGTATGTTTCATCTGTTTCACTTAGTTTTACAAATGTCCTGATTCCGTCTCTTTCAAATGGTCACGAGTTAGCGCAGCTGTCGGGACACCGTTTGAGGAGCCCGGGCGAGGTTCCTTGTTTGGAGGCGGCCGCGTCTAATTGATAGGGACGGATCGCTGCATGTAGTCGGAAGTCGAAATTTGTATAGTTGCTTGAACTGCGAAGACTAATACTTGTTCCGCGAAGTTAGTTAGGAGCTCAGCCACAATAATCGAAGGGAGACACATAGTGAAGTTGCTTTACGGTTCACCTAAGAGTTTGAGCTTGCGAGGTCATTTGTGGTACTTACAGATTTCGTGACCAGTGAGTCAGTGTGCTGTAAGGGCTACGGAACGCCAGGCGGACCTCGACCTGAACGCCTCCATGCTGCGAATTTCAGAGCTACACGCCTTGGACCCATCTACTTTTGACCAAGTCCACTTGGTTGCTGTGCAGAGCAGGCTCATGATCAAGCAAGCTTGCCCCAGCGCACGGGAATATTCTCGTGGGCCCAAATTTCGATCAGAGTGATTTGGCATTAAGAACGTAGTTAGTTATTTTCTTTCTGTGCTTGCATACATCCATTATCAAAGAATTTCAAAAACGAAATGAGTAACAAAATTCAGATGTATATGGAAGATCCTCAGTCTAAAAAATGCACGAAAGTGTTCTCAAACAGACACACGAGAATATTCACGTGCGCGGGTAACATAATGACCAAGTCCCTTGCGAAGTATCCAGTTTTGAAAGTAGAACTTGGTGGCTTAGGTCTCCTGACATTCTAGGTCATGTGTTCAGACACTTGGAAGCTAGGTTGGTCACTTCCTGTCGTCGACATCTGCTGATCTTGTGACATACTGAATATAGTATGAGATACTTCGTGGATCATGTGGTCAAGGAATGGTTTAGGTTCTGGATATGAGCATATGGCTTCCAATGTTGAGAGTGTGTATGTTTGCTTTGTGTCGCAGGTGAAAGATTCTGAAGATAATCGGTGATTGTACGTCTGGTGTGTTGTTGACATGGATGAATATAAGAAAACATTGTTCGGTGGGGTAACTTCTGTCTTCGACGCTGCTCTATTGATGCTAGTGTTCGTTCAACTCAAGAAGCGGTTGCAGTCTGCCGGCGAAGGAGAAAGAGAACACGAAACGAGAAAGAGAACACGAGACGAGAAAGGGGAAATAAGCGAGTTGGAGCCGGGTAGTACGAATTATTCTGAGTCTAGCAGAAAGAGAAAACGAATTGAGAAAGGAGAACTGAGCAATTTGGAACCGGGCAGGACGAATCATCCTGAGTCGAGCAGATTGGGACCACATGGGCCACATCTAAGCAGACAAGAATTGAAGCTCAAGGAGCCGGACAGAACGAATTATCCTGAGTCAAGCAGATCGGGACCAAATGGACCGCATCTAAGCAGACAGCAATCGAAGCTCAAGGAGCCTAAGCACACCATATTCTTGAGTCACAGTGGAGCTCAGAAGGAGTTCACACGCTTCCTATTCAAAGCCCTGGAGGATGCATATTATGCACCATTCTTTGATGCAGATCCTGGGAGTTTACCCGAAGGTGAGAAGTGGTACACCCGTTTGATAAAAGCAGCTCGAGAATGTCGGGTGGCTGTTTTGGTGTTGTCACGAGAATTTTTCACGAAGACAAAGTGGCCAATGTTGGAATTAAATGAGTTTGCAAGAATCCAGAAAAGAGATGACAGGCTGAAAGTATTGCCGCTGTTTCTTGACATAGCTTTTGAGGAATTTGAGAAAAGCAAGAACGAAAAGTTATGGTACAAAGATTGGACAAAATGGAAAGAAAGTGATAACAGAAACACGATCGACTTGGAAGATTGGCATCAAGCGCTATCAATCATCAAGAAGAGCAAGGCCCTGAGTTATCAGGGCGAGGGACAACCTGACTTCATCCAAAAAGTGGTGGAGGCAATTTTTAAGTTGGTGAATCCGGATGTGAAGTACGATGTTCCGGATAATCAGTCAATTGGAAAAGTGTGCTCGGTAAGTATTACTACTTGGTTCTGGGCAGGCTTGTGTTTGACTCATGGAAGGCTTGTGTTTGACTCATGGAAGGCTTTAGTAAATTTCATACACAATGTGACTTGCGTGATCAACATGGGTTGAACAATTCAAATGGAGGTAACGTAAGTAAGATTTATCAGGAAGTAGTACAATGTGGAAAACTCACAAATGTAGTACATGGTGTTTTTACACAAATTATGTACAAGTTTGGAGTATTCAAGGAATGAATGTTTGATTTTAAGTTGTAATAATGTATGAGGATAACTTTTTGTTTCATTTTCATAGAAGTTATGAGATTGTAGTATTCCAAGGCGGGTTCATTCATTAGGTACTTCATAGTTGCATAGTGTTGTGCATTGTGCGCAAGCAATGTTGTTCAAGGCCTTGGTTTTGATTTTTGCATGATCTTTGTATTTGTAGAAAATATTACCAAAACTGGAGGAGATTTCACCATCCACTAAATACAAGGTGAAGGTGATGGGTTTGTATGGTATGGGAGGAATTGGCAAGACAACCATCTCAAGAGCCATTTGCAATGAAATGTTGAGAGCATATGGTGGGAAAGTATGTCATATCGAGCTTGGCCACATGAAATCACTAGAGGTGCAAAAGAAGATTTTGAAAGAGTTGACATATGCAAATTCAACAACTCTTGACGAGCATCATGGAAAGGTAGTGACATTGACATGCTCTCGTAGTGGATGGGGTGTAGTGTTTATGGTTAATAATCACCCAAAGGTGTAAGTATATAGTGTTTGTTGGATTGATGAAGTTGAAAAATTTTGAGTTACTTTGTTATATAGGTTGAAGTTGTGAAGCACATGCATTAGTCTTGAATAGCATTTGGTTGTAGTTGCTTGATAGATTCTGACATGTGAGTGTATAATGACAGCTTCATGGCTTTTTGGAGAAACGCATTAGAGAGCATGAAGTATTTCTTGTCATTGACAATGTTCAAAGTCATGATGTTGAAGAAGTTCTAAAATATTTAAAAGTCGAATATCATGAAAAGAGTATGATTCTTGTTACTTCGCGATCCTTAGAGATATTGGTTGAACTTTCCATTGCTAAAAGTGATTGCATGGAAATGCCTCAAATGGACTATGGTATTGCAAAGGAAGTGTTTTCTTATTATCTTGGACACAAGAAGTCTATTATCGAGAATGAAGATATTATAGAAGAATATGTGGATAAATGTAGCTTTGTGAAGGAAGAAAGCGGTGATTTAGAGAAGTGGTATCATCCCTTGGCACTTAAAGCTTTGGGAAGTCAGCTCCAAAGATTAGCCCTTGAGGATTGGGAACCAAAAATTTTGATGGAGAAGTTGAAAGATCAGAGGTTTGAATCATCAGGGGAGAGCAAACTTCCTATGTTCTCTATTTTGCGGCTTGGATATGATACACTAAGTAGAGAAAATCAATACATATTTTTGGACTTGGCCCTATTATGGACCCTGCCATGGAGAGTTTGGGAGTTTGATATGAAGTCTATGTGGGGATGGATGTGCATTATGCATCGGAAATCAGAAGAAGCCATGATCAAATCTGTAAGACATCATTTTAGTTGATGAGAATAGTAATTGCATGATTGTGCAGATATTGAGCAGCAAAGCCCAACAATAAAAGAATTTTACAAAATCTATGTAAATCTTTTTGAAGATGAACTTAGTGTAAAGTCATGAGACTCGATGCCATTAATTTTTTGGAAATAATTGTGTACCATTTACATCCATATTGGGCAACTTGAATCTTGCTCTTAGAGTTTAAGGGTTTCTAGAAGTTCAAATAGAGTTTTGTTTCTTTAAGTAGAGTGAATGTAAGCCAATCCTTGTGTGCTTCTAAAGTTATAAACAAGGTTCTTCAAAATGTATCATATTTTGTCAACTCTCTTTTAATTGGGTAATAAATCTTTATAAATAAGAGATCAATAAATCAAGGATTATTCTCTATGTGTAGTTAAAATAAAATATATAATAATTGTTGAATTGATGTTTGTGGATATTGTGAACTCATGCGAATATAAATAATTTTGCAGATTTATGCCTTGCAAAGGAATGGGCTTCTTGACAGTGATCTCAATGGATCAAAGAGTGTTTATATCCATGATTTGTATATAGATTTTGCTGAGGCTGAGGCACAAAAAGGTGTATTCAAGAAAAGGCGATACCTTATTGATAAAAATGGAGGTGATGTACCTTTTGAGCTTCTCAAAAATCCACCTGGTTCATGTTGGGCAAATTTAGAAAGATTGATCATTTACAATAGTGAAATAGAGAGTTTCAAGAAAGCAAAGCTGAAGTGGTGTTCAAATGTTGAAGCCTTATATTTGTACAACTGTAACAAGCTTCATGGTATTGATCTTAGATGGTTGGAGAATTTGAGAAGCCTTGAGGTTGTTGAATGCCCTAAGCTTGTGTTAAGCAATGATGAAGTTGAGGGGTTGAGCAACCTCAGCTTTATTCAAATATCTGATTGCGAGGGAGCCTTTCTTCATCAATTAGTTCAAAGTTCCACAGATCTTCAAATTCTTATAGTACATAATTGTTCAAAGCTTACAAGTTTGGAGGGAATTAGCAATGCATCTTCTTTAAAGATGCTTGATATATCTTTTTGTGGCAATTTGAAAGAATTGCCAAGTGACTTGAGAAAGTTGACGAATTTAGAAGAAATGATTATCAAGAATTGTGACAAATTGGAGAACTTAAGTAATATTCAAGCTTTAAAGGCTTTAAGGAAATTGGTTCTTGACCCTTGCAAAAGCTTGGAAGTGTTGCCGGATGGTTTTAGCGGATTGAAGCAACTAGAGCAACTTGAACTTCCTTGTTGTTCTCAATTATGGAGTTTGGAGGGCATTCAAGGTTTGGGAGCTTTAAAGAAGTTGAATGCTTCACAATGCCTAAGGTTGACGAAGTTGCCAAAGGATTTAAGTGGGTTGAGGCATTTAGAGCAACTTAAGCTTCTAGGGTGTTCGGAATTAAAGAGTTTGGATGGCATTCAAGGTTTGGAAGCTTTAATAGAATTGAATGCTTGTCGGTGCTCAAGGTTGAGGGAGTTGCCAAACGATTTAAGTGGGTTGAAGCATTTAGAGCAACTCAATCTTTCATTTTGTTCGGAATTATCGAGTTTGGATGGCATTCAAGGTTTGGAAGCTTTGAAAGTGTTGAATGCTTGTGGATGCTCAAGCTTGAAGAAGTTGCCAAAAGATTTAAGTGGACTGAAGCATTTAGAGCAACTTAATCTTTCTCATTGTTTAAAATTATCGAGTTTGGATGGCATTCAAGGTTTGGAAGCTCTAAAAATGTTGAATGCTCTGTGGTGCTTCTTGAAGAAGTTACCTAAAGATTTAAGTGGGTTGAAAAATTTAGAGCAACTTGATCTTTCAAAGTGTTTTAAATTATCTAATTTAGATGGCATTCAAGGTTTGGAAGCTTTGAAAGTGTTGAATGCTTCTGCATGCTCAAGCTTGAAGAAGTTGCCAAAAGATTTAAGTGAGCTGAAGCATTTAGAGCAACTCAATCTTTCATATTGTTCGGGATTATCGAGTTTGGATGGCATTCAAGGTTTGGAAGCTTTGATAGTGTTGAATGCTTCCGCATGCTCAAGCTTGAAGGAGTTGCCAAAAGATTTAAGTGGGTTGAAGCATTTAGAGCAACTTGAACTTTTTGGTTGTTCAGAATTAACAAGTCTGGATGGCATTCAAGGTTTGGAAGCTCTAAAAAAGTTGAATGCTTCCTTGTGCTCCAGCTTAAAGGAGTTACCCAAAGATTTAAGGTTGAAGCATTAGAACAATTTGAACTTTTTGGTTGTTTAAAATTATCAAGTTTGGATGGCATTCAAAGATTGGAAGCCCTAAAGATGTTGAACGCTTTACCTCAAACTCGAAGGAGTTGCGAAAGGAATTATGTGGGTTGAAGTATTTAGAGGAACTTGATCAACTTGATTTTTTTGAGCGTTCGTATTATGGAGTTCGGATGGCATTAGTAGTCTTAGAAATGTCGGATACGTCATCTTACTTTACTTCCGAAGTGCTAAGAATGTTTTGAGCATTTAGAGGAACTTAATCTTTATTAGTGTTTGAAATTGGAATTTTGGATGGCATTCAAGATTTGCAAGCTCTAAAGAAGTTGAATGCTTGATGGTGCTCAAGCTTGAAGAAGTTGCCTATAGAATTGTGTGGGTTAAAACATCTTAAAGAACTTTATTTTTCCAATAGTTTAAATTATCAAGTTTCGAAGGCATTCAAGATTTGGAAGCTCAAAAGAAGTTGAGTGCTTGAAAGTGTAGGAGCTTAAAGGAGTTGTGAAAGGATTTAAGTGGGTTGAAGTATTTAGAGCACCTCTTTTAGAGTGTTCGGAATTATTGAATTCGGATTGCATTCAAGGTTTGGAAGCTATAAAGACGTTGGATATTACATTGTGCTTGAGCTTGAAAGAGTTGCCCAAGGATTTAAATGGGTTGAAGCATTAAGAGGAACTTAATCTTTTTGAGTGTTTGAAATAACGGATTTCGGATGGAACTCAAGGTTCAGTAGCTCTAGAGAAGTTGAATGCTTCATATTGCTTAAGCTTGAAGGATTTGCCAAAAGATTTAAGTGGGTTGAAGCATTTAGAGCTGCTTGATCTTTGCGCGTGTATGGGATTATCAAACTTGGATGGCAATTAAGGTTTGGAAGCTCCAAAAATTTGGAATCAAACAAAGTTCCAAAATCTTACATTTATTGATGTTTTCAACATATTGGATGGATAAAATTATAAATTATAAATGGTTTAAAAATCTCTAGCCTCAGTGTGATTTGGACAAAATCTTGAGAGTTTATTCTCAAATCAAGTCTTGTTTCTGTAGCGAGAATTGAAAACATCTACAAAAAGTATGAATATAATGGCATGCATTTTTATGAAGGAAAGTTTTGTTTTTAGAATTTAAACATTTGGCAAAATGTACCAGTGCAAGCCAATCATGTGGATCACATCTAGTTTTTTATAAATTTTTACATGAGTTTGATTTTGAGATAGATGTCAACAACTTTGTAGTTAGAAACATTTTGATCCAAATACTTCTGGTATTGGATACGTAATGATGTTTCTTCAAGAATAAAGCTAATGAATGGATGATTTTTAGGTGCTTTACTTCCATTATCTTGTGTTTGACAACAACCTTCTCCTTTAGGGTCGGTTCCAATTAGATTTCAGTTTTATTCATATAAACCTTCATTTCATTGGTAGTGTTTTGATAATATGGCAGGAATTTGAGTGCACGGGTGTATTGGTGTAGATCTGGACTATCACTCCTTAATTTGCAAATTTGTTGGCAATTTCACCATTGCTAGGCTAGTGTCTAGGCGACGAAATTATTTTTATGTTTTTTTTTTATACAAAAGTGCAGCTAAGATGAAGTTAACCCTTTCATGACCACTCCTATTTTGGAAGTTGAGGTTTTTTTGAGGTGTCTGGATGTATTTTGGAATGCATCGAACAAATGAAGGGTCAAAATTAAGATTCGTCCGTATAAATGTGTAGTGAACTTCATATACATGCTAGTGGCCAAACATGGGTCAGATCTACCGTATGAACTAGAGTATTATGATGTTCCGAGTCAAGTGTAGTACATAGCATATACATGACCTCGAAGCTTTTTACTAGAATTAGAGACGAGAATATCCAGATTTGGGCAAAACACATGTGGTCAATATTGTAGAGAGTTTGAAGATCTATCCAACAACACCATGAGCGTTGCATTTTGAGCATTTATGAAACTTAAATTGTGAAAAGAGACCAAGAACCCAGTTCCTTGTATACGGTAGCGTACGAGAAATACATGGGATATCGTAGCAAATATGGTCAAATTGAAAAATCAGGCATGGTCACATTCATTAGACGTCGAGCCTTGACGTAGAATCAGTGTGCAAACAAAATGTGGTTGATTCTTTTTGGGGAGGATTTCAGGTTGTACAAACATATACACTTTGATAGACGGTGTTGGGTTGCCAAAAGAAATCAACTCTTCTTTTGTTGATGGAGCCAATTGAGTAGTACCCCCATGTTCCCATGTTCCCAAGGGACCCTAGAATTGGTGTCATGTGTCCTCGACAGCCGTATTTCCTGAATCTTTCTCTCTTCTTTCCAGACCAGCTACCGTATCGCATACTCATCACCATGTATAGACAACTCTACCAGGCGGAGTACGAGTCCAAATGCATCGTTGTTTTGTGTAGTAGATCCAATACACACTCCTCTTCCGGCGTTGTTCTCTAACATTTTGCTCTTTCTGCACAGAATCTACTCAATCATGGAATAACCACACTTCAGCAACCATATTTGGTTGATTGGTCATGAAAGGGTTAAACGATTTCCTAGTTGATGAATTTCTTGTTACAATAGGTTTGTTAGTAGCATTTTCACCTAAAAAATAAAATTGATAAAATTTGGTGATGTTGTTTGAGTAATAACATGTTAAAAATTACAATCTATAAGGTATGAGGACCTAGTACAAGCCTACAACAAGAGTTTACGGATGAGATCTAAATAGCTTAATTTATTTATGTCAAACATTAGAAAGAGCTTGTGTTTTTAGGCTCAGACATTCCTTCGTATTTAAGAATTAAGAGGGTTGAAGCATTTAGAGGAACTCAAGTATTATTTTTTGTTTAAATTTTTTGACTTTAATTATTTCTTCTTTGTAAAATTTGACGCGATTTCCACCATTGCAAGGCTATCATTTGAGCGGAGAGATTATTTTGGTGTTTATTTTGAGTCCAAGAGTACTTCTATGATGATGGTGAATCAATTTTTTTGTTGGTGAATTTATGATTGCAAGTGGTTTTATAATAGCATTTCCGCTTCGAATTGACATGTTGGAATTTCAAGATTTTTTGGAAACAAATACATTATAATCTCGGAATTCATAAGGCCTCATGAGTCCAGATTTGCCTTACATCATTATTTAGTAAGTCTATGACAAAATTGGATGTGAATGTCTTACCTTTATGTTCATTTATGACACTATAGAGAAACTTGTGTTTTCTCATTGATCTTGTAAGGATTAAAGAAGGTGGTAAATATTAAATAGGTTGAAGTACTTGAAGCAATTTGATTCTTTGGGATAATACATACTTTCAAAATAACTCATAGACACATGAGCCATCATAGACTAGTTATATATGGCAACATTTTTTTCTATTGTATTGATTATCAAAGCTTATGGAAGCTTCTAAAACGAAGTTTTTAGAAATTGGGAATTTTATAAGAACCATCTATGAAGGTGGTTTTGGCACCAACCTTCTATGGTTTTTGCATGTGTATTTGTAATCCTGAATTTGTATGCTTTTAAATATTCATGAATATCAAATTAAACATGCATGTCCATAATATGAGCGATATGTGTGTACATTTATTATTGTTTTTTCTCTCGTTCTATTAATTTGAGATTATCATAGTACAGTGTCTTACAAATGGAGTATGTTAAATTAAACGGTAAATAAGGCAAGGGCAAACTTTGAGTACTCAAAAAGACGGTCAAAGACTATTCCCAAGGGACCTCTTGATCTTGTTTTTCTTCAAGTGAATATTATTGGCCTCCTAGATTGGGATGACTATTCTTAAGTGAGCTACGCATCTTAAAGCACTCATTGTAATTGAAGATTTTGATTCTGGATCGTTTCAACTTGTCCGGATGTATCATTTTGTTGCAAGTACCGGAATTTGTCCAGAGACTAGTTTTGATGAAAAGGAACCCATTTGAACAAGTAAACCTACATAAGTATCCTTGAGACTTGTGCACAAAATGTATCTACACTTAACCCCTAAAGGTCCTTGATACAAAATTGTTTAAATTATCAAAAAGAACCTTCTTCTACTTCAGGTGCAAAGAAACTCAATCTAAGCATTGATTAGAAGATCCGACCGTAGTATCTTGAAGTTAACTTGACCCTTTTCTCGAATGTCAAATTTGAACCGTTAATTTTTCTCCACTTTTGAGATCATAATGGTCAAAGTTGACTGAATTTTCTCCCTGCGGAAATTCCAAAAAGCAATTTCTGCTTTCTTGGACCTTTAGGGGTTAAGCAGCATTCTTCTGCTATTAAAAATGCAAAAAATAATACAAATTACAACCATTGTATATCATCCGTTTATGGCAAGATTTTGACTTGCTCTAAACCAATGAAGATTGGAAATTATGAATTTTTTTTTTTTTTTTTTTTTTGATCAGTGTGTTTTCTACATGTATATCAAGGTGCTTAGCTTGTAAAATATAGTAAAAAATGTGTTTGAGTCTTAAATATGTTGTGTCCAGAACTCAAATGCTTGATCCTGAAAGGAAAAGAAAGGAAAGGATGAAGGAAAGAAAGAGAAAAGAAAAAAGAAAGAATAATGGCAAGCTTGGGGCATCCTGTCATTATTCTATACAAGGTAAAAACATACATTGAATTAATTTCAATGTTTTTGCTTATGAGGGAGTGTAATGCAAAGGCATGCACTTGTTTAAGAGATATATATAATTTAAGGCAGGTACTTTGTTTTGTTTTGCTGATGACATTATAGTTTTGGGCACCATTGGTTGGATCACAGCACATGAGGTGCCCTTGGAAGCAAGTTTTATGTGTAAAGGTGTAGGCAGCGAACAGATTGTAACTCTGGCCCACGGATCCCATAATATTAAATGTTCAAGTATTTATTATCCTAGAAGTATTGGAAATTATTCGCATACGCATGAGAACGCCACACGGCATACCATTTCTATGATTCGATATTAAAAAATTAAATATTTATTTAAATATTTATCATAGAGATCCAACAATCAGTTTCGGAAAAAAAGGGACACGTACTTACAAACTTACAAATCACTATGCAGACGGAAGATTGACTGTAAGATCTCTCAACAAGCAACCCAGTGACCTTGCAACAATTACTGCACTCAGAGCAAAAGAGAACATGAACACTAATCGATCGAAAACACAATGACTGCAGTTCCCAGTACAATGAAGTTGATAAATTTCTTCGGTATATGTGCAAGATAGCTGAAAAGCTGGATTGGGACATCCAACTGAGCAGAACCACGCAAGTTACACAAGCTTTCGAATCATGACGACGCTGTCTCCACGCACAAAAACCTGCACCCGTGGACAAGCCTAGTCAATGAGACATCAGTTCAATACATGCGCGATTCCCATGGTGTCTCATACAAGTAGCAATTTTAGTAAGTGTGAGTTATAAAAGCGTCCAGAAGCCGTGCAAGATTCAGGACCTGTTTCAGATGTCGCTGGCGGTGTTCGAGTTTTGGAAACAGTTTCAGTTCCTTCATACTCTCGGTAAGCTTTCCAAGTTCTACTGAAGCCCAATCTTCCTGCTGCCCATCTCCTCCTGCTGTTTCCTTTTCACGTTCCGTGAGTTTCACTCGACCCCGCTTGTTGACAAGCCGAGGTACACGACGACGAACTGAATGAGGTCACGAGTTGTCAGAGCAGGTTACTGTTCACAGACTCATGGCTGCTATCATAATAATCATCCTAAAAAAGCAGAAGGTAAGGGCAGAAGGCAGAAGGTAAGGCAGAAAGTTGGACTAAGAATGTCATATGGACACCAAAACTATCTGACTTTCATGTCATCACTGCACGCTACTCAAAATGCGGTGATGGTGGATTCCATACCTGAGTACTCTTCATCAACGTCGTGCATCACCTGCCCACCACAAGCCAACCTTTTCATCAAAAGCTTCACAGCTGCTGTCGGCGAATATAATCAGTGAAGTTCAAATTCATATGACGAGTAGGACATCGTTTCCTTGAACTGATGACAGAGAGGACGTGCGGTTTACCATGTTGAAGTGTTTGTCCAAGGCTCGTACGAATCCCACCATTGTGCCACGAATGCCATGAGTATGACGAGTCCAGACCTGAATACGTGCCCTCTCTTCACAGCATCTTACGAGTAGACCAAGCGGTCCCTCTCTTAGTTTCTCTGCACTCCAGGAAGAAAATGACATTAAATACTAACAGACTGAAGCGTATCATGATATAAAGACAACAATCGTATTAGTACCTGTGATAGTATCGAGGATCTTTGCCTGCCGAGCTCGCTCTGCTGCTTTCTCCAATAACAACGATGTGCGTGCCTGTAAAATCTCGATAATAACTACTTTCAGCAATTTCAAGTGAAGCAATTATACAATCACTATATGTAGGAGCAGAAGAATCGATACAAGTAAATCAATCAAAGAGCTGCAAGAACATCCAAGAGGTGAGACCTTGGCACGTTGCTGAGCAGCAATGGATTCTTGAGAGCGTGGCTCTCGTACTGGAGCATTGGCAAGCGACTCTGGAACTTCCTGCACAATCAAAAGCGATTTCAGTCGCTCCAAAACCTCATTCCGACGATGTTCCAAACTTAAGCATCAAACAGAAATAGGAATGACAGAGAGTAGCAATCACCAATGCTACTAGGTTCAAGTTTGCCATTTCTAAGATGTCCCTTTTATGCCTTCAACTCAAATGGCCGAGGTTCTCATTTGATTACTGTACAGGATATGGTAGACAGACTCACAGCCGGCAGTATGCGGCGGCACTTGTTCAGGTTGTCGAGAGGTCGCACACGAGGGTTAGGAGGTTGGAGTCCCTCCGTCGTCAGAGCAGCTAAGGCGTCAAAGTCTGGCTGCAGTTCGAGCGCCATTCACAAACTCAGCATGGCCAATGCAAGCAAGAACAATAATTTGTAGACATCACTGATGAATGCAGCAACACTATATCAACGACAAATATGATCAACAGGAGAAAATCGATAGAGGCAGCGTACAGAGAAGAAGTCTAGGCACGGAGCGGGGCTCGCCATCGCCCAAACTCCATCACCTGCATCAAAGCCAAAAGCTCGGAGGCGAGTAATTTACAAAGATTCAAAATAAAAGAAGGAATCGATGAGTTAAACCGTCACCACAGTTGTTTCTTAACATCATTTCCCCGAGACTCTGAATTTTGAAACTACCAATCCGTAGGTAACAAAATTGGAAGCACTACTATAGGAAACAATCACAGTCCACCTTTCATTACCTATAAGCCTTTTTTTCACGCCTTAAACATCGATACAGAGTTTGACGCTAAACCCTAAACCCTGCTCGGGTCGACCTTCGCCTGATTGTGAGGACATAGCAAAAATCCGTTCGAGAATCCACACTACCATCGAACATGAAGAAAATTTTAAAAGGCTCCGATCGCACAATGTACAGTAGAGAATCCAGCTCACGATCGAGCACCATTAAAATGAATCAGTGGACTAATAATAAGCTTACCAGGTTCAATAAAGCACTGCCGCTGAAGTCACTGCATCCACCGAGCTATGGCGATTCGAGGACAGTGACACAAATGCGAGGGAAAATTTAAGGGGCCGAACCATCGGACTCTTCCCTCGCAAAGACACATTCTCTATACCCGCAATGACAGGCCCTGATAACCGGATAGTGTTACCAGGGTGTATTAGGGTTTAAGAAGCTTTGCTACGAATGTCGTCTCCGAAGAAAATTGTTCTCTTTAGTTACAGATTTCGACAATTGCGGGTCACTTCAATTTCGACAATTGCGGGTCACTTCAATTTCGACAATTGCCAGTAGTGACTGGCTGAGGGTAGACTGTGAATTGTGAAGGACGATTGCTGGGTTTTGAAATGCTGCGACCAGTGTTGTTTTAGTTTTGTTAAAAATGGTTCACGGGTGTCGAAATCTGGTGCCACTTCATCCGCTTCTCCCCTCTATTAGTGTCTCCAGAATCAGATCGCAACAATTTACTCTTCCAAAATCTCTTAGCGGTATCTCTGTAAGAAGCGGTGCTTCGAGTCGTTTTGTGAGAGTCGAGGCCTCCGTTGGTGACGTGAAATTCGAGCGAGTGTTGGAGACTCTTGGTCGGAGCCGGACGCTTGAGGAGAATTTTGTTGAGGAGAATTTGGGACCTTCAATTGCCGTCGATTGGCAGAGGGCTTTGGAGTGCTGTGAAGTGGGTCAAAAGTTGAACGTGGCGGTGCTGCTGAGCGGCGGCGTGGATAGTAGCGTTGCATTGCGCTTGTTGTGTGCTGCTGGCCACACTTGCACCGCATTCTACCTCAAAATCTGGTTCCAGGTTAGCTACCTTTTTGAAGCACTGTCAAATGTAGAATTCGTGTCCATTGTTGAAATTTCGATGTGTAAGGATCACTGCAATATCTTGTTTTGCAGGAGGACTTCGAGAACTTTTGGTCTGAGTGTCCTTGGGAAGACGACTTGAGAAACGCTCAGGCAGTTTGTGACGAGGTGTGCAATCCTTCAACACTCGGCGTATTGTTGCTTTGATTTCTCCTCAATTGTAATTTTGAGCCTAATTTCTCTTAACATTCTTGTGAAATACTGATATGATGGACGTTTTGATGTCACTAAATTAGGTCGGCGTGGAACTCCGCGTGGTGCATTTTACAGATGAGTACTGGAAGTTAGTTGTAAGTTTTCTATAACCTCTCAAGTAGATAAGCACTGTGATTTACTTCTATGCATAAGCAGTAGCTTCATCACTCCATCAAGTCGTTTTCGTAGAGTAAGAATTTTCTATTTGTGTGCAGGTGTCGCATAGCATATCCGAGATTCAAGCCGGCCGCACTCCAAATCCAGATATCTTGTGCAATACATGCGTTAAGTTTGGTACGTCTCTTGATAACTTCCTTAAGTAGTCAATTTTCTGGATCCTTACGATCTTCTCATGACTCACAAGCATGTTGCAGGGGCTTTTCTGGAGTACATCAAGGATGCAGAGTTCGACCGCGTGGCATCAGGACATTACGCTCGAGTGAGGAAAATTTTCAACAGCGACAACGGCAAAGAAGAGAGAACAGAGTTGCTCTTGTGTCCAGATGAGGTACTTCACATTCAACTTCCACTGAGCATGAATTCTGTGAGTAGTCTGAAACCGTTGTGTGTAATTTCATGTCACAGTTGAAAGACCAGACCTACTTTCTGTCGCATCTGAGCCAAGAACAATTGTCACGCCTCATCTTCCCACTCGGTGGATCAACCAAGGTCAGTAGAGCTTCCACCATTTTATGTCAAATGTAGACAAACCATCACAGCACTATTCTTAGTGCATATGTCAACCATAAAGTCAACATATTCTGCAGCCAATACACTCCTCAAAATGCTATAAAGTGCTTGAATCATCATCATCATCCCGCTTCTGACAATGTGTAATCGGCCAGGCTGAGGTGCGGCAGCTTGCAGAGAGCATGGGGTTGATCAACAAAAACCGCAAAGACTCTCAAGGCATTTGTTTTCTCGGCAAGGTGATAAATCTCGACTTGATGCCATGTTTACCTTGGAAGTACAAAGATTGAAAACTCACGAGTGTCATTCTACAGGTGAAGTTTAGTGATTTCATAGAGAAACACTTAGGTGAGAGAGAAGGTCGATTACTGGAGGCAGAGACAGGGGAGCTTCTCGGCCTACACAAGGGCTTCTGGTTCTACACAATGGGCCAACGACAGGGACTAGGCCTGTCGAACGGGCCGTGGTTCGTTGTGGCCAAGGACATAGCGAACAACGTGGTGTTCATATCCCGCCAGTACTACTCAGAGGATAAACGGCGACGAGCGTTCCGTGTAGGCTCCTTCAATTGGTTCGATTCCAAGGGTCCTCCTGCGGACACGTCGAGCTTGCAATGCAAGGTTCGTCATGGTCCTAAGATGTATCATTGTAGCATGGAGTTGGTGAGTAGTACCTCGGCCGTGATCAACTTGGATGAAGATGATCAAGGGCTGGCTCCCGGTCAGTACACTGCTTTCTATCAGAACGGCGTTTGCTTAGGATCTGCTGTTATTACTGAGACGTTAGGTGGTGCAGAGCATGCCAATGTCTCCGCTGAAGCTTTAGCTATCGCTCATCAACCCTTTGATGTTGTCGTGTATAAAAACTCGAAACCCAAAATTAGCAACTCTCTTAGAGTACCTAAAGCGAAGCTTGCTAGTGCTGTAATTCAGCCTGACACTGAACTGAAATCTACAGCAGGAGCTGTGAGTTGAAAGAAGCAAGAGAGTTTCTTGTTTCATGCAATTGTCTGCCTCATTTTTTTTATGATTTGAGATTTGCGTTTCACCTTTGTTGTGTGAAAATAGCATGCTTCATTGCAGTGGATAATCTAGCCTGCTCTGAAGTTGATGTCGACATAACATGCTTTTTGGATTATTCTACGTAAATTACCAGTCAATGGTGTAGCACTGCCACACATCTTTGCAACTATCTTACTGAAGTAAATTGACACTCCGTAGTTATCAATATATCAATTCAGCAGTATCCTTTTAGATCTAAATGTGAAACTTATTCTGACTACTTGAACCATCTCATGAACGTTTCATGAATTTTCCTTCATATGTTGATTGTATAGAATAGAGCATTTGTTGTTCAAAATATCTCTAATGGGCGTGAACCCATTCACTTACAGGTGAATCAGGTTCTGCCTTGAAGTATAAATTTCTACCACATCAAAACGAGCTTCAGTTCTATTGTGGAAGTTTAGAAATATCATTAAATGGGACATTTCTACCAATAACACTAGTCCTCTGTACAGATAGATAGAAACTCTAGTCCCTTTCTAAGGGGCCGGCGTGAATGAAGTGTCCGTAATGCTAATAGCCCGATGGCCATGGACATGGGGAAATTGGAACAATACTACTCCCCTCTTTGAAGGGTGGACACTATAACCAGACTAGTTACTAGTGCCTTGAAGATACTTGACATAGTATCCCCAAATGGGCTCTGAGGTACCCCTACAACAAAGGTCCAAGGATTCCCCACGATAGTTTAGTGGATTATAGTGGTGAGCACCACGCCAAACATGGAGAATGAAATCCACGTCCTCCTCATTGGGGGCCATGAGCCCTAACCACCAACCAAGGCTTGTGTTGCATGTCCTCTGTATACATGTATTTTCATCACATATTTGATGAGAGGCAAACTTGCCTCAAATAAACCATATGCGCGACGATGCATACTCAAAAAACATCTTATCCTACAAAAAATACATAACTTCAACTTGGTCTACCCTTGCATGTACTTCATAGTTTCCGGTCTTGTCATAGATACGACGAACTTGTCATTCTCAAAGAGCTTTAAGGGTACCCATCCAACAAGATCTTTTGACTCTACATAGAGATGGTGATTCATAAGATTGAAAAGCAATCTTAGACTTATGAGAGGAACGCTCTGCCGGGGCCCTGAGGCGCCACATCACCCAAAAGGGGAGTTCACGGGGACCCCGATCAATGGCGAGCCCGCCATCCGCAACTGCAAATCGACGGTACCGCTCGCACACGTACACCGCAAGTCAGGTGCCGCTTCCAAGCCCCGAGCCCCCCTAGTCCTAGCCCACCGGCCCCACGCTATCCTCCCCCGTTGCCCCGCTCCCCGGGCCTCCACGTGGGAATTCCCGCACCTCGCCACGTGTGCACGCCCCTGGCCCCCCATCCACTTGTACTCGCGCCTCTACCGAGGCGGCCACCGCGCCACCATATAGTCCACAACCCCCTCCCCCCATTCTTTCGTCACCAAATCTCGAACCTGCACTTCCTTGACCACCAGCTCCAACACCCACAATTGAATTTCACTGAAATTTCCCCAATCTGCATTGCCAGAGCTCCGAATTGCACTGATAGAGCTTCCGGAAGCTGCCAATTGGAGTGCGGGAGCTTTGAATTGGAGCGATAGAGAATTGAGTCGGGAGCGGATTTGGATTGAGAGTGATAGCGATGACGATGGCGATGGCGGTGTCCTGTGCGCATGTAAATGTGCTTGGTCCCAGTGTGATTGCTGCGCAATTGAAAAGCTCCAGTGGTAGCAGCTCCAGTAGTTCCGTCAATGTGGCTCCGTTTCGGAAGAGTTATGGCGGTCGAGTTATGCGAAGATCACTCGTTTGTCACGCGAGTGGCTCGAAAAAAGACAAGGGTAAGAAGCGCAGTGGAGGTGAGCTCATAGTATCAAATGGCGATGAGTGTTGTGGATTGTGACCAATGTGCCATTTGGAGATTTGTGTTCTGTAATGTGCATTTTGGAGATTTGTGTTCTGTATTGTATTGAATGTGCATTTTGGGGATGCATGTTCAGCTGGAGGTCTTGATGAGGAGAGGGTTTTTTGCGCAATTGCAGAGAGCAGTGGTGGCAAGTCTTCCAAGCGAGGGGATGACTCAAAGCTAGACGAGAAGCTAAACTCTATCAACGACGATGTAGATTACAATTACGAGGAGATTGTGGTTGGAGATGATGATGATGAGGAAACCACGTTCAGGTTCGGGACCGAGTCCAGTTCCGGGGCCGAGTCCAGTTCCGGGACCGCTTCCAGTCCCGAGACTGTGCCCAGTTTTTTCAATGAGGGCGAGATGGGGGATCGCGTTTCGCAGACACCTACCGCGGCGACCGGCTCAGACGAGCAATCAGAGGAGAATGTCGGGGACGAGCAATCAGAGAAGAATGTCGGGGACGAGGGGGACGACACAAGCGAGCAGGGTGCGTTGGGGGATCGCACGGGGCAGGCAGCGGGCGCGGTGGCGGACGCAGCCGGCTCGGACGACGTGAAGGGAGCTAAGAAGTCAGGAAAGAAAGTGGGTGACGAGGTAGACGACATCCGCGAGCAGGGTGCGGAGTCGGCGCGAGCAGTAGCGGACGAAGCAAGTGACGCAGTCGACGCGAGCGGGAAGCGAGTGCAAAAGGCCGGCGAGCGAGTGGGCGAGAATGTGGACGAGGTTCGGAAAGCTGCCCAAGCGGCCTTGGGCGGAGACGCGGAAGAAGTTAACCAGCAAGCAGGACGCGCGGCGGAGAATATCCAACAGGGCGTGCAGGAAGCGGGAGACACCGCGCGCGACATCGCTGGCATTGTCGGCGACAATGCTGAAGAAGCCGGCGAACGCCTGCGCAAAACTGGTGACAGTATCAGCGACGACCTCCAGGCCATTGGCAAGGAAGGCCAGAAAGCTGCCTCGAAAGTCACCCGGGACATCACCAAGCAGGTACCCCACGCCCCTTCCAAATACTCTCTCTCTCAATGCTCACTATAATCTGACGTGACCAAAGTCACTCGGGACATCCCCAAGCAGGTATCTCACATTCAACATCCATAAACCCCCCACTAAACTGTAACTGTAATCTGATATGTGCTCTGCAGGCAAGAGAGGCCTCGAAGGAACTGGGCGAGCAAGCACAAGAAGTGGAGCGCGATGCCGAGCGCGTAGTCCGCTCCTCAATGCGCAAAGCGCAGCAATCAGTAGAGAGAGTGCAAGAGCCGATCGAGAAGGCAGTGAGCGCTTCCATCGACGCCGCAGCAGCGATCGGCAACGAGGTTTTCCGACTTGGTGACACGATTCTCGAGGTTGTCGAAGAAGCCACAGGCATGGCAGGACCTGACCGATCCTTCGGCGGAAGGAACAGGAGCCAGAGCTCCGAAACCACGAGCAAGAAAGATAAGAAAGACAAGAAAGATAAGAAAGATGAGAAAGACGAGAAAGATGACAATGACGAGGGTGAGGATCTCGTAGGTGGAAAATACAAACGTGATTCGAATGTAGTGAAGCGGTACCAGGGCATCCGAGAGGAGCAAGACGATGATGATGAGGAGGAGCAGGAAGAAGACGAAGGCCCGTTCGCTGGAATGACAGTCCTTGTCGCCGGTGCAGCTGGTGCCACTGGCAGGTACGCTCATTTCCTTTCTCTATACCCGCATCCGATTCTCACGAACATATAACCCACATCGCGTCTCAACTTTGCAGGTTGATAGTCCAAGACCTTGTCGGTAAAGGAGTGACTGTTCGTGCGTTAGTGCGAAATGTCTACCGAGCAAGGAACTTGAAGCAGTTGCAAGGAGCTGAGGTGAGCATTCATGAAGTCTTTCTCTCTCAAATCTCCAGTTTTTTCTCTGCGAACTATCCTCATTGTTAAATACTTTGTTGCGTGTTTTTGCAGTTGGTCGAAGGAGATCTCTACAACTACGAGTCCGTGAAAGACGCAATTCGTGGAACGTACGTGATACTTCTCAACTGTCAATGAATCTCTTGGTCTACATACATTGAGTATCCTCATTGTACTCATTTCTTTACACTCCACACGATTCGAATGTGGTATAATTCTGGGATTCGTTCTTTCGTGCAGGAATGTGGTTATTTGCGCTGTGGGAGCTCGAGGATTCGACCTTGTGCAAACTTACAGGGTACGTTTCTTCATCATGCTGTTACATTCTTTAGTTCACGTTCATTGATAAATGCGGTGACTGATTCTCATCTGAGTTTATTGTGCAGACTGAGTACGAAGGAGTGTTGAACCTCATTTCCGCTGCAAAGAACAGTGGAGAGATTAAGAAGGTGAGTAATGTTGTCCAATTACATGCAAGTATAGAACAATCCTATGTTCGAAAGTTGACCTAAATTTTCCTACTCGTATTACCTGCAGTTCGTTTTCATAACAACTATCGGCATCAACTACCTTCAAATCATTCCCCTTCTGTACTGGTGAGTGTACAGCCCTTTTAACCTTTATCATGCACTCGATTAAGATTCTCAATATCATGAGACATTATAGTTTTTTTCTTGTGGAAAGCAAGAGTGCTGATGCTAAAGTCTATTTACGTGGCTTTCAGGAAGCGGCAAGCGGAGCTCTTCTTGCAACGATCAGGCATGGACTACACGATTGTTCGACCGGCTGGATTGACCGGTGACAGAGGGGTATGTAAAAACCGAAACATTCTTTTGGCTGTTATATATTGCTTAATGGATTTTGACCAAATATTGACACAAAGTGGTTGTTATTACAGAGTCAACGTGTTGAGTTGCGGCCTGCCGACAGTCTATTCATGGGCGGCGTTAGTCGTAAGATGGTAAGCAACAATCAATTCTACGCTCTTTATATACACACGGTTCTCATTACTATCATAACAATCATGGAATATGTTGTTTATCAATGCTGGCTTGACAAAGAACGATATCTATTATACTTCTTAGAGTTAAAAGTTCGATTTTTGAATGTGGGGTTTGTTTAAACAGGTAGCGGAGGTGTGCATTAAGGCTCTTGTGACGCCATCTGCATCACAAAAAACCGTGGAGGTAAGAATATGGCATGTTTTTAGATGAATTGTTGTTTTTTCTTGAAGCTGTTTTCGGTTTGTTTTCGAAGGAAGGATTTTAGAGTGGTTATTTTGGGAGTTGTGGACTCTGTGCAGGTTGTCGGTGGAAGTGGACGAGTAAGCCGAAGCATTGAGGATCAGTTCGAGAGTATTTAAAAAAAAGAAAGTTCTGATAGAGTTCTGATACTTGTAAATGCTGTTTAGTTTGCCGTGAGAAATTCTGTCAATGAGAATTGTATTTTATGAGGCTTATGAGGCTTTCTTTCTAGCACCAGGCGAAATGATTATTTTCTCCATCTACTAGTTGATGGTATGTAATAAAATATATTTCACACATTGGCTCTTGGTGGTGAGTTCTTGGAGTATTGGGAATATGCTGTATTTGTTTTAAGAATCTTTCATATACATACAAATTTTTTGTACTTCTAAAGTGTTTAGATTTATCTCATGATGGATATTTCAAGTACAAAGAATAATTTATAAGTAAGTATAAATTCAGCTAGTTGTAAGATTAAAAATAGAGGAATGTTCATGAATTCGTGTAACCTTGTCTTTAGCCATGGATGTATTACTTTGTACAAATTTGATCATGAATGTAGAAGCTTTAATTGAGGGAAATGACACTTATCAAATCAGCAACCACAAATAGGTCTCACCTAGTGCATGTAGAAATTAGTTATCTTTTTTGGGCACAAAAAACCACCGTTTTATTGAACTGTAGAAGGATAATAGGAGAGAAAGTGATAAAGAGTAGTATCTCATGAATATTACAATCTAAATATAATTCTATTCCAAAAAATTTGTTTTGCGTAATTTGGGAAACAATATAATCTTAGATGAAGTATTTTTCCAAGCTCTAATCATTTTTTCCAATCTTTGCTCTTATAGTGTGACTAATGTAATATAGGTAGAATTACACTAGTAACTACATTGTTTCTTGTGGTTAACATTGTGATACGCCCATTTAGGCATACCATATAGTAACCCATCTATTTCTTGAGGTCATGCATTTGAGCCCTTTACAATATTAACCCTTAACCCTTAAACGCCCACGATGTCGAAAAACGACATTTTGGATGTACATCAGAAACTTTGAAGAGCCATATCTTCTTCATCCGAGGTCCGTTTTGGATGAAATCACTTGGATTAGGTTCCGAATCAAGTCTAGTTTGTGTTGTAAAATTTTCAAGCCCATACAATAAAGTATGAATTAATGGAATGCACTTTAGTGAAGACAACTCTTGTGTTTGGGTTTCCAAGCATGAGGCATGTATTACCATTGCAAGCCAATTATGTGAAATTAAAAATAGTTTTTCATGATTTTTTTTTTCATGGTCATGATCTTAAGGTGATTCTTGATAACTTTGTAGTGAGAAGTTTTTTGATCCAAATGATTTTGCTATTGGATTTGCAATGATGTTTTGTCAACAGAAAAAGTGAGAAAATGGATGATATTTGAGGAGCTATATCTCCCTCATCCACCGTTGGATTTCAACTTAATTTTTTGGGATGGCCTCCAATTAGAGTCTAGTCTAAGTGGTAGAAACCTTAACAAGATCGAAGATGTTTTGAAGATAAGGCATGAAATTGAATGCAAAGGGTCTAGTTTTGGACTATTTTTCCTTTGTAAAATGTTCGGTAGTTTTTACCATTGCATGGCTTTTATTTGAGCTAAGAAATTATTTTGATGAATTTTTGTTGGGTAAAGGACTTATTAAGATGAAGGTGAACATCTTTCTAGTTGGTGATTTTTTCATTGCAATCGGTATATTGGTAGGATTTCCACCTCAAAGTGAAAATGATGAAATTTTGCAGTTTGTTTTTGATATTAATATGTTATGATCTCCCGATCTATAAAGGCTTCATGACTCAAATTTTGGTCCACATGATCTTCGATAAGTCTATTACAAGTTTGTACGGTTGAGATCTTAATAGCTTCTCTTAATTTTCATCTATGACGATTTCTATGGAAATGTGCTTTTCTGCTAAAAATAGGCTCAGGCGTTTAGGGGTTAATGTGGTATAAAGTTGACTCCTTGTGGTGGTACGTTCTCCCTTCAATCTCTTGGGTTCATGCATTTAAGTTCTTGACAATATTGATTCGGTATACCGAAACCTTCAAGGCTATTGAAATCCTTAATATTACAGATGAAATATGCTATTAAGTGAGGGCAAAACACTACACAACTACAATGTAAGATAGAATAAAGAAGTTTATTTTAACTCTTACACCTTACCTAAGTTTATGAGGAATTTATTTTTCAAACATATCTCTTAATATATGTAAGTTGAATTTTCTTTCACAAAAATTTGGTTTTGAGTTGAATGCTAATTTACATTGCGAAAGCAGTTGGATAAGCTTCTGGTTTCCATCTCTATGTCCACTACCAAAGTCATTGAAGTCTTCTTACATTGTTTCCTAATTTTTCATGAATATGGCAAAAGCATTAACCACCCCTCATTTTAAAATTTAATTGGTAAAGTTGCCATTTGTTGTAAGTGTTCATGAAGTAATAAGCAAGTCTTCCATTTTTTTTCCAAATCTAAATGTAGTCTTTCAATTTTGCATGTTGACTCAAATACTACATTTATTATACAACAAATTTAGCATTGAATACTACAATGTATATGACTTTGTATCCCTACATAAGTTACATTTTAGTATTGAGCTTATTAATTTTGTATGTCCGAATTCTGAATAGAAGTGTTTTTTTCACAAGAATTACAACATCCCCAAGCGACTCCCTAAATGCGTGGGATTGGCTGGTTTAGAAAGGAAGGGTCAAATTCACTTCCCAATGGACTATCTAAGGGACAATTTACATGGTGAGTCAAGTCACACATGAGTCAGAAAGCAAAAATCCATGTAATCCTTTTCTGCCTCCAAGATATCCAACAGGCCTCTGACATGCTTACAAATGTCCAACGACTCAACATTTCTCGGCCGTGTCAAAACCTCCTCACGGCCTTTCCGGTGGTAAAGGGTCAAAATGATTAGTTTATTTTTTAACGGCAAGAACTTGACCAATCGCCTTGAGAGGATTTTTGCCCTCATTCAGCCCCATATACAGCTTGACACCCATAAAAAGTGTCTCTAATTGTCATATCAGGTAGTTTGCTAAAGTAAGGCCCTCAACTTGCTAAATATAAGAGATATCCGAACCTTACTACATACCTAGCAACCTACTTAAATGTGAACCAATTTTGCCTTTTTTGATATCACCTTTATTTTTTAGGGATTTTTATTTTATTATGATATTTTTTTATTATTTAAAAAAAATAATTGTTGAATTGTTGAACATTAAAATCTTTGTTATTTTGTCATGGTGTGGTCGAGTTGGGTACATGGGGGCTACGGCATAGACTTCTGTGAAAGGGTTGCTACATTTAGGCACTCCCATTTTGCTAATCTGTTGGGGATCCACTAATAAATACAAATTGGACAAATAGTAGAAAATACACTTGTTGCAAAGTTTTCAAAACAATTCACCTTTCCACAAATTATCTTCAACTTGAAATCCATTAGCTCTTATTTTTTGAAGCGCAAAGGATATTGAATCCTTACTCTTTACATGTGCACTTTCATCCATTCAAGATTTTTTTAATACTTGTGTCACCCAACATAAACACATGTAAATTGTGGACTTTTTATATTGTTGTATATGAATTTGTGAAATTAGAATTTGAGATTGAGATACTTTATTTTTCAAAAAAAAATCAAGAAGACTATGATTGGAGTTTAGAATTACTATTGAGTTGTTGACTTCTAATTTAAAGTTCAAGTTTTAGAATGTACAATTTCAAAATATTTCTTGAAGTATTAAATCTCAAATTTTATATAACAAATATTCAAAACAAAAATATATATAATCTACACTTGAATGTAATTAAAGTATCTAAAGTCCTTTTTTTTTGTTTGAAGGTCAATTTTGAATCTAATAGTCATCTTACTTTTTTATTTAATATTTCTCAAAAATCTTAACTAACTTGATATATCAAATTATTGAAGGTTGTTTATGAGTTTTCTTCATATTTCATAATATTGACAATAGTAAATGTATAATTATACTCAGAGGATTAGTCATAAATCATATATGAGATTATAATAGTTAAGAGAATTAGTTATCTAAATTACGTAAATATGTCACCAAACTCATGTCTTATGTTGCCCTATACTAACTATAATAAAATTCTTACATAAAGTATTTTATTTTTCTTACGTGCAATAATACAAGTCTATGTCGATCCTAAATCTCAATTCTCAACGGTTGATTATAGGATTTTCAAAGTTACACTTTCTACCCATTGACGTTTGTTCGTGGGTTATCTGAGATTTACCTTTGTTGTTGTATTTGTTGTGCCATAAAGTTGCACCATATAGTATGTCTTCAAGTTATCTCATATTTATCCTTGTCGGGGGGATTTTCAGTCACCAAAAAGTTTGTTCATGGGTTATTTCAGGTATATCTTTGTTGATGGATTTTCTATCACTAAAAAGTTTGTCGGTACGTCACTTCAAACTATCCTTGTCTAATTCATGAGTTATCTCCGATCTATCCTCGTCCTCGTCACCGAATTTCCATCCACGAAGTTTGTCTCTCTGTTATCTTAGATCTGCCCTTGTCGGTAAATCTCAAATACGGATATAAACCCCAAACTACCTAACTTATTTCCAGGATTAGTTTTAACATAACAAATAACATAAGCAAATAAAAACAACTCTTAGCTGCCAACTAAATTTCTTACATCAATTAAAACATAAATTTAAAAAAATCTAATGTCTCTTCACAACAAAGAAAACATTTTTAATTGTATGAAAAGGAACTAGATGAGCGAGTGGAACGAATGAAAAGGCATCGGATGAACAGAAGAGAGGATGACTTCTGTGGATGAAGTCGGAGTTTCTTGATCTAGGGCTTGCTTCTCGCAACCCCCGTCGTCGTCGTCGTCGTCGGGGCTTTTGCGTTTTGTTTTTTTGCAAGCCAGGGAGTTAGGGTTTCGGAGATCGAGCACACGAGTGCGTTTTAATACCGACACCATCATCCTCAAGCATCGCCGTTTCTTTCATTCTTATTCTTGTCAGTAGTCGATGCATTCTCTTCCTTCCTCGCCGTGCGCAAGTTTCCCTGGGGTTTTAAGATCCATGGTCTGGTCACTTAGTAGCTAATCTGTACAACTACTCGCCATCTTCGATCGAAGCTTTGATTCGCAATGGAAACTGCTGGCAGCCGTCCGAAAGACGATGTTTCTTTACCGAAAGGTACAAGTCATGCTTTTCCCTTGCTCTCTGTTTTCATTTTGTATGTTCGGCGATTGTTAACAGTGTCGTTTTATCGATTTGGCTTGCAGCTACGATGACTAAAATCATCAAGGAGATGTTGCCGCCCGATGTTCGAGTTGCGAAAGATGCACAGGATCTGTTGGTGGAATGTTGCGTCGGTGAGGCATCTATCGCTTTTCCGTTTTCATCGATTTCAGTTGTGAAGACGATCAATTCTGATGCTTTTCTTGGTCGCAGAATTCATCAACTTGATCTCGTCTGAATCCAATGAGATTTGCAGCAAGGACGAAAAGCGAACGATTGCTCCCGAGCATGTTTTGAGAGCTCTGGAGGTATACAACCTTGAGGCATTTCGTACTCGGCCATTTTGTATGCTACCGTTTGTATACAAATGCGATGGCTTTATGTTTTTTATCGTTGTCATCAGTTTTTCACGCGTCATGATCCTGTTCTAAATGTAGTTGCTTCCGAATATTTAAAAAATTCGTGCAGATTCTGGGATTTGGTGAGTATATCGGAGAAGTTCAAGCTGCCTTTGAGCAACACAAGAATGAAACTCTGGTACATATTTTTTGAAATCTTTTTCTTCTTAGGTTTGTAATGCTATAGAACAGGCTATGAAGCTGTGAGGTGGTTTGATAGAAGTCACGAAAGTTGCATGCACGCTTTCGACTTACACTGTTCTTGTGCACACAGGAATCGCCCAAGGTAGGAGGACGATGGGCAAAAGAAGGAGGAGGGGGTATGACAGAGGAAGAGGCCATAGCTGCCCAACAAAGAATGTTCGCAGAAGCGCGTGCTCGCATGAACAGTGGTGGAGCTCCAGCGCCTGCTTCACAAGCCAACGACTCCGACTAGAAATCTCTTCATTTTCCTTTGTACAATGTGATTCCTTTTTTTTTTTATCTTGAGATGTTTTCGCTTAGGTGTTTTTTAGAGCAGCACCTACCACTGGTTGTGTAAAGATACGAAGCGTGTAAAAATTTCCATCTGCGAATACAGGATTCTATTTCACCTCATCTCTGGAGCACTTCCTTCACCTTCGATGCTTCTCAGCACATTGAAGGAGCATTTGTTGTTCTTTTTTCTACTTTTTAGGGTGTTTGAGTATCAGTCATCATTTGGAAGGATAAATGCCAATAGATGTGGACATTCTTCCGTGAAGGCAGGGTCTGACAAAAGAGCGGAGGTGGTAGGTTGTTGGGAGATATACCAACATCGTTTTGTAAGAATCATAGCAGGCAACGGGTAGGAATCATAACTTCTGATTCCGCATCTCTAATTCTATAGGTTACCAATCTACGTAAAAAATTTCTGTTTTGTGAAGTTACAATCTCAAACATGACTGCGGATTGAGATATGAAACATAGAATATTCTTCTGTGCCGTGGGTGTGTAGAGTCATGTATAAATAAAGCACAAGCTTGCAATATTCGTTTGTGATCACAAGCATTTAAGATATTTTGTAATTAAATTGAGGTCTAATAATTATATGTTTTTGTGAAAGAATTTCAAAGTTAATATGGGCTTTTTTCCAATAATTATATGTTTTTGTGAAAGAATTTCAAAATTAATATGGGCTTTTTTACACAGATGTATTTTGTCCTTTCATTGGAACTTTTCATTGGGGCAACCGACCACTTACATGAGATTTAAAATTTATCTCTCAATGTTCAAAACCTTTACTCGTAAAAGCCTAGATACCTCTATAAATTTATTCATTTACAAATTTGAGTTTTTGAACTATATTGAATTTCGTTGCAATATTTAAGTAGATAAATTTGTGATATAAATATCTTTGGAATGATTTAACAAGGAATTATTTGGCTAGGTGTTAGATCCAAAAACAATAATAATCATTTGTAAATTTGACAATCTATAATTACCTTGAACAATTTGTTCTAGAAATCTTGGAAGTCTAATAATTCCAAATTTCCTATATAAATTTCCATATATAAGAAAAATTCCACAACAAGGATGATAATTAATTTATAGTTTTTTTTTCAATGCTGAAGATAATTTTTACAAGACCTAATAGGCAGTACCTAGACATGTTTTGTAATCATTACATAGGTGCTACACCTGGAACACATGCTTTTCGTAACAAATATTAAATCTTTCAAATTTACCATCATTAAACATAGACTCCCATATTACATCCAAAAGCTCAAGTGGAATCCTCAAAAGTGAAGTAATGCCTCCTTAGACTTAAACCTTAAGCCAACCAAATGTCCAAATCAACATTTTGGATAACTACAACTTTGTATTTGGAGTTTTTTTTTGGATGAAATCACTTGGATTGCGTCCCAAATCTAGTCAAGTTTATGTGGTAAAAATTGCAGACTCAATTAATAAAGTATGAATCAATGGTGTGCATTATTATGAAAGTAGCTCTTGTTTATGAGTTTTCAAACATGGGGCATGTTTTGCCATTAGGAGGCAATCATGAAAAATGAAATAGATGATTTTATGACTTTTGTTTTACACAAACAAGATCTTAAGATGAAAGGTAACAACTTCCTAGTAGGAAGATTTAGATCCAAATATTTTTTGGTATTGGATTTGCAACGATGTTTCTAACTTGAAAGAGAGTGAATAAGTGGATGATTCGGAAGTACGCAGTAACATTGAAGGTCTTTCATGTACTCATGTAGAGAATGCCATTATAGATAGAAACTCCAGTCCCTTTCTAAGAGTCCGGCATGAATATAGTGTTCGATCGTATTGCTATTAACCCGATGCCTACTAGACAAGGGGAAATTGGGACAATACTATTTCCCCCTTTCGAGGGTGGACACTCTAACTACCCTAGTTTCTTGCTAATTATTAGTGCCTTGAAGATACTTGACCTAGTATCCCCACAAAGGGCTTTGGTGTGGGAACGTTAGTGCCCGGACAAAGTTGGGGAGCGCCGTGAGCAAAGCTAAAAGCTCTTCCGCGCTACGCATCTCCGTGAGGTAGCCTTACAACAAGGTCCAAGGATCCCCACTATTGTTGAGTGGACTGTGGTGGTGAGCATCACGCTAGCATGGGAATCCTCATTGAGAGCCATGAGCCCCAACCACCAAGCCAAGGCCTATGGTGCCTCCATATGAAAGACTTACAAACACAATGTCAAAAAATCCATAACAGAAATCACACAAAAACACTATCAATTACACTGATATTCGAGCCAATAATGAGCAGACGAAGAACCTTCTTCACACACGCCCAAATCTACTCAAATGCTAGATGCCCGACCAGGTGTTAGAGGCACCAAAAACCCTAAAAGAAGATGGGACCCAGCAGGCTAGCATCCTGATGTGTCCCTTTGCGACTCCGCGAGCCAATGTCCTGTAGAACGGATAATGAAAGATCCAAGAAGCACCTCGATCCTCAGTGCCGCCGCTACACACGAGGACACGACGATATCCTCATTCATATCCACCTTGCTGGCTTGCATCGTCAGATTCATGTCACCACCAAATCATCCAACTGTCTCCTTCGCGGGAATCACACGTCCTCACTCCATCTTTCGATTGCTTGCCTCGTCCCCTCCGCCCCCCTCCCCAAGACATCAAAACCATCACCAGGGAAACGAACGGAATAACCCGGACGATGGCTACGTGGGTGGTGCATGGATCTAGCCGCTTCGTAGTGGTAAGCCATTAGGAGCTATGGCACTTTCATGGATCATTGACAGTATGTGATCGAATATTAGCTCGTAAAAATATTGAAGAGTCGGGAGTATTGGGCATGGCGCAGGGGGCACCGACGATGAATGCTACGGTGGTGACGGGCTCCGAGCCGACGAAGCTGGTGGAGTTTAATCCGGCGCTGGCGGCGGTGATAGTAGCTATGGTGATCTCCTTCTTCGTAGTAGGATTCGCAACAGGGATGTTGAAGAAGTGCATGCCGCCAGCGGAGGACGACGGCGAGGATCAGCAGAGCGCAGCGCTGAAACTGCGGCCTGGTCTTGACCCGGCGATCGTCGCGTCGCTCCCTTTCGTTCAGTACAAGGATTTGTCGCCGCAGTTACGGGAGTCTTTGGATTGTTCGGTTTGTCTGGCTGCTTTCGACCCGAGTGATACCCTCAGATTGTTGCCGAAGTGTGCACACGTCTTTCACTCGCACTGTATCGATGCCTGGTTCCGGGCGCACAACACTTGCCCCCTTTGTCGCGCTTGCCTTGCTGAGCAGGACTCCGTTGTCGTCGAAATCAGTGAGCAGGGTACTCCCCTTGCCGGTCCCCAAGGTAAGCTCCACTACCCGTATCATTCAATCTTTGATTCGGATTGATGAAAGTGAACATAACACTAGTAGGAATTGATGTCCTTGCTGTGCGAAACAACTCCAGTCATCTCTCCAGCTGATGGACAAGGTGTAAAAGAGCACCATATTTTTACTAGTGGAAGATTTATATTTAGACTTCTAGCATCCTGAACCCTCGGAGCAGAATCTGATTAGGTTGTCAAATCTTGGCAGAACGAAGCGATGGAGCATCATCAGTATCGACAGCAGAAGAGAGGGTAAACTCACATCCATTTCAGAGCAAAGTGGAGCCGACATTCAAGCCTGCACTTCGTGTTGGTATAGCGCACGAGAAAGCGGCGGCGTTCAGATCGATCCGTCGTTCGAATTCGACAGGAACTGATTTTCAGTTTCTTCGACCCAGTTACGTCGTTGACAGCGAGGGAACTCAACACAACAGAAACTATCAAACTCATGCTATCAACGTCGATGAGCTTCTGTCAGAAGATAGGGTATGGTTTCTTCCTCCTGATCCTGATTCTGATCCTGAGGCTGGACCTTCGAATCTGAGCTCGCAACAACGACCTTGGTGGACAAGATGGTTGCGAAAAGCTTGAAATAGAGAAATAGTTTTAGGGTTGATTTTCTTTTCTTCACCAACATCTGTGTGGGTGATGATCGAAGCCACACGACAGGCTTCAGGAGATCTGTAAGATGTTGATTTGCAGAACTAGATGGACTTGAAATAGTACGTCGCTGCGACAATTTCGTCATTCTTTCTCGTTCTTGTACAGAAACGATTTTTCTTTGGAAAAACGATGTTTGGAGTGACATGAAAATGGTTCGATGTGATGATGTTTCCGTTTCGGAACTTGGAGTTAGGGTTTACAGTGGATTTTCTTCTGATTTGTTAACTATGGATGGCTTGTGAAGACCAAGGATTCATATACAAGAGCATAACTTCTCGTTCAAAAAGGACAACTTCATACCTTGTTATATTGAGCTAGCATCATGATTAGAAGAATGATATAAGTTGTAATATTTGCTGAAAATGGTGGAATTGGTGAAATTTTGCCTAGCTTAAAGGTCAGCAAATAGAAACATGTGTGCAACCAATAACTCTAGCCTCTAATTGTGTCATATCAGGTGTTATTGACATCCACAATTGAGCAATTACAAATAGCCAACTAGGAACTAAAAACTAAAAAAAGTCATTTAACCTTAGAATGTATATGGATTAGTGAAGACAATGATTATAGAAACTAATTAGTCAACAATCTATAATTCATAAAATAAACATATAAGCTGAAATAACTTGTCACAAGCGAAGTAGGCCCATTTTCTTGCCCAAGTCACACAAAAGAGTGGCAAATATGATGTTAGGCATTGAATCTCCATAATTCTCCTTCCACAAACTAAAGAATAAGGTAGAGGCACTTCATTTGGTGGCACATCTGATTCAATCTTAACCTAGTTGTAAACAAGACTATAGAATATAAGACATGCTTCGTAAATGAGAATATCAAAATGAGACCTTCACTCAAATAGTAGAACAATCAATAATGGCACAATGCTGATAATGGAGCTATTAATAGCACTTTTCACTTACATGTACACAATAGCCTCTCCATATAACAATACCATGTACTCAGTGCAAACATTATAGGGTGTCACTTGAGTGCACCATTTGAGGAAGACATATATTTCCAACTTCAAAAATTCATAGCTCATTGTAGAAGAGTCCAAAAATGATGATTCTACTTGCTCTAACTTTCTTCTGATTTTCCCCATGCACAAAAATTACTTGCACTGATAACAGCCCTACAAGAACATGTAAAGATTCCACAATAAATGCATCAACAAATAATAAAGAACATCATTTTAGGTGCACTAGAACACCAGAAGTGGATAGTATGCCATATCCGTGACCCCCGGCGCCCGTTTCTCAAGCTCGCGAATCTCCAATCCGCCCTCCGATTCTCAGCTTCGAGCAGCATTTCCTCATCGTCAATCACCTGCTAGTACAAAATCCCGTTTAGCATTTTCCAGCAGGAAGATTCATGTGGACAACACTCTATAGTTCGCAATCGGCAGGAAAGATGGCCGCATCATTGTGCAGCTCACTTTCCGCGCTCTCGTTCACTCCCAAAACTGCTCGTGCCATTGCCCGTCCGCATCATCATCAATGCCAGCAAGCTAGAGTTTCATCCATTGCCGCAATTACTCCAGTACTCTCGACGAGGAGGCTATCGTCGTGGCCGTGCGGAGCGCGCCGGAAGTCGAGTAGCGTCACGAAGACTGACGCCGAAGTGCTTGATGATGAAGACCTCCGCGCCGGTCTTAACGAGGTACGGTATTTGACTATACAATCGAGTTAGGGTTTGCAAGACAGCCTTGCCTTTGAGCTATCATTTTTCGAGAGTATGCATTCGTGATCACGCAATCGTCCTTTTCGTAGACTGTGACAGAGGCGTTAAAGGTGATGTTGGCAGAGGATGACAAAATGCTGGAGGCGTTTAGAGAGAAGGTCGATTTTTTAGGGGAGTTTTTAGTGCAAGATGGTCAGGTAGAAGCAGCGCGATTCATGCTCATCCTCAGAGGCATGCTTGATCATGAGGTAAACTGGTCTTTTCATTCGCGGAAATTCTGAAGCCATGGTCTTTGATTTCTTAGAGAAGAACTGTTGTGGTTTTTGTTGAAAATTCTCGTGGTGTAATTGCAGGTCTACCCGCAGTTCGAAGAACTTGAAGGGCCTTACAAGAAAGCATTCAACCATCTCTGGTGTCTCCTTGAAGACTCGGGTTGGCTTCTCACGGTACCCGGTTCTGAAATTCCTCAGGTACTGCTACTCTTACTTTATATGATCTATCTTTGTCTCTGCTATCTCTCTTACCTTCTTCAGTTGAAAGTTTTTCCGCTCCTTACGAAAGTAATGCTCTTCACGGTTTAGGGAAGATGCCTGCACACAAATAGAGAACCACATTTACATCTATTTCTGTGCACTATGATCACAGCTTAGTGGTGAATAAAGTAACATTTGCACAGTGACCATCAACCGCAATCTTGTGTAGAGATTAGGCCTAGTGGAAATAGAGCACCACATTTGCACTAGATGATCAGTAGTTGTATGCTAGAGAGTGGAGGAGGTTCCCTCTTCCTTTCCTCTTTCTTTTTTTTTTTTTTTTTTTTTTTTTTTTTTAAATGTTGGTGCCCTAAGAGTGTGGATATGTCATCATAAAAAGCGGTTTTGAGGGCACCCACACAACAAGTATTAGAGTCCACCAAAAGTGGGTGAATTGTGGTGATTACCAATTGAACCTACAACCTCTCAAATTCTTGAAGGCAGTTTTGCTTTGAGGGCAGGTAATGATAGTGTGGGTTATTTGTGGCAGGTGGAGGAGGAAGCTGGTGAACCAGAGTTGGAAATTAGATTCAGCTGAATGGACTTTGATCAGGCAGATTAGGCTTGCAGAACAAGGTAACAGGAATTAATTTTAGCTATGAGCCCTTTGATTGGCCGTCAAATTTGAGCTTCTGTACACTGAAAATTAACGAAATTTAGGGCTCACAAGTTTTGTTTTGAAACAGAATGGAAAGCAGTTGGGAGTTAGTTTGTATGTAATACTAGTTACACAAGCATGATTACCTATCTACGTAAGTATTTCTTTGTACTTTGAATGTTTTTGAAATATTTGGAATGTGTATATTTGCAAGTATTAAGTTTTAATTATCAAATACGTATGTTTTGAGACATAAGGTAAAGCGCTTTGAAATCCTTATAATGGAGATCTAGGCTTCTTCACCCTACATACACACCAGCTTCGCAATTCAAGATTACCATATACTTACACTAAACATCACATGACACCATCTTAGAAACACCTATAAGTTGAGTTTCAAAATTTCATAACAAATGTAGAAGAGTGTGAAAATTGATGATTCCTCTTAGTCCAACCTTCTATGTATTTTGCCCAAACACAAAAATTACTCATAATACAAATTTTCCAATAAATTTTCCATGTAGAGAATCAAGCCATTCTAGGGCAACTTACATCAAGTATGATCAAAATTTGGAAGTGTTGAAGGATTTTTAATTATGTATATATTTAAGTTTTAATTATCATGTACTTAAGTCCATAGATTTGAAAATGTGAAATTATTATTGTACTCCGATAACATTGGAGACCTAGTTTATAAACGCAACTTTCGACCATCGTGTCATCAAGTTGCAAGCTCTTCCGAAGATTCATTGCAGCTTCCATCGGTTCCTTAGTGTAGTGGTTATCACGTTCGCTTTACACGCGAAAGGTCGCGGGTTCGAAACCCGCAGGGACTACGGGGTGGTGGCGCAGTTGGCTAGCGCGTAGGTCTCATAGCTAAACGAGAAATCCTGAGGTCGAGAGTTCGAGCCTCTCTCACCCCACAGCTCTTTTTACACCTCCACACGGCTGCGACATCTCCTGAAACTCAAAATCGATCAATTCTATTAAGATCAGTCCTATTTCATCTGGTCATGCACGAAGACCATGAATCTTTTGGTGGGACAATGATGCATGAAGAGCATGAAAATCATTTGGGGCACTGATAGTTGCTCTCGTATTGATAATATACAAGATGGACATCGAAACTAAAGCGGCCGCTTGTTAGGCATGCCTGCTCTCCGAGGATATTTAGCCGGTGTTGGCTTATCCTTCAAGCATACAACCGCAGTCCGTTGTCCAAGAGGGCCTTGTGAATCAACTGCATGTACGATACAAGATTCGTCAGAACTTCCACCTACTGAACACAATATACCGTAATCACTTTCTGAAAAAGAGCTAAAATGATACCTCTGGACAATGTCACGATCGAAGCTCCAAGCAAGTCAATTGCGGTTTTGGCAGCTTCGACTTCGTCCTGGTCAGATTCACCACCAGTAAATCATGAGCATACTCATAGATCACCAATATTGACAAGCCTCATCAAAAGCATCCGGGTAAGCTCATAGTTTACCTCGGGATTAGGGCCTTTCGCAGCAACTAAAATGCCACCGACTCGAACAAGAGGAAGGCAAAGCTCAGCTGCAAGGAAACAACAACACATAAGAATCTGAGAAAGAGTTCAAACGAGCCATTTCAGAGGAGGTACTGACCCAAGACTCGCATTTCGGCAACAGCTCTGGCTACAGCGATGTCGTATGATTCTCGATGGGCGACATCCTTGCCTGCATCCTGCAGCCCACGAGAGAGATTTAACAGATTGCTATGCCGGAAAGGAAGAAAGCAACAGAGGAAGGAAGGTGGAGCTACCTCTGCACGATTCCTTAGAACTTTGACATTTGCTAATCCGGCCGCTTCAGCTACATGTTCCAGAAAATCGCATCTCTTCTGCAGCGACTCCAGAAGTGTCAACTGCCAGGCTGCATAGTATAATATCGTGTTATGGATGTATATGTATGCAGCTCATTAGGGATTGATGAGCTCAGTATCAACTGCAAAACAATGACGAGGAGCACATGAATACGAACACAACCACAAACGAAAAGATGCAGAAGACTTGCTGCTCCGGGGTGAGGTCATGGGAGATCCATTATCCATTGAAGAACGTCGTTCATGTATCTACATCATCTGCTGCATTGATTCATCTCATTTTAATCCTCCACTGATTTCGTCTTCCAGTTTCCAACAAGCGAATCATGTGAAAATCCTTAATCAGGTAGAGAGCTGCTGTTATGCACTCTTTAATTTTATTAGCTGCATTGATTGTTTTGCAATCAAGGACAAAATCATCACTTGCTGAGCTGAGCAGAGGTAGTATATTGTAAAAGCTTAGGGGCAGGGTTTTGGCAGAAATACCTGGTCGAGCAATTGCTAATACAATGCCAGGAAGGCCTGCACCACTGCCGATGTCAATAACCTTCACAGGCTCCCCTCCAGGGTTACAATGTGCAGCAAGCGCACCCTCAATGGCTGGCAATAGCGACAAAGAGTCAGCAATGTGTCGATCCATCATCGCTCCTCGCTCCGTCACAGCCGTGAGATTCATTTTCTGCAGTGGATATGATCGATGTCGTTGGAAAACAATAAACATAACCAGGGGCTGAGCAATTTTGACAAAAAAGGGGGATCGATGGTTCACCTGATTCCATTCGAGCAGGATGTCCACGAACACGGCCACTTGTCCGGATTGCTTGTTACTGAGCACTTCCTCAGCTGCTGCAACGCTGTGGCAGTGGAGACGAAAACTTGTACTTCTCCGAGAATTGCAGAGGTTGCTATGCTTCTGAGGCGAGATTCGAATGGCTTGTGATACACGATTGGTTGTGGCAAAGCACGACGGGAGCGGTCTGTGAAGCGCAATCCGCAATATTCCCGAGGATGCCATGATTCTGCTTCTCCCTCGAGAACGAAGACCAACCCCTTCCTAACCCTTAAACCCTAAACCCTTGTCTATCGCTACAGCTTCATATCAGGGGCATGAATAACACAACCGCCGACAGCTTGCAGTTTTTTTTTTTTTTTTTTTGGGTGTCACAATCTAAATTGCAGAGTTTTGAAAGAGCATTTTTACAAGAGAATCCATGTTTGAAAATAGGTTGCATTGTATCTATTTTTGTGTTGGATGGTGAAAATCTGAATATGTTATCAACATTGGGCATGATACATGTACTCCAAAAAAAATTCATTTGTATAATTAGCATCCTCCATGTTGATAAGGGGTTACGTTTAGTTGAATGTGTGTTGGTGGGAGAATATTAATTTTTGATGAGTCTATAATAGTGGTGATATGCTAGGAGAGGAGAAGTGAAGCCCAACCTGAGTTAAAAAAATAGAATTTAGAGATATTATTTGCAAATGGTTTTATTTTGAGATAGAGATGTTTGTATTTGTCTTGTGTGAAATTAAATTCAAAGAGTTGAAACTCTTAGCGAGACCCCCATAGAAATTTTGTGATTTGGTCAATGTCATTTCTTCTTAACTATTTGAAGAAGTAAAAGTTGCATTCTTGATTCTCCGTGTTAAAATGCATTCAAAAATCGAAGAGTTTCTTCGAATTGAGTTCATGAACTATGCAAGAATCGAAGAGTTTCTTGAAATTGAGTTCATGAACTATGCAAGAATCGAAGAGTTTCTTGAAATTGAGTTCATGAACTATGCAAGAATCGAAGAGTTTCTTCAAATTGAGTTCATGAACTATGCAAGAATCCAAGAGTTTCTTCAAATTGAGTTCATGAAGTATGCAAGAATCAAAGAGTTTCTTCAAATTGAGTTCATGGACTATGCAAAAAGCAAAGAGTTTTTGTCAATTGAGTTCATGAACTATTGCAATATCGTTTTGAAGTTGATGTTGAACTTATTTGGGACCCTTAGGTCTCGCCAAAGACTTCAATTGCCAAATGAGGCATTAATCAGTATCAATAATTAATTTTGTTGTGTTTCATACTTGATACATCCTTATCACACCACATATATCATACATAAATAAATGAGCCATCCCCCTTAGTACACTAATTACACTACTTACACTATTACACTAACTACACTAATTACACTATTTTTTACACTATTACATTGTCCCAATTAATTACAATATTAAAAAAAGTGACTTTTACACTAATTACTCTATTTTTTCTATAACGAAGGTAAAAAATTTATAAATGGAATTACAACCATCATTTGTCAATCACCGCCACTCATAGTATTTTTCAATCACCAAATTGATAAAGACATAAACAAAAATCAAAGAAGTATCATGTGGACAATGATAGGAACACTAATTTATTTGGCTAAAACAATTACCGTGCCACCACTTCCACCGAATGGGATGAGGCTAAGACTTTCTCCTGTTTCGTTTGGAGCTCAGCTATGGCGGACATCCTGCTCACCACGGCGGTGGCCTCTACAACCCGCCTGCCGCAATGGAGTCTCTCGAGACACATTCGGATGCCAAGACGGGTGTCGTGCACCATCAAAAACGCAGCAGCAATCGAAGATGATAGCAGCAGCAGTAGCAGCAGTGGGCGATGTTTCGGGGAGGTTTATGTGGCCAGTGTGCCACTGCGAGCTCCCGCGGGCGCAGCGCAGGTGTTCGACTTCATGAAGGATTACGCCGTGTTCGCCAATTTCCAGCATTACATCACCATCATCAAACCCTACCACGAGGAAGCGCCTGTACGTTGTTCTTGAATCAGAGCTGAGCCGTGGCTGTATTCTGAGTTCTTGTTTTTGAGCGTTTGGTCATTGGCAGTGTACAGTGTTGGACTTCCAGCCGATTAACCCTGAGGATCCTATGACGGCAGTCGCCGTTCTGATGGGCCGAAATATTCCTGGTGAGCCTCGATATCTCATCTGTGCATTTTTTTCAAGCCATCAACAGTATGGAATTCTATATCACAGCAACAGGAGGGAATTCTATAATGTAGCCAGCAACGGTACGGAATTTTACAACATAGTTATGGAACTCGATGACATAGCCAGCAACAGTATGAAATCCTATAACATAGACAATAGAAGTATGGACTTTCATAACATAGACAGCAGACGAAATGAAAGTCGATAACATAGTCAGCAACAGTATGGATTTCTATAACACAGCAGAGGTAAGAACTTTCACAATATAGACAGCAGAAGGAATCTGATAACATAACCACCAACAGCATGGATTTCTATAACATAGACAGCAACAACATGTAATTCTATAACATACAAGCAATAATATGGAATTCTATAGCACAGCAACAGTAAAGGAATTCTATATCATAGCCAGTAACAGTATGGATCTCTATGATTTAGTACATTGTAAATTCTGTAACAGAGCCAGCAACATATGGAATGTGTGCAATTGAGGAACAGGAGATAGTCGGCATGTAAGAAACTGATGCTTACCTTCACCACAGGTGTAATCCAGGAGCGAACTTTGTCAAGGCTGCCGAACCAGAGGTGTTGGTTGATAGGACCGATGAAATCCGAGCTGAGATTGGAAGATGCGGTGACATTCAGCAGAAACTACAATTCAGAACTGAGCCTTGGCATCAACGACTGTCGGCACTACACTCTCGGTACCGTTTTCTATCTCATGGCATCTTGCATGTGTGAATCTCTTTGCAGGGGAGTTGGTTGAATTTGGTATGCTGCATGTGAGCTTGTATCTCACTTCTGACTTTGTATCATCAGACTTGGTGGAGTATCTGACTGGAGAGAGCATGAACCTCATAGAGGAGGCTCGCAGGGAGGTGAAGGTCGACCCTAGTTCGATGGACGAATCCTCGGACATGGCTTCAGCTGAAACTGAGCTCAATAAATGAAAGAGATTTCGACTTGCAATGGGGCTGTGAATTTTGAGAGCTTGCGTGTGTGAAATTTGGTGCAAAAATGGGGTGATGGTTGTGACAAGCTTTGGTAGCACAGATATTTGTGTTGAAATGGTTGCTTGAACAGCTGCTTATTTTTGCAATGTCTGACGTAAATTCTTGCAATTATAAAGTATGTTTCTATATCCATAAGAACATCAAACCTTTGTGGGGTTGGTGTGAATAAAGTGCCTGTTGGACCTATCCTTGATGAAATGCCTACGGGACATAACAACAATGACATAGGACTACTAACCCCTCTGAGGGTGAATGTTCTATAACCAAGGATTGTTGGGAAGGTGCACTGCTCAAAAGCCCCATAAGACTCAATTAGTTAGAGGTACACTATGAAGTTTGGTTCCAATGTACTTAAGGAGTGAACATGTTACCTGTTAGATAGGTGAGTCATTTGTGGAACATCTACAAGTCCAAGTTCAAAAACTCATAACTTATCGTATCTTACGAACATATAGATGCAAACATTCTGAATTAATATGATTTTCAACTTATTTTGCCCTTGCACACGAATGCTAACATGGCCAACTTTATCATAAATTTTTCATATTGGTATTCGGGACATTATTTCTCACCATTCGAAAGATTAGTTGGGTCCAATTATCAAACAACTTGACATCTTCGTTAAAATATAGGAATTGTATCCAACCTCCTTTAGGTACATTTGCCTAATTGAGCCACGTTAATTCAAAAGGGTTCTTATAGACCTTGGTTGTACTTTTTCTCATCCGATTGGAAAGATCACAACCTTACTATGTAAACATGTAAACATGTAAGGTTTTAAAATTAGATCAAACACTTCAACTATGTAAAGTCTTAGAAAATGAATTTACTCCCTTCGTCTCAAAGTGACTCATTAATACTACAAATTGTACTATGGGATTGAGGTGGTTTAGGGCCATGGGTTTAGCTTGAAAAGTTGAAACCTTTTGAAGGTTATAGAATTTTCCATAACATTCCGAAAAGACTATTTGTGTTCCAAAATTTCTCATACTCTAACCCTTCAAAGCCAAGATGGCCAAAGTTGGGTCTATTCACGTGCTTCAACTCAATTTCCATAAAATTCAATACAAACTAACCTTTGGTACTTTGAAAGTTTGCATGAATCTTATATGAACAATCTCTAGCAATCAAATCATAGCTTGGAGTTATATAACTCTTGGATTGTTAAAAACATAACACAAATTACATGAAATACACTAAAATACCACACAACACACTTTTATTGTATTTTAGACACATGGATGCAAATTTTGGTATAAACTTTTGATCGAACTTTGTTTTTGATACATTTTATTATTTGGTGATTCTTGTTTTTTCTTCCTATATCCAAAACTTCTTATCATTGTATTTGGATCTTCTCTTTGATTATGATATGTCTATGCAAAGCTATTGACCTAATGCACATGTAACCAAAATCTATGTGAAGTAAAAGTAATCGTACAAGACTCTATTGGTGGTCAAAGTGGTACACCACCAATATACGGCAATCAGTTTTAATAATGTCTTTTCATCGACCGTTGAATGTTTTTGCAAATTATTCCAAAGGTTGAAGTCTTGACTTAACCTTTAACTATCCTTAAAAGCTGAATCGGCTTTTTGTTGTTTTGGGCAAGTTTAGTTATGGGGTAGAAATTGATATTTTGGAGAGATTTTTTTAGGGCGTGTGAGTTATATTTAAACCGAATACTTGAGTTAAAAATTACGGGGCAAATTCAAATATTAGAATTTTCAAATGCAAATTTTAGTTTTGGAAAGCTCAAAGAGCACGTCCTTCGGACCTCTGCACCAACGAGAAGAGGGGCACAAATTGGGGTAGCCAAGGGGGTTAAAAAAAAACATTAGAATGGGGCAATGGATTCAAGGGTGGATTAGGAACGACCATGTGATTCTCTAAAATCTCCCCGCTTAAGGTTAGCCACCTAACCTCATTAAAGCCTAACCCTTTGGTCACATTACTTTGTCATTCTACAATATAGAAATCAACATTATTTTCAACTTTTTACATGATTATTTCACAAATGGTGAGATAATTAAAATATTAGATTAAATATACCATGTACAAGGTAGGTACTAGATTCTACGGCTACATATTGCAAAACTCCAAAATTTGCATCTTGCATCAATAGAGGCTAGTTTTGAGGAACATTGGTTGTTTTGAGGCTACACACCAATAAGGGTCAAACAAGAAACAATGGAAGTACTTAAAAAATAAAAAAATAAAAAGTAAAAATAAAACAATAATACTCCAATTTTTAGGTCGGATAGGAGATATGGGTGTAAGTAGGTACTAGGGCACCAACCCTCATCACTCCACCCTGAGCGATGCTTTAAACGAGGGAACAAGCCATTGATGGGGCCAATTTATGGTCAAATCCTCTCTAGTGATTGGTCCAATTTTTGAAATTGGTCGGAGGAGCTTTACATGGGGAGTCAAGGTCAATTTTCCGAAATTATATTATAATGGGTGGAGAACAAGTTACGACACGGTCCGCGCTCCAAAAGTTGAGAGATACAAGAATAGAAGGCCAATTCATGGCCTACAGACCATTTCTTGATTTCAACACATTTCTTGATTTCCATTTCTTGATTTCAACACAAAATCATTATTGCACTAAAATACTCTAATGTGAACAAATCAAAAGCATGGAACGTAGTTAATAATACAAATCCGCCCCACGACCTTGTTTTTCCTTCTAAAAATTGGCACCAAGGGCTTTACACATGAGGAAAATGACTCACACTCTATTATTTTTTTACTCTGTTCTCCAAGTGGCCCGCAGAGCCAATTGTGCTGTGCTGAAAATGTGAATGAATTGACTTGCAGATTTGTTGGGCCCTGTCCCTTTGGGAAGGGCCTATTGGATCGAGTCGCGAAATGGGGTTAACCACTTCACTAAATATCCCCTTTTCACACTGCAGATACCCCCTTTTCACAGTGCAGAGTGTAAATGGGCCCAATGTAACCTTAACCTAACCCTAGCTCAACCCTGCCGTTGGAGGTTGTTGTTGGGCTGGGGAGCTCCCCTTGTCTTCTCTGTCGTGATGAGGGTGTTGTCTTTGCTGTTGCTTTGTCGGGGAGTGTCACCATGTCCCGTGTCTGGGTTTTATCGATGCTTCACTGTGGGTTTTAACGATGCTCCAGTGTGGCTCAGTGGATTGGTGGCCGTCGGTGTTGTGCCATCTCCCTTCGACTTCGCGGATGTGGTCACGACCACCACCCACAAGTCACTCCGAGGACCCCGAGGAGCCATGATCTTCTACCGCAAGGGATTGAAGGAGACCACCAAGAAGGGCGAGCAGATCTTTTACGACTATGAGGACAAGATCAACGCGTCGGTGTTCCCGAGGACTCGGGGAGGTCCCCACAACCACACCATCACTGGACTCATTGTTGCCCTTAAGCGGCGACCACGCCCGAGTTCAAGGCTTACCGGAGGAGCATGTTTTGAGCAACTCCGCTCGTTTCGCCAAGGCTTTCTGTGACCTTGGTTACGAGCTGTGTCTCAGCGGAACCGAGAACCAGTTGGTCCTTGTCAACCTCAAGCCCAAGGGTGTGATTATTCTAGATTCTACTTACACTTTATATCCCACTGACTTTCCGTACTTCTTGCACAGGTTATTGAGTACCTCACATTGCAACAAGCGTAACCCCGTGCAGTTTTAAGTCGAAAGATGTGGCGAGGATCGTATGGAGGGCACAAAGCGGAAAGTTGAGGTGAATTTCTTTCGAGTTCGGAGATTTGTTTTTATGTTGTTAGGTTGATAGGGTTATTTCTACCAAATTAAACTATATGCGATGTCCACTCACGGTTTGCCATTGGTGGTTAGGTTTGGCAATCTCTTCTCGTTGTCCGAACATTGGTCTTTGCCTCCCAATGAAGACATGGAAATCGGCTCAAGTTTGCTTCCTTGTGTCGTAAAAAGTGGGCGAGACCGTCAAGCCCGAGCCACACTCGTGAAACTATTACAGTTCGACTTCCTCACTACCAAACATGTCATCTCGTCTTGTTTGAGCGGAAGCCCCTCGGGTTATCACTAGCTTAGTTCTTTCTAGCTTAGTGTTGTTTAGGGTATTGACGATTGCTTTCCGCATGACAAGATGACCACGAAACGTGTCCACCTGATGACCTTCCATACACGAGCGCCCCTCAAGTTATGTTAACCTACTACAAGTATCAATGGTCTCTCGGTGATGACATGCGCAGACGAGATGCTTTTCATCGGCTTCAGGTTGGCTCTTGTTTAATTTTTGTGGTTTCCGTTCATTATCTTTCGCTTCCGAGTGATATTGGATAAGATTCGACCGTAGCTTATTTCTTCAAACAGGACATCGCAGGTGGATTTTAGAGAAAAATATAGTCCAATCGAGTCTTTGTTATGTTCATGCCAAATCAACCACACGATGTGAGTCCGACCGTTGGGGTGTCCTCTTTTAGCGTATACAATTGAAGGCTGGGTGCTTGGCGGTGGCATCTCGTCCCCGGGTGGATGATGACTCATGCGAGGTAATTTGATAGTGGAGGGTTTTTGCGAGAATCTATATTTGTAACCTTGTTCACAGACGCCCGATTCATGAAAAGTGAAATTTACGTGAAGCGCGGTAGCCCTGTTTTTAAAGTTTTCCCATGTGGTGTTTCCCATGAAGTGATCCTGACACAGACCGCCCCTATGAGGTTTTCTGGCAGATATTTACTGACCGTTGTCAGTGATTGGTCTTGGTTTGTGTTAATCGCAAAGGAGTGATTGCGTTGAACATGGAGGATGGCGGTCTTCATCGATTTCGTGCTACGAACACGATTCTTGCAACTGGGGTATGATTGTTCACGAGAATGCGAATGGGTTCATCGACTTTATAGTACTAGTAGGCTAAGTGGTAGTTACATAGCACGTGTGAGGTTGAAGTTCTTGCGGTCTTTGACGTTCTCGTGCCCCATATTGTTGTATCGGGGCTATGGGACGAGCTTATCTTTCGCAACCTCGGCGCACACATGCATTGGCGACGGTAATGCGATGCGGCGGCTCGTGCGGCGTGCCTCTTCAGGTATCTTCTTATGATTGCACCTTGATGATGGTTTCGCTCGTAATGATTGTGTCCTTCCAGATGCAAGTTTGTTCTAGGTTTGTTTGTCAGATGCAAGTTGTCAAATCTAGATGCACGTTCTCAAGATCCGGATGCAAGTTTGTCAAAATCCCGGATGCAAGTTCGTCAAAATCCGGATGCAAGTTCGTCAAAATCCAAATGCAAGTTCGTTTGTTTGTCGCAATTCTTCCAAGCCTGTGAATGAGAATTTTGCAAATATTGAGAGAACTTGGTATGTTGCTCGTCGAGAAACTCTGTGTGAGAGAGTTAAAAATTTCGCAAATGTTGTGGTCTTGTGAGGTGCGCAATCTTTGTTTGTTGATAGGTTTCGATGATTGAATCTTTCTAATGTACTTTGCGTACTACTTACAATATCGATCTCACATTGCGAACTCGAGAAATCTTGCGATTTGTGTGATTTACATTACGAGGAGGTGTACATTGTTGTTGATAGGGTGAGTGATTCTTTGTTCTTTGTGGTGCTTTGATTGAGAATCTGGACAATGACGTATGATTGATGGTTAATGATGCTTTTTGGTTACAACCGAGAGCGATGATTGTTGTTCTAAGCTCGAGGATTGAAGTTTGAAGTGCAGAGACGAAGCATGGCGTCTTTTCTACTATCCGAGGTGTTCATATTTGGAGAAGGTGATAGCATCCGGGCACGCGGACTTAGAGGATCGGCGTGCGAGGCAACGGTGTGCACGGACGTACATCAAGCCTACTACGAAGCAATCAAGAACATGATAAAGTCGTGTGCGTTAGACAAGAATTGCGATGGCGCAGAGGAGGAGAGTTTGAGCTACTATGATCCTGCTAACGCTGTTCTGACATCCAATACTTACTACTTTCTTTCCTACTCTGTTGCAACTTGCTTGGCGGGCGATCTGTATCTACGAAGCTTTTAGACGCTTCACATTTAGAGCTTCTTTGTTCTGGAACTTACAAAGCAAAGTTAGTCCCTCAATTCATGGTGTATGTTTGTCACCGTGTAGATGGCACTTGTGTTCATTTCTTGTCGCTCTTCATTTTTTTGAGCAAAGTTCCTCTTCCGGCCACTTCGATTTGTGCAAACTATCGGTGTGCGGGTGTGCATTGTATATCTTGACGGAAACATTCATATTCTTATCAATGTTTTTCCGGTATGCAATGACTTCGCCCATCGTGAAGAACGCGGGATTCTCCCCATGACTTGTTGTTATTACTTCAAAACAACGGCCAAGAAGATTAACCATTCATGGTGAAGATGGAGAAAATTACGACTTTCTTCTTAAGGGGCATGAAGACTTGCGTCAGGACGAGCGTATTATGCAGGTGTGGGTCTCTTTCGCTCTTGGATCTCATTTAATGATTGAATCAATTTGCAAGATTGCACCACCTCTTGAACTTGTGTTCGGAGACCTTTTATTATTTAATTTCTTGCTCTTTCGACGTTTTAGTGATCAATACTCAGTCCTGCAGGTTATTTGGCTTGGTCAATACGTTATTGGGAAATTCTCAACTTACAGCAGAGAAAGACCTATCTATTCAACGATATGCGGTAATCCCACTATCTCCCAACAGTGGACTAATTGGTTGGGTGCCAAACTGCGACACACTTCATCATCTCATCCGCGAATACCGTGAAGCCCGTAAGGTATGTGGCAATTTTCCGCGTTTCAGATATTTTCTAGTTCTTCTCAAGTCGCAGTTGATGACATTCCATAGCTTCATATTCAAATCAAGATTATTTCTCTTCCTTTATTGTATCTAAGACTTGGATGTTTTACAGATACCTGTGAACGTGGAGCACCGAACAATGCTCGCTTTTGCCCCCGACTATGAAAGACTCACGCTTATGGCTAAGGTTGAAGTTTTTGAGCATGCTCTTGAAAATTCGCTTGGAAATGACCTCGCCAAGGTATCCTTGTCATTCTAACCTCCTCGTTTTTCTCGTCTACTGCCTGGTTGAGAGTCACTTCGTGTTTTGGTATATTTTTCCAGCGGTTCAGTGCCATCACCTTTCAACTTTCTCTGTTTTGTATCTTGCTCACGATTTTGGCTCGCTTGTTTCTTGTGCTAGGTGTTGTGGTTAAAGAGCAGGAGTTCGGAAGTGTGGCTAGACCGTCGGACTAATTACACTCTGAAATTGCGACTCTTGTGCTTACGTGTCAGTTTTGCGAATAGTTCTCCGGGGCCTATCAAGGTCCCCTTGGCCACCTAACATAATAATTGTATTTGTTCTAGTGATGTGTTGCTTAAGCTCTGCATCCAGAAGTTTGGCTGTTGCTCCGACTTTATGCATTTATACTTCGATAGTTTTCGATAGATGTCATCTAAACGTTGGATTTTGTCTCTCTCTATAGAGTCTAGAGGTGGAGGAGGCATTCTTCGAAACAGTGGAGGAGAAAGATTCATGGAGAGATATGCACCGACTGCTAAGGACTTGGCATCACGAGCCGTTGTGTCACGATCGATGACAATGGAGATTCGCGAAGGACGTGGTGTCGGTAAGGCTTTTTTCCAGAACGAGAGTAGACATCGTCTTTCTGCCAAACGTGATTACGTCGGCGGGAACTTGCGAGAATGTGTGGCTGTTCAAATTTGGTACTTAGATGACGCGTTGTTTCTGTTTTCAGGACCACAGAAGGATCACATTTACCTTCACTTTAACCACTTGCCTCCTGAAGTGCTGAAGGAAAGGCTTCCTGGAATTTCGGAGACCGCTGCCATTTTTGCTGGCGTGGACGTGACGAAAGAACCCATTCCTGTTCTCCCAACCGTTCACTACAACATGGGTGGTATGCACAACTATCTTCTCTTTAACAAAAACTGGTATTGACTGCTAAATAAATGAGTTTTAGTCATTGTGTCGTTGTGTTCTTTGGTATCTTATCAACGCAATTCAATAAGAAAAGAACGAGCTTTCCTTTCTGATTCTTCTGGTACTCGTGAGTGTTGCCTCTAGGAGTGTTTGTATTGACATGCTTCTCAGTCTACAGGTTTGCCCAGACATGTCGATTGGATGGTCCATACTTCCTCTGCCGGTACGATAACTTGAAGGTAAGTTGCAATCTTTTTCAATACGGTAACATGCTAAGAGGTTTTTGAAAATCTTTACTTGGTGAGTACATGGTGCATAAATACCGAGTCCATGACTCACCATGACAATTTTTACCACTTGCTGAGCAAATTTTTTCACGTTCTACCTTCATATGCAATTGTTTCTTCACCTCGTGCTGCGTTATTGCCATGGTTGCTCTTCTAAATTAGAGAGATAATCCTTACAATGATCTTAGTCTCGTGTTTTGTTGTCATGAATTGCAGAGGGTAGCAGGTGTGCTTGACAAGGTGAAAGGCCTGTCACTCGAAGACCGGTTCAACTTCTGCTTCACCCCAGTAAATGTCCGAGATGCGCAGTCATTAGGTGCTCTCTACCGATATGCCCTCGCGTTTAGTCAGAAGATCCCTGTGTACGTGCGAATGGGGGCGCCTCTCAACTCTGCCCGCGACGAATTTGAGCTCATGGACCTGGAAACTCGGCATCAGGTACTCAACCTTCCTCTCTCATGACACTCACTCTACTAAAAAAATCTTCTCTTCAACCATACATATGCAACAACCCAAATCCAAAGGTAATGGAGTCATCAACGTGGAAGCTTGTTCGATGTTCATAAGCTCATATGTATATTTAGAATGTGTATACAGCAAGAGCAGAACCTAGAACATTCATGCTCACTTACAGGTATAGAAAAGTTGGTTGATGGTTTCTGACACTTGGGCATGTTGGCAGATGCTATCCATGTATTTGTGGTTAAGCCATCACTTTCCTGAGGAGCTGTTCGTGCAGAAAGAGCGAGCTGCAGCGATGGCAACGCACAATATTTGACAGTATTTGACAGTCAGGCTCTTTGTGTGGTGTGGATCAGGTTGTGACGAAGAAAGGCAACGATGTAGATTGCGTGATTCCGGGGTTGATGGCTGCGGGCGAGGCTGCATGTGCTTCCGTTCACGGGGCCAATCGACTTGGAGCCAACTCGCTTCTGGACATTGTGATCTTTGGACGAGCTTGTGCAAACCGAGCGGCTGAGAGGTTCAAGCCTGGTACAAATCTGAACTTCCGTCATTGTAGTCCTTTCATAAGAGACGATTGCCTCTATTATTAATGATGGTGCGTTGGAGGTCACGTCTGACGATTGCAACTCCATCTGATGATCAGGACAAGCTCAGCCGGAGCTGCAAAAGAATGCAGGGCAGAAGACGATAGCTTGGTTGGACAAGTTGCGGTATGCTGACGGCGACCTTCCAACTTCAACTATCCGCAACCAAATGCAACGTGTGATGCAGAACAATGCTGGAGTGTTCCGTACTCAGGAGACTTTGGAGGAAGGTGGGTGGATCTGTTACATGCTACCGCTTGTGATGAGCGGGTAATCAAATAGTCGTTGTCTGTAATTTGGGCACACGGTGCATTTATTTGTCATATTTCATCAAGGTATCATCTATAAATGTGTACCTGGAACTATGCGACAGGTGTCAACACTACAAGGATATATGTGACCTAATTGACAAGACATTGACGTAATTCAGTCAACTGTCCCGTCAATTAGGAGACCCTGATTCGGTCACTTATTAACAAAAACATGTCGATTTGGCTGTCAAATCGGACAAGAATACACGTCAGCAAGATCTTACGGTGAGAAAAAAAAAAAAAAAAAAAAAAACTTTTTTTTCGCTGCCCGAATTTTTCGGGCAATAGTTACTTTTAAAAAGCTTTTTGCTGATTCCAGGCCGATAACTTCAGAACTCCTAACCCACGCCGGTATCGAACCTGGGACCTCTTGCGTCCAAACTCATAACCTTACCAACCCGCTCTCCATTCAACTCGGTGATTATCAAGCAATTTGTTTCATTTATATAGACTTGTTGTTTCCAAACTCAGCAGACTTTGGCGGCCATTTTGACATAGTAAAACAACTTTTTTCAAAAACCTTTAGACTAAGAAAAGCTGGTAAATCAAGTTAAGTTTCATCTCCAAAAATCCGTTTGTCATTTAAAGCCTCCATTCAAAAGTTATAGACAAAATTCAAAAAGGGTGTTTGAAAATATCAAAAAAGAAAATTCCTTACTACCCGTCTTTGAATTTTGTCTATAACTTTTGATTGGAGGCTTTAAATGACAAACGAACTTTTGGAGATGAAACTTTACTTGGTTTACTAGCTTTTTTTATCCTAACAATTTTTGAAAAAAACTATTCTACTATGACAAAATTCTTGCTAAAGTCTGCTGATTTTGTTTAAATCCCTAAGTGACCTTCACGCCCCCATGCGGCTTCTAGAAGTAGAAAGTGAGAAAATTATGGTTCTTGGGCTGTGAATTATAGGATGACATGTAAATGTTGGGTATTTTTCAAGTTTTCTTAACCCCAAACCGTCCGTTTGTGTTTTTGGGAGCTCAAAACATTGAAACTGCGATTTTCTACCTCTATGCATTCCCAAGGCTGTAAACGAAAGTTATTTCTTTTCTTGAAACTTCCAACCGTAAGATCTTGTACTTAAGACTATTTTTAGTTACTGTTCAAAAAATGAACCGTTGGATGTTTACCATTTGCGAGATCATAACATCCAAAGTTTGTCTCCCAAGCTTTTTTGGGCATTGTCAAGATTGTTTTGGAAACTTTGGAGGCTGCCCTTGTAAAATTGGTAAACTTTTTGACCAAGAGCCCTTAGGAACTTAAGTAGTACTTTGGTTATGAACGTAATTCCAATTCTTTTTTGAAAACCTAAATTTAAATTGTCCGATCTTGGCTCGCACATCGAGAATTGCCCTAGAAGATTCAAAAAATTGAAATTCCACTTTGCAAATTTTACCACACCCACTTTGCAGTATAAGGAGCGCCAAGTAAAAATATTAGGCAGAAAATATTACCTTCAACACCTTTATCTAGGTTGCCCGAAATTGCAAAAACCCATTTCGGGCTTCAAAGGCGGTTAGGGGTTAAGTGCCCCCGTTTTAGCAATTCCACGCTGGTCAAAAATAAAAAAGTTGACAAGAAGTTGACAAGGAGTTGACAAAAACATTTATAATTTCCAAAGTGACAGAAGTTGGGCTGCGAGCCTGCGACTTCGTCATTTTGGACATTTTCTTGTCAACTATTGGTCATATCGGGCCCTATTTCTTTGTAGTGCAAGCTGATTGACGAAACCGTAGATATGCTCAAGCGCGTCAAGACCGCCGACCGCAGTCTCACATGGTATGTGTTTCCTCCTTTCTCAATAGATTAAGTCTTCTGAGCACTGAAGGTATCACTCAGATTTTGTTTGACGAGGGATCAATCGTGAATGAAGTTAATCAAATCGGTTCGAGACTACTTTTCGAATGTCGAGGTGGTTTGTAGGTTTCTGCGAGGAGGCTAACAAGTGACTGATTTGTTGTGGTTGCAGACACGAGACGATGAGAAGGGGATTATGATTGAGTCTTTTGTAACGACAGCTGACTACACACATGTCGTAGTAAAAGGTACATGTGTCACGTGCTTATGGATGGCTTATGTATGCATGTGTTTATGCATGTCTCATGTTAATGATAGGTATTTGATAGGTATTTTAGAGTAGGGGTCAGCATTAAATGCTGCCCTGTACTTGTTTGAGTGTGCATGCATCTTTTGCTTGTACCGTGGTCTTTTTAAAACCAAAATGAGGTAAAACATACTAAATGGTAGCTGCTTTGTCATAATGATTTGTGATATTTTACTGCCGTCGATTTTGTTTACCCTTTTGAAATTAGTTTTACAGAGGTAAAAGTGGAAGGAAGAGTGAGAGTATAAGTATCTTCAGCTTGGAGGAGAGAACAGCCTCTTGTTTAGTTTTTCAAGTCCTATGTTAGTATTAAAACAAGTCTTCACTTGTAAGTTTTAGTTCTGAAAGTCCTTTGTAAGTGCTGATCTTGCACTGACTTGTAAGTGTTTGTTCTGAAATTTTATGTTACTGCTGAAATTGTGCTAACTTGTAAGTTTTTGTACTGAAATCTTATGTTAGTATAGAAATTGTACTAACTTCTAGGTTTTTGTTCTGAAATCTTGTGTTACTGCTGAAATTGTACTAACTTGAAAGTTTGAGTTTTGAAAGTTTATGTGGTGCTGAATCTTCTACTGACTTGTAATTTTCAATTCTGAAGTCGCAGGTTTGTGCTGAAATTTGTTCTAGTTTGCAGAGTTGTTTGTGTAAAAACTTTTATGTTTGTTCTTTGGTTTGTTTTTTATCATTTGTTTTGATAAATTGTGTTTTTTTGAGTGAGAAAATGGCCATGGTTGCAGCTAACAAGGGCAAGGGGAAGAGGCCCCCAAGTCCTAGGTTGGTGGTGACAAGCGACATCCAACCCAAAATGTTGGATGGTGCTTTCGAAGGAAAGGTCTTGAACAGGTACGGTACATTTGACATTCCAGGCAGTAGGTATAAGTTTATTCATGTAGATTTGGTAGATCGTGAGGGATATTGCACTATAACCCTGACTGCTGCGGACTCATATGCTGATAAATTCACCTCCAAGCTCATTCCTGGGCTGTTTTTGAGAGTGTCAAATTTTAGTGTGAATAATAAGCATGGTACGTTCGAGCACGGGGACTCTTCTTTCTCTCTTAGAGTAGGATCTGTAACTTCAGTGGAAGTTATTGATGCTTTTGACATCCCCATTTCTTTCCTTCCCACCCACTCCATCAAACAATTCCTTGCTTGGAAATGTTTGAATGAAGTGGGAACTCTTGAATTGGTTGTTGTGGCTGTCATTGGAAGAAGCAAGAAGAACTTCATACTTACAGTGGCTGATTCCAAGGAGAGTGTCCACTCTTTCGTGTTTTATGTGGAATTTTTCGCAGAATACACTTTCCTTGCTGAAAAGTGTACGCGTGGGGAGGTGGCCACATTTTTGATCAAAAATGTGACATCTGCCTCTCAAGGTGAAAATTACTTAGCCACTTGTTATTCAAGCATCGTTGTGATGCGATTCGGATGCGATTGTGAAGACGGAACTTGAGAGGTTTTCAAGCACCATTCAAAGGAGCATAAAAACTTTCATTCATTTGGTGTATTTGTTTTTTTACAATCGAAAATCATCTTACATTATAGAATTTCCTGACTACTTAATTTGATGATTGTTCAATATTAATTGATTGTTAAATACTTGTTTGTTTACTATTTTCTAATCAATTTCTTATGATGATTGTAGATTGAAGGGGTGCTGACCGTGCCTATTGGCACGAGCATACATGAAGAAACATGTGACAAGTGTCACATGCCGAACATTACGAAGCGGGATCACGGGTCCTATTGTACGAGTTGCCACTCCATGGTCACGAAATCATCGACTCTGAAGATTTCTTGCAAGATCACTACATCAACATACGAGATTTATGAGTGTACGGTGAGCAAAGAGAACATTAAAAGGGTTTTAGGTGTTGAGATAAACTCAGTTGATGAATTTAATCAACACAAAAAATCAGTATTGCGCAAGTTGAATTTGATTCGCTTGCAAGGATTGTTCTCCTTGAATTCAAGTAGCGAGTTGATTGAATTTTCAGCAGCATCCAAACCACTACCTGCAGCAGTCAATAATTTTGTGGAGGACGCCGCGAAAAGCTCTGTCAACTTGGAGGTCGATACAAACCTGCAGCAGACTAATGGCTTTCAAGTCGGCGAAATCAATGTACTCTTTGAGTAGAAATACGATGTTTGTCAAGATACCAGTATAGATTCCGTATATAGTTTCTGTATTCTACTGTATTTCAGCTTGTATGTAGAAAGACATATACTACTTGTATATCGTTTTCGTATATACTGTTGTATCTAATAGACTTTGTGTTCAAATTCTGTATTTTATACTTTACCCGGCAATAAAAAAATATTTTGTATATTTTTGCTTCAAGGATCTTCTCCTATCTATACTATAGTTGGTAAGAACAGCATAAAATTTATTGAATTAACCTTTTCATTAGATCATTAGTATCAACTATTATACTTTCACAAAATATTTGAATTAACCTTTTTGTTAGATTATTAGTATCAACTATTGAACTTTCAGAGTATGTGTAGTAGATATTTTTGGGGCGTTGGAGGGTAATTTTGGGTGTGTGTATGTGAATTTTTGGTATTCTTATGGGTCAAAAATGATTTTTATTTTTCCATGTAAAAATACTAATGAAATCGAGGAGTGAATAATAGATTTCAAAATTCATTTCTGAGAAATTTATAAGATTGTCAATTAACCCCTAAGAGCCCAATCAACCATTTTATGGTCGATCCCTAATTTTGCGGAGCTGTACGCCTGTATCCGAATAAAAAAAGTTTTTTTTGGAACTTTTTTTTTAACATCCTAAAAGTTGGGTGAGTTAGAAACTGCATCCAATTTATAAAACCTCGTTTGGATTTATAGATTGTTCACAATAAGCTTTTAAACACAAACAAGGCAAGGTTTTTTTATTGTAAGAAAACTTACTATTTTGAGAAACTAATAAGGTTCCTCATATGTTACCGGTGGCCTCTCTCCATTTTATCATATAATAGGTGATTTTAGGCAATCATAACAATTTCCAACTACTAATAATAAAAAGTGTATTTTATATTGATTTTCATAGTTTTACTATTTTTAGTTAATTATGAAACAAATATGACCTATTTTAGGAAATTTAAGACCTTAAGTATTAATTATTATTGAATTGAATTTCCACATATAATACCAAGTTTTCAAATTTCTGTTATATTCGACTATTCAGCTACTATTGAAGCGAGTCTTTAGTAGTTTTTGGTTTTACTCCGTTCGCGAATATGTTTATCATTGATCAAGAGCTTTCAAAATTTGGTTTAAGATGTGTGTCGAATTCAACTACTACCCGGGAGATGTTTGTTTGATGCTATTGCTTATTTACTCAATTCTGAGGAATCATCACTTCAAATCCGAAAAAATGTTGCCCATCTACAAAATTGTTTGTTGATTGGAACACCGGAAGCTCTCTTGTGTAGGAGTCGTGATTCTGACCTTCATTTACGCACGATTTACATCAAGGTCGAGTAACTTTAAACCGATTACTTAAATAAAATGGCATTGTCTGCAAAGAATGGTGGCTTGTGGGGTGATTTTACAATTTTGTTTTGGGTCTCATGATCACCTAAAATCTTTGCATATTAGTATGGAATAAAAGAAATGGAAGGATAATGTCTAGACTTGGAGAAAATTTTTCTAACCAAACTTTGCAAATTGTATATGGGAATGACCATTATGAACCTGTGATATCCTACAACTACGTGTCAAATGAACAAGTTAGTATCCGTGGTGACAAACCTATAGACGAATATAAGTCAAGTTCGTTAAAAAAAAGTACTTCACCATCAAAGTTTCTAAATGTAGGTGAAAAACGCAAAAGATTTAAATGGAATAATGATTCAGATGCGAAGTTATTGTATCTAAATAATCTACATTCGACATCTACGACTTTACAAATTGCAACCAAATTTGTGGAGCAATATCGAGATTTGAAGTTGGATGTTAAACAAGTACAAAATCATTTGGGATTTCTTTTGCGTAAAAGAAAGCTAATATTTAAAGAAAATACACAAAATTTAAAAATTGACAAGGGTTGTACAAATAACGTTGGTAATCTTTTGACTAGTTCGACCCATCGAAGCAACAATGAGGAAATCAGTAATATTACTCATTTGGAAATTAACAATGTAATACATGCAAAATATTTGATTGAATCGGATGACAATCAAGTCGAACATGTAAGTGTAGATGAATTTCAAGATAAGATTCGAGATTCAAATGAGAAAGACATGTTTAATCAAACAGTGGATGCTAAAAAAAGGTTTGTATGGACGGAAGGAGTAGACATGTTTTTGAGTGAGTTACTTGAAATGCACTCGAAAATGCGCTCAAATGTAATAATGGAGCATCTGAAACAAAAATTTCCTTGGATGTCTGTCTCACGTCAACAACTTGTTAATCACTTGAAGGTGTTAAAAAAACGTTCAGATTCCACGCATGCATCCGTTAATGTAAGATGTGTTACACCCTTAAAGTCAAAATTTGATGATTTTGACGGCGACGATGAAAAACTTGTCTTGAAATATATTGTTGATGTCAAAGATACTCCAAAACATATGTGCTATTTTTGTGGAAAACTTTGGTTTTTTTCTCAAGTTTGCTATGCAACCAATGATATTATTGACTTACTTCCTACAAAGTATCAAACCCAAGCTCGTAGAGAACCAATTTTTATCTGTAAAAAATGTCGAAGAATGTCTTCCATGGACAAAAAATGGGACATGTCTATGAGGGATCACATATTAACAACTCGTCCAAACATGGAATTTGTGAGATCATTAAACAATATTGAAGAACCGTTAGTGTCTCCACGTGTAGCTTTCTCCCAGATTTATCAGTTGAAGGGGTATGGACAATATGGCATGCGGGGAAGTGTCGTAAATGTTCCTTCTAATTTGGATTTAGTTCAAGGCATGCTACCACGTCTCCCACATGATTCATCCACAATTGCCATTTATCTCAAAAGAAAGTTAGAATACAAATCTGTTTATTTGTCGGGTTTCGTGCGGCCGAATATTGTGATGAAAGCGCTTCTTGATCTTTGTGAAACCCCGTTATATAAGGAAGCAGGCATAACTGTAAATCAAGATTGGAAAAAAGTTATGGAGAATGAAACAGATAATATCATTACATCAAACGAATCGTTTGAGGAGAATAAAAATGAATCAATTTCGATTGATGGATTTGAAGAAACTACGAATGATGTCGGCTCGGATACCTTGGTCCAAAATATTCTAGAACCGGAAAACATTGTTGATGATGATGAATCAATTGCAATTGCTCCGAGCGAAAATTTTCGGCCCTTGGGCTTGTTCCGAGATCCTTATTCAGAGGAGTATAACTTTCCAACTTTATTTTTGGGTCACCAACGTCCCGATTTCAATGCATCTTATCAGAAAATTGCTCAAGCGAAGCTAACAAGTGCCAATCGAAAATTTGCATATCATATACGTAATATATTTTTCAAGACAATCAAAATCTTGATTCATTTTGTTTTGTCTTCCGCTTGGATTCGTATACGAAAAACCGTGTTAAAGGGGCGAAGACCAACGGCCCAAGCAAGTTGAGATCCAAAGAACCTCGAAAACATACTCAAATCAAACTTGGGATATAGAGAACTGAGTCAAATAAGAACATCCCCTGATTACTTAGATCGTTTGCGAAAGAATTTGTTTGCTATGATCAGACAACTAGGTCCGCCAACATTTTTTGTTACTTTTACGTCGGGAGTAACAAACCGGCCGTAACTTGTGACTACATTGAATGAACTCCCGTAAGACTTATGGTGATGAAAATGAATTTGTGCAATCGAATGGAGTAGATTTAAAGATCCTAGAGCTTGTGAGGATGGATCCTATTACATGTGCTCGATATTATGATAGACGGATGAGATTGTTCAAAACTTTTGAGAAAATGCAACTCATTGTTTGGTCGATGTCAAGATTATTTTTTTGTGATCGAAGTTTCAAAGTGGAGGTTATCCTCATGATCACGGGTTGTTGTGGATTACAAATGCTCCTTCATATGGGAAACAATCTAATGAAGAAATTGAAGAATTCATAGACAAACACTGACGACAACGGATCGCTACATACTCGACGAGAGCCTACGTAGCTCTCAAATTCATCACCATAAGCAATCATGTCGAAAAAAAAAAGGTAACGCGATTTGTCGTTTTCATTTTCCCAAAGCTCCAATGACAAAAACAAGTATCTTGTTACCATTAGACGATTGTGATGCGGGAATTCATAACAAAAAATTGCGTGAGGATCTTTGAGTGTTTGGTGAAAATGAAACTCGGAGAAGAAATAACCCATACTGAGTTTTTGGAAAAATTGGAACTAAGTGAGGAGATGTACATAATGGCACTACGTAGTATATTGAAGAAACCTAAAGATTTTACGAAACGGAATGTTGTCGATATTAAATGACGAATGTATTTGGAAGGTTGGTGGGTCCTTTGTGGCAAGCTAATACTGAGATGCACAATTTGTTTTAGATCCATACGCGTCACGCGATGATTCATCGCACCTCATATTTGACAAAGGTTGATAAGTCATTCTCGCAGAGATGAAAGCAACACTAGAAAAATGCAAGTATGAGAATAGTAGTGATAGTGAACGCGTTAGAAAAATGGGAAGCTCATTTTTAAATGCTCAAAGAAATGCCCGCACAACTAGTCGTATTCTGGCACTCGTTGCCTCTTTATCACACTACGCGTAGTTTTCAATTTATCAACACTTCGAGGATAATATGAGAGCCGAGGTTTTACTTCCTCATTTGTATTGAAACAACTCCTCCCGATTCAACGGATATATTCCGCAAGTCGTTGATTGACAAGTACATGTATGGACCTCTTGCTCGGACGCTACTTGTTAGCGAGTTGTAGTGAATACCACCCTAATAGTTTCAAAAAACGTGTTGTACCACAAATTGTTAGATGGGTGAATTTTAATTTGCAACGAGATCCCGAAAATCATTACAGGGAGCAACTTCTGTTATTTTCTCCTTTCCGTAAGTCGGAGGAATCTCTAAAAGACGGCCATTCCACTTGGCATGATGCATTTAATCAACAACAATACACCATTCTGCCAATCCGTAAAAAATTTGTTTACAAATTCAATAATGAAAGCAAATACGGTGAAGAGTGGACAAAGATTGCAAAGAACGTGTTAATGAGTTCAAACAAAATGCATACGGAAAATTCATTTCTTGATGTTTCTTTCTCAAATCAGAGTGAAATTGGTTCCAAAGCGATTGGGGTCTCCGATACCCTCAAATACGGAAGGTGTTGAACCATATGATTTGTCACTCGAGAGAAATAAAAAGAATGATGAAAATGTACAAGGAAGTGTTCCTAGTTGTCCCGACAGATTTCTACCTAGTAGTGAATTTTCATCTCTGGTGCGGCAGCTGAATAAGGAACAACGCTTGATTTTTGATGATATCATGTATCGGAAGCAAAGGAATCCAGAAAAGGCTATTTTTATATTTTTGACCGGTGGAGCAGGTACGGGAAAGACATTTACACTCATTTGTATAATTCAGTATCTTCTACGATATTACAACCGTACCAATGCTGCAGCAGATCCTCTAAAACAAAAGATTTTGAAGCTTGGTTACACTGGAAAGGCTGCTTTTAATATTGGAGGTTCAACCATTCACTCTGCTCTCGGAATTCCTCTAAACAAAACCCTTCAGGATCTTGGGGGTTTAAGCGATGAGCGGCGTGACAGCTTTGCTAAAAGATATGACCAACTTCGATTGATCGTCATCGATGAAATCTCTTTGGTTGGTTGTCGAATGTTTGCGATGGTTGATCGTAGGATGAGGGTTATTATGCGAGCTCATAACTGTTTTATGGGTGGGCTTGATGTGATTGTTACAGGTGACTTGTATCAAGCGCCTCCCATACGTGATGGATGGATATTTAAATCCTTAAATGTTGGACTTGATGGTTTAGCTCCAAATTTTTGGAAGGAGAGGGTTGAATGCTACGAACTTGCTCAAGTTGAACGCCAGAAAGACCTACAATTTGTGAGCATCCTCAATCGCTTTCGAACTGCAACACAAACTGTGGAGGACATTATGTATATCAATGCACTGTGTTATAGACGACCACCAAATGACATGAAGTTTCCGCATTTATTTTATACAAATATAAAAACGAATAATCACAATAAATATGTGTTTGATAACACTCTTGGCGAAGTGTACAAATTTGTTGCGAAGGACGTACCTTCGGAGACATGTCCCCCTTCATATAAGCTTTCAAACATACCTAGTCTTACAGGCGGTTTGCATGGTGAAATATCCCTTAAGAAGGATATGTTGGTAGAATTGTCTTGTTGCAACCACGTCACGCATGATGGCCTTGTTAACGGTGCTGATGGAATATTTAAAGAATTTACGACCATTCCAAACAACTTGGTCTGGATTGATTTTGGATCGCCTCACATTGGAGTTAAACTAGATTAAAATTTGCCGAGGAATATCGCCGGCATTCGAATATCAAAAACGAGTGGACTCCCATTACACAAAAGACAGCAGAAATTCAAATAGGTATGAACCCTCTTCATCTTGTAACACGGGTTCAATTTCCAATCCAACCCGCTACAGCCCGGACTATCCATTGTGCACAAGGTTTGAGCCTTGACCGATTGGCATTTGATCCAAAGGATGTGGTAAGACATGGATTAACTTATACTGCCTTGTCGAGGATTCGATCAAAGGATCACTTATATATCATTGTCTCCAATATGTTCCAAGAACTTTCATGTTGATAATTTGGTTGCTGATGAGATGTGTCGCCTGAGATCGGTTGCAAAATATAAAATAGCTCTTCCTTCACTTGAACATAGTGAGGGTGATGGAATTATTCTTCAGTCGTTAAACACTCGATCCCTCAAACTTCATTATAAGGATGTGTTTGCTGATCCAAATTTGATGGCATCCGACGTTCTTTGTTTAAATGAAACATGTGTTTCGTCTTTGCAGATAGATAGATAGATAGAAACTCCGGTCCCTTTCTAAGGGGCCGGCGTGAATGAAGTGTCCGTTCGTAATGCTAATATCCCGATGGCCACCGGACAAGGGGAAATTGGAACAATACTACTTCCCCCTCTCGAGGGTGGACACTATAACTACGCTAGTTTCTAGCCTAGTTACTAGTGCCTTGAGGATACTTGACATAGTATCCCCCCAAAGGACTTTGAGGTACCCATACAACAAGGTCCAAGGACCCCCCACAATAGTTGGGTGGACTATAGTGGTGAGCACCACGCCGGCATGGGGAATGGAACCCACAACCTCCTCAATGGGGGCCATGAGCCCCAACCACCAAGCCAAGGCTTGTGGTGCCTTCGTCTTTGCAATCACTACCAGAACTTTATGAGTTACTATTGAAAAGATTTAATGTCTTAACATGTTATGATGGCCATGGAACTGTTGTTCTTTTTCACAAAGATATGATATTAACAAATAGTAGCACATATGTGAACAAGGGTTCTGAATTTATTATGGTCCAATTCAATGCAAATACACCTCAAGCCATAAATGTTGTGGCAACCTACAAACCTCCAAAGATGCAACTCAATTACTATTTACTTAACATGGAGAATATATTTAAGCTTTTATCAGTAGGTTCTCCAACATTTGTTCTAGGAGATTTCAATGTTAATATGTTGATAGAAAATGTGCATTCAATGACTTTGAAAAACTTCATGACCGATCATAATCTCTCCCTTTCTTTTTTTAGATAATACAAGTGATTATCACTCACATATAGATCACATTTGGACAAATACACCATCATCCCAGTACGATTCAGGGACCCTAGAGGCATATTGGACCGACCACAAACCAACTTATTTGCATCTAAAATTTTGATGTTCTCTTCCAACTTATCATCTTATCTAATGTGTTAGTTGTTCATATGGTACACATAATTCAAGTATAAAATTTTCCTATTGTAACTTTTATCTACATTACTCATCTTGTACTATTTTTTCCTTAAAAAATCTCACAATTCCAATTCATACATGAGAAATTTAGCTAAGTGAAATGTCTCAATACTTTATTTTGTGTCAAAAAGTTTAGACATAACAATTAACAGGGCCCTTTGTGTCTATCGACACCTTGTTAGCCTTGACTCCCCTGTAAAGCGTCCCTTGGTGACTACTGTGGTAAGCTAGCCTCTAGAGTTATACCAGACCCCACGGCGACAAAGTCAAGCCATTCCGCTTGTCTGCCATGTGCAAAGCATCAAAGAAAACGTTAAACAATTCGCAAATGGCAGAAAACAGGGAAAGGAGGACTGCGTCAATCGTGGGTTGGTTTGAGCGGTAACCCTCTGCCCCGCCATGGCCACAGGTCCCTCTTGCACGCCATAGCCAGCTTTGCTCAAGCTTTGCAGCGCCAACTTTCTTCCTCCTCGCACTTCCATTCCGCCATCGCCTTCTGTTTCTCCGCCACCACGCCTTCCGTCCGCCCTACCTCGCTCCGTTCGCCTCTTCTCCTGCAAGCCTCGAAGCTCTTCTTGTTGGAGCTTTTCCAGTCGGTAAGCCTTTCTTTTCATTCCACTCCTTGTCGGTAGGCTCTTCGATTTCGATTTCTAGCAGTCTGTGATTGCATTTCTGCAGTTGACCTTTCAATATTCATCCGAGTTCCTTGGATCTAACGTTTTGAGTAGAGTATCGTTGCTTTATCTCGTCTTATAAGTACAGTCAGATTGAATAGGTAGATAGGTTTCCATGCACTATTGTCGTGGTGTGCATTCGTCTGGACATTTGTAGATTAGATGATCTGTTGTAAGAGTAGCGTCGAGCAGACTGGCAGCGTAACTTCGATGTTAGATATTCTAGGAAAGTCGTTGAACTGTAGGTATGACTTGGCTGTGAGTTTTGGTTTGGGCGTCTGCGGGTGTGTATGGGAGTATCCTAAAGGGCAGCGGTAAAGAGTGGAGAACAAAGGTGTGATGGAGGAGTTTGAGGTGGGAGATCACTGATGAAACCTCGATCCACAGTATTGTTGTGGATTTAATCTCTTGCAGTCGTCGTACTCGACATGTCTGTGTTATTTTTTTATGTGTTGTGCACTCCGAATATGTGAAGTCTGTCTATACCGATCGCCGACGGGAGTCCAGTTTTCACATGGGGAAACGTCAAGTGGTAGAGTCAAAGTGCTGCAGAACAAGAGAGAGAGGACGAGTAGCAGTATGGGGGCATCGATCGTGGCCATGTTGCTGCCACGCTTTGCTTTCCGGAAGCTGTCGGTAGGGAGCAGGTCGTATAGATCAGATTCAGACCTTAGATCAGGAATTGTTGGGATCGTAGTTCGTCGATCCCGCCACATCTTGATCCGACAACCGAGAGTCCCCGTTTTACATGGAGAACCGTCAGAGTCGCATTGCTGCAAACCAAGAAAGAGAGGACGAGTAGAAGACGAGTAAGTTGGAGCAGACGCAGTATGTCAAGAGCTTTGATGTCAGGGCAGAAACATACTAGGATAGGCAAGAGGTCATCGGCTCTGACGAGTTAGAGAGCGTTGGATAGAGACAGAAAGAAGAACCGTAACTTCCACTCGGTTGTTGAGCAGACCTCAGTAGTACTGGGGTTAATCGAGTTGTAGATAACGCTGAAATGGAGAAGTATTGCTGAATGGTCGTTGTGGAGAGTATTTGTTAGTCCCCTGACAAGGTGGTTTCAGTTCGAAGAGTCATTTTTTTGTTTGCAGACAGCGAGTTGCTTCGGTCATCGTTGAGTTGTACGTGGTGCGCGTGACGTCTTATGGTTTGAGTTGTTGGCGTCGGAAAGTCGTCTGTGGTGCTCGGGAGCTTGGCTGGACGTTTCCTGTTTCCCGAGACTGAGTAAGTAATATTCGAATGTTGCCCATCCATGTTGCCTGAATGCGTCCATGCTGATTAGTATGTGGGCATGGTGGAGACGATTCTTTGACAAAGTTGTCGGTAGGGAGCAGACCGTGAAGTTAAAATATGAGCTTGGGGGTGTTGCTGTATTTGTCAAGCCCGTGAATGTGTAGCTAGAATACCGGTGAGAGTTTCTGTTTTATATGGACCACTTGAGTCGCAGTGCTGGGAGCATACCGTCATACACATCGCTGGAGCAGAAAGTGCAGGATGCTGCTGACCATGCTGTTCGTTTATGTGATCGCTGTTCACGAGTTCTGGTGCAACGCAGAGGGACCAAAAACGGAACTGAAACGACCAGTCGGTTTCGAAAGAAGAGCGTCTCCGTGGTGAGGAGTCTGGAGTACTACGGGTACGAGCGCCGTAGTTGAGAATGAATGATCTTTGTGCGGAGTGTATCTTTTGCTCATGACAAGGATATGGTGTCTGCAAAGATCATCCGTTAATTGCCGACACTACTGTTTTCGTTAAGTAGCGGTCGGTAGCTGCGTGTACCCGTAGTCTGAGAAGTGGAAGCGCTGCGGTCTGGAAGCTGGCGACTGAGTCGGGTAGTTTTCGTCGGAGGGTATTTCAGCAATGAGTTCAGTGGGCCTCTTCCCGGTTTAATGCACGAGTCCACTAGCCTATGAATGGGTTTAGTGTGCGGACAATACTGCGACGTTGTTTCGATGCATTATATTCTAAGAGCTGTCGGTAGGAATGAATCCAGCCCATGGAGTTCACCACATCTTGTGACGTGTTTATATATTTCAACTGAAGAGAGTAATCCGTTTCATGTGGATCACCTTCACGAGGAAGAATCACAATGCTGCAAACCCACGATGAGAAGATTTCGCTAAGTAGAAAAGACGGATATTTTACAGAGAATTCCATCCCACAAGAACTTCGATCACAATTCCAGAGTATCGCATATTCCACGCGGCAGTCATTGGCACCGTATCTAGATCACTAGTCAGAGCAGTAATCGGAGACCAGAAGAATATTTGTGTAGTCCACAAGGTTTTGGGAGCATGTCGTCGTAGACGAAGTACTTGGGTTCAGATACTCGGAGATGAAGCTCAAATGTGGGATGGTCTTTGTATGAGATGATCCCTTAAGACGAAGCATGGAACTGTTGGTTAATGTTCATCTGTTGATTGCAGACAGTGACCGGGTCGTATCAGCGGCGAGTCAGAAGTGTGCCTGGAGTTTGAGAAATCTGCCGTTCTTGAAGTGCTATACCTGGAAGCGAGAAAGGGCGGTTTCAACTTCATGAAAAGGTACTGAACTCCGTCGAAGAGTACTGGGGTGTTTGGCGTTTTGTATGCCACTTTCAACTTGTACAAGTTGAGTTGTATGCGGTAGTCCTGCCTACATTTTGTCCCAAAGCAATTCGTCCGCACTAGATTATTTGGTATGGGTTAGTGCGTGTGGTGCAGATCAGAGATAGAGCTTCTTTGCAAGATGGAGCGGTTATCTTTTGCTGGGGTCCCATTTTAGCACACTTTTGGTCCTTTCCAGGACGTAGTTGGAAGGAACTTTTTGGGAAAGTATGTGAAGTTGGCAATTCTGCAACAGTCATTTGCTTCTGAATCAGGGCATGTAATCCTAAATCATAGAGCACCATTGCATTCATGGTTTGATATATGTCATCGGATGAAGTTAGCTTCCCTCACAACAGAGAGTGCAGGATGCTCCGATGAGAGAGCATTTTCAGTCCGCCATCGCATCTGAGCATCCTGCTGAGAATTCATTCTCCTTCATGGCATCCCGAGCAATGCACAGGGGCCTGAAAAGGAACTGCAACGAGCTGTTGGTGTCCGTAGCTAGACTTTAGCAAGAGACTTGCAGGTAATGTCAGAAAGGCGAATGGATATTATTTAATAAGCGTTATGTACTATTTTTTGTTGAGGATTAGTTTAACAAGGACAAGGTGTATTCAGTTCTGAATTTCACCGTGTGATTGCAGATAGTATATTTGGGAAGTAGTCGGTATCATCGGGGACATTGGAGCGTGCCTGGAGTAAGAGGATTAGGCGTGTTTGAAATGTATATCCAGTACCCGGGGAGCGATCAAGGATACTGATACAGGTACCAGTGTGTGGCAAACTGAATGTGTCTCATGGATCAATCGGATGTTTCTGAATTCATGCGTCTCCTTGCAAAGTAGAGTATGGGTATCTTGGCTGAAGCGTTAAGTTTGCTATGTTTCGGAAATGGGAGCAGAGGCCACGTTTGAGGATTTTTGGCTGCTTTGACACTGCACACGTTTAAGGGTTAAACAAGAAACAATGTAGGTCGTAAAGTAATAAACAATTAAACTCCAAATTATTGGTCGGTTAGGAAATATGGGTGGGGAGGAAGGCACAAGCCCACATGGTTCCACCTTCAATGACTAGGCTAGCCTCTAGAGTTATACCACGCTCCACGGCAATACAGTCAAGCCATTTTGGGTGTGTCATGTGCAAAGCATCCAAGAAAGCATTAAACAATCACACATGAGGCACAAAAAGGGGAAAAGAACTGCGTCATTCGCGGGTTGATTTAAGTGGTAACCTTCTGCCCTGCCATGGACACAGGTCTCTCTTGAACGCCATAGCCAGCCTTGATCAAGCTTTGCAGCGCTTGCTTTCTTCCTCGCAATTTCATTCCGCCATCGCCTTCTGTTTCTTAACACCACGCCTTCCGTCCGCCCTACCTCGCTCCGTTCACCTCTTTCGTTGCACGACTCGAAGATCTTGTTGGAGCTCTGCCAATCGGTAAGCCTTTCGTTTCATTTGACTCCTTGTCGGGGGGCTCTTCGATTTCTATTTTGAGCAGTCTGTGATTGCATTTCTACAATTGCCCTTTCATATTAATCCGAGTTCCTCATATCCGATGTTTTGAGTTTGAGAAGAGTATCGCTGTTTTATTTTGTTTCATTAGTTCAGTTAGATTGAATAGGTAGATCAAATTTCATGTACTGTTGTTGTGTTTCGCATGACAAATTCATTTGACTCTTGTATCGCTTTCGAGATGTCAAAGTTGTTCCAGGCGGTAATCCTTCGGTGCATCAAGGGTCGATATGTTTGTGTTTCGTTTAAGCTCTGTGCAGTTGTGTTTCGTTTAAGCTTTGAGTAGTCGTGTTTTGTTTAAGCTTTGTGCAGCTGTGTTTCGTTTAAGCTTTGTGCAGTTGTGTATCGTTTAAGCTTTGTGCAGTTGTGTTTTGCTTAAGCGTTGTGCAGTTGTGTTTGGTTAAGCTTTGTGCGCTTCGATCACGTGAAGTCTGTCTATTCCGGTGTGAGAATTGTGTTTGTTACGGTATATCAAACAAACTTTCTCTATCCGTGGAGACTTCGTCGTTGATCTCCACATCGTCCGTTACTCCGTTTACAAACTATTTGATAGTTTTCAGTTTTCATTTTAACTGAAAACTGAAAAAAAAAAAAAAACGATTAATTTTTCTTTTTTTTTTTTTTTTTTTTCGGGATTGTTTATATTGCTCGGATATAGGTGAAAGAACAGGTTTATATGTTAGAACGTATGCATATATTAGAACGTATGCATATATGTTCAGTGAGGCGCTAATGGCCTCCATTCAATGGGAATAGGTCTATTGTCGCACAACTTGGTAATGGGTGTCTACTAAGATGAGTGATTTGCGTTCAACCTGGAGGATGTCATGTAGCTCTTGAATCGTTTAAGGATGGCATGTAGCTCATGAATCGTTACAATTCGTTACAATGTCATGCAACTCTTAAATCATCAGATTGTCATGTAGCTCTTGAGGATGTCATGTAGGTCTTCAATCGTGTAGCTCTTGAATCGTTAAAGGATGTCATAGCTCTAGAATCGTTAAAATGTTATGCAACTCTTAAATTGTTAGAATGTCATGTAGCTCTTGAATCGTTATAATATCGTTATAATATCAAGCACTCAAACAACCAGGTGAGTTGAGATTTGATCATGCTTTCAAGCTACATTGACAATGTGATCGAGTTGTAGTAGGATATAGTTGTCACTGAACATCATGATTGATTTCTAAAAACCATATTGGACAATACACTTAAATCATCTGGAGACCATATTGGACAATGCACTTAAATCATGGTCAGCAACGCACTCCAAGAGGTCGGGGAAGTGTAGGATAGAGACATGTCAATACGGTTTCATCATGTTGCAACTTTTTGATGATTATTTTTGTGTCATTAAGGGCTCTTAAAAGTGTAGAAGGGCCCTTCGAATGGAAGGAAGTAATGTGTACATCTCAACTTAGGTACTACAGTTCAAAGTTCATGATACGCCGTTGAGAAGTGTTATGGGATAATTGAGCTGAAGAGAAACAATCTTGTATGATATTGAATGACTTTGATGAAAGTCTTAGTACTCACACATGCTTAGGTGAACGTAAAGAGTATCACAAGTGATATTGGTTCGAGTCATCTGCAAGTCTGGAAGAATTTGAGTTTTTGAAGTGGAAGATATAATATATTTGATTGATCATTGCTTTTGATAATGGGCATGCATTAAGATGCATAGTTTGGGCAATGAAGCGTTAGTATGGCATAGTTTGAATGTGCTTGTGAGTCATGCACTCTTGGTTTATCACATTTTACTCTGGATTAGCTTAAAGTGAGGATTGAGGCATAAGTGCAACTTGGTATTTAGAATAGTTTTATACTAAAGTCGTGATTTGGTAAGCTCTTCTTGGGCAGGCTTTATTGGAAAATTCTGAGCAAATAGTGTCCTTAGTGGTTGTATTGATTGTCTTAAATATCACTAGGTGCTTGGAGTTTGTCATAGAGAGTGTTTTTACATCATAATAGTGAGTTATTCTTTTTTTGATTGAATTTAGAGGTCTATCTAAAGTGATAGTGTTTTATGAACGCAATGGTGCCAGTCAATTGAATTGTATGTCAAGAGTAATTGTCGATGTATAATGATGGTTTTGTTTGTGATGTGCTCAATTGTTCCATTTTGAGAGTTTTCAAGAGGTTTCTATATTTCATAGTAGATATTCTCCTTCCTCATATATTGATAATATGGCTATTGTTTGCAGTAACTGAGTAGTTGACTAACAATATTATTGGAATGTTAGGAGGTAACCATGGCGGAAGTGATGGTGGGTGCAGTAGCGGGTGCTGCCGTAAGTGCAATTCTCACGGAGGTGATTCTTTTAGCAAAGAAGGCTTGGCGGTGCCGCCCTGATTGCAAGAATTTGGCTTTAATGGTGGGTTCCGCCGAATCACATGTGAAAGATTTCGAGGGTAAAGGAAATGAGAAGTGTCAACAATGGCTTGCAGAACTCAAGGGCCTTTTGGATGAGGCAAAAGATATAATGGAGAAGTATTGTGTTCTCAAATCCAAACGTTGGATGGTGTCTCAAGCTTTTCAAGTTTTGTACAAGAAGAAATCGACACTCTCATTCATGATAACGAGTGTTACGGACCGAATCAAGCTGAAAGTTGCGGAGGTACCTATGTTGACTCATGGCACAACCATGGTGATCCACGATACAACTATGGTGGTAATGGACCTTGTGAAAGCAGAATCAGAAAAGTCTACAATGATACTTCAAAAAGTGAATGAAATTAAGTATGAGAAGACTTGTGATGTGGGATTGGAGAATTATTACATGCCCCGTGTGCTTCCAAGTATTATTGTGAGTTTCAAGAATGACCCATTCCAAGATCTCAAATCAAGAATCATATCTGGGTATGAACTAACGAATCCTTCCATGACGTTGGGTTTGATTGGATGTGGTGGAGCAGGCAAAACAATGGTTGCAAAGATGTTGCACAATGATAATGATATCAAAGCAAAGTTTGGCGAAGAGGCCATTGTATGGGTCGCAGTTGGGCATGATGCAAATTTATCACAAGTCTACAGAAAGATGGCGGAGTTTTTGAGGGCTTCAATTGAAAACCGGTCTTTGGAAGACCAGTTTACATTTTTGAGGGATGCATTTCAAAAGATGAGGGTCTTCTTGGTTTTGGATGATGTTTGGGATCAAGACAACGAAGATAAGTCATTGATGGAGTGGCTGGATGTTGCTAAAGGCAAAGGATCAGTGACATTGGTCACAACCCGAAGTGGTGATGTTTTACGAAGTGCAAGAGTGAGTCACCATGTAGTCATTCCATTCTTATCTCGAGAGGAGAGTTGGAATCTATTTTGCTTTCATGCGTTCGGAAAGGATTTTCCTTCAACACATGAAATTGGTGTAATAGCAAAACAAGTTTGTGATAATTGCGGTGGCCTCCCTTTGGCATTGGAAGTGATTGGTGCTTCAATGTTTGGGAAAGAGGATTTATTGAGGTGGAAGCATGCACTACAGAGATTGAGCAATTTACAAGGGAAAGACAAAGTATTAAAGAAGTTGAAGTTTAGTTATGACGAAGTGGAGAAAGAAGAGCAAATGCTTTTCTTATACTTTGCAGCTTTTCCTGAAGATTATGAGATCCCAACAAGAATACTTTGTTCTATATGGCATGTTGAGCAGAGGAACACCACTCATGAAGAAATTGAGAGTGTATATTTGGAGGGAATGGTGAAGCTATTTACTCTTGCAGATAGATCCTTGATCAAACTCTCAGAAGATGGAACGATTGCTACCATCCATGATATATTACGAGAGCTTGCAATAAACATCATTCGCAAATCAAATAGTGGTGAATATTATTTTCATCCTGGGAAGGCATTGAAAGGACTTCCTCTACCGATTCCAAAGAATATGAAAAGAATGTCACTGATTGGAAGTTCAATATGTGATCCATTAGATGAACTCAATCAAAGTGACCTTGAAGTACTGCTACTACGTGGATTTCATGTGAAAGGTTTTAAAGTTCGGACAAATAACAATGATACAAGAAGCAAAATCTTTGTGAGGAATCTGAAACTGCGCTATCTTGACCTTGGTGAGGCCTATTTGAACGACCTTCCAGAGGGCATTGGGAAATCAAAAGCTCTTATGTACTTGAATCTTTCAAGATGTAGGATGAGTGAACTTCCAAAGGACATTGTGGAGTTGGAGGCTCTCATATCCTTGAATCTTTCATATTGTGAAGCTTTGGAGGAACTTCCGGAGGGCATGGGGATTATGAAGGCTCTTACATCTTTGGAGCTTTCACACTGTAAGTCTTTGATGAAACTTCCGAAGGATATTGTGGATTTGGAGGCTCTTCAATATTTGAATCTATGTGAATGTAGAGCTTTGGAGGAACTTCCCGAGGGCATGGGGAAGATGAAGGCACTTAAATCCTTTTATCTTCGAGGGTGTATATCCTTGCACAATCTTCCAAAGGATATTGTGGAGTTGAAGGCTAATGAACCGTTGAATCTAGAAGGTTGTAAAGCTTTGGAGGACCTTCCTGAGGGCTTGTGGAAGATGGAGGCTCTTACATCCATAAATCTTCGAGGATGTGAATCTTTAAAAAAACTTCCAAAGGCTATTGTAGAGTTAGACGCCGTTAAATATTTGAACCTTGAAGGTTGTAGAGCTTTGGAGGAACTTCCGGAGGGCATGGGGAAGATGAAGGCTCTTACATCCATAAATCTTGAAGGGTGTGTTTCTTTGAAAAAGCTTCCAAAGGATATTGCGGAGTTGGAGGCTGTTGAAATTTTGGATCTGAGAGGTTGTAGAGCATTGGAGGAAATTCCGGAGGGCATGGGGAAGATGAAGGCTCTTACATCCTTGACGATGACATGTTCTGTATCTCTCAAAAAACTTCCAAAGGATATTGTAGAGTTGGAGGCCCTTCAATCTTTAACTCTATATTGTTTTGAAGCTTTGGATGAACTTCTAGTGGGCATGGGGAAAATGAAGACTCTTATATCCTTGACGATAACATGTTGTGTTTCTTTGAGGAAACTTACAAAGGATATTGTGGAGTTGGAGGCTCTTCAATCTTTGAATCTACATCGTTGTCGAGCTTTAGAGGAACTTCCGGATGGCATGGGGAAAATGAAGGCTCTTACATCCTTGAAGATCACAAGATGTGCTTCTTTGAAGAAACTACCAAAGGCTATTGTGGAGTTGGAGGCTCTTCAATCTTTGGTTCTATATGGTTGTGAAGCTTTGGAGGAACTTCCGGAGGGCATGGGGAAGATGAAGGCTCTTGTATGTTTAAATCTTAAAGAGTGTACATCTTTGAAGAAACTTCCAGAGGATTTGAGGAGTTGGATGCTCTCTAATATTTATCCTTAGTGTTGTTTAGCTTTGAAAAAATGAGGGCTTTTACATACTTGATCATAAGATGTTGCGGTTTGGTGGACAAGGAGTTGGTAATTTGATGGTCTTTTATGGAATTCAAGGTTTGAAGAATATTGTAGAAGATTATCAAATTGTGAAAGAACATTATGAGCTTGTACTATTTGGTGCCTTTGTTGCTCTATCACACAGAAGGTTTTAATGATACTGCCATGCTTGCATTTTAACAATGTTTCAAGGCCAATCTGATGATAAATTGCATCTCAAGCTTGAAGGTTACCAAATTTTGTGAACCAATTGCTCTAAGTGTGTGTATTTATGCTTAAATGCATGGTATGAAGAAAAACATACTCTATATTACATATCCTGATCACTCTCTATGATTGCCCATTCATGAATAGTACGTAACTAAAGATTAATTTGTGTGAGTTGAGGGTCAAGTTATCAATTTGCAAGAGTTCTTAGTTTGTGCCTCATGTTTCAACTTCATTACTAAGATGGTCGCATAGTGGTAGTATGGATTATAGCTGGTTGTGTTAAGAATGGTTAAGTGTAAAGTCTGTGGTGGTGATGAGGATAGGATGACAAACGTACGCACGAAGAGGAAGATATGTGTTGACAGTCTGGAGCATTTTCATAAAGAACTGAATGGAAGCTTTCACTCTCAAGGACATCCTCCTATGTTTAGTATTTACTAGCCTTGTTGTATTCCCTAGGAAAAAATGAAAGGAGTAAATGTGTGTGCTAAGGTGGGATGCTTAATTATTGCACAAATTTGAGAATTGTTATGGAGATAGTTGTGTGAATATTCTTTGTGCACGTTGAAAGTAGAAGACCAGACCTAGTAGAGTCATTAAAATTGGATTCTTCTACAATTTGTTTTGAAATTTTGAAGCTAGAGTGAATGATGTTTTTAAAACGGTGACCTACGATGTTCATTGTCGATATATTCAGAATCAGACTTAGAGTCCATATTGTGCCTCTAAAGGTCTACTGAGACATTATTGGTACTTCTAGGCTATCTTGTGGTTGCATCGGGCTTAGAATAGGTGAATCAAGTACTATACATATTTGTTGCTTGTTGCTTGTTGCTTGTTGCTTGTATGATGGAATAAGATGCTTGCTATTTAGATGAATAACAATGGCTACACTAAAAATTATATTTAGTGTTGGATGACAATTAGTGTAGTACCCACCATCATGCTCCAACACTATTAGTCAACTTGTGGACAATTAGTGTATTGGGGGGCCACCCCTTCTTAATGGCAACCTCCCTTTTATAGTCAACTTGTAGACAATAGTGTATTGGGGGGCCACCATATCTTAATGGCAGCCTCCCTTTTAGTCACCAAAGTTGCAAGTTGGCTAACACCAAACCAAAATCTAACACTAAATGTCAACTTCTTCATTTTTCAGTTCTTTAATTCTTACTATTGTTCACAATTGGTGTTGGAATTGACAATTAGAGTTGCTACAATTCTACCCTTGTTGACAATTGGTGTTGTTCGTATTTAGTGTTGCCAACACTAAATATAATTTTTAGTGTAGTTGAGGCTCACCAAAGTTGTGAATTAGACATGTGTCACAAACCTATGTATATACTTTCGATATGGTATGTTTGGGCAAAGTGAATCAAATTGACAGATTTAACCTTGGAACGCCAACAAAGTATAAAAACGACATTCTGGACAAAAGACAAAAGGCAGAAACTTTGAAGAACCATAACTTCTTCATCTAAAGTATGTTCTGAACGAAATCACTTGCGTTGGGTCCCAAATGAGGATTAGTTTGTCCGGTATAAAGTGCAACCCTTGAAATAAAGTATGAATAAATGGCATGCAAGTTAGCGAACTCAACTTTAGTTTTTGGGATTTTTAACATGGTGCATGTTTTACCATTGCAAACCTATTATATAAATTCAAAAACAAGTTTTCAGGAGTTTTTGTTTACATATTTGTAGTTTTAAGATGAATATCAAAAGTTTTTATTTGGAACTTTTTTGATCCAAGTAATTTTAGTATTGATTTGCAAGAATGCCTCTACTATAAAAAAAGTGACAAAATGCATGATTTTTGAGCTATATCTCCTTCATCCACCGTTGGATTTCAATTTTTTTTTTTTTTTTGGATGACTTTCACTTCAAGTTTACTTTGAGTGGTGGAAACCTTGACCCACTTGAAGTGTTTCGATGATAAGGCAAGAATTTTAGTGCATGGGGTTTAGATTTGAGATTATTTTCTTGACAGTTTTCACCATTGCAAGGCTATTATTTGAGCCCATGATGGAATGCTTTTGTACAAGAGTATTTTTTATGTGAATTTGAATAACTTCACAGTAGGTTAATTTTTATTACAAATAAATTACTTAGTAGCATTTTCACTTCAAAGTGAAAATGGTGAAATTTTGTAGACTATTTGAGTATTAGTATGTCATGATCTCACAATCTATGAGGCCCGACGACTTGAAATTTGATCCACATGATCTAGAACAGGTCTATCACAAGATTGTACGGTTGAGATCAAGAAGGCTCACTTTCATTTTCATCAATGGCACTTTGGAATGAATTGTGATTTTAGGCTCTATACCTTGTTAGGCATTTAAGCGTTGAGATGATTTGTGCATACAACATGTGATTGATTGTTGATGTTGCACGTTAAAGCATGTTTATGGTAATAATATAAAATTATGTATTGTGTGTTGAAATCTCTTGATCTAGCCGAGTCATGATTAACCAAAAGTAAGAAACAACAACCTTTGAGGAAAATTGGTTTTCACCATGTAAGAAACCAACTTGTTAGTTGTTGTGTGATGAATTTTGAATTAACCATGTGTTTATTGCTTTTTAATAAGTTACTCACTTATCTTATTTTGCCCTAATATAGTAGGTTTTGACTATATTCTAATTTGGTCGGAAGTTCCTATTCTTAATTTGGACCAAAAACCACGAATACCGACCCCGGAATAAGGCATCGTGTTAGATCAGAAGAGTTTCAGTTCCCTTACAGCATTTACACAAATCTTGTAATCGATTTGAACAGGTCTGTTAAGCATTTTGTAAGCAAGCGATGTTGTAATCACCAACTAGATTGGCGAATTTGAGTGCAAATATTTAGATGCGCTCCACGCCTCGTTTCTGCTTACTCGTCTTGTCTCCCAACGAAACAGCAAAACAGTCAAAAGCTTTGAAACATCATCAAATCTAATCAATCAAAGCTCCATCAGGGACGTGGTATTCACAATCACTGGAACCCGCCTTCGCAAACATTGTAAATACGCTGTCCTCAAATGGTTGAAAGTAGACCGCACCACCAAACTCCCTGCAAGCAACGCTCACTCTCTGTTTTATTATATCAATTTTTACAAGACGAAGAGGAAGCCCTCATGCTCAACTCTACATTTTTGCGCTCAATTAAAAGCAAGCTACCTGGTTTTCCCACAAGGCCATAAACGCCCTGATTGTGAGCAGTATCAAAGAGCACAAGCACCAACTTCTGCATCGAGTGGAATGTGAAGGTGGCACATAGATAAAAGAGGACACCGTCAGGTAGTCATTTCCTGCAACATTCTCATACTTCAACTCCAAATATTAGAAACTACAAGGCAAAACATTCATCCGTAGTATGAATTGCCTGAAAGGGGTCAGATTGCTACTATAATAGAACAGGAAGTAAAACCAGTAAACCAACAGCAGCCAGCCACCATAGGCAAGTTGTGCATACGCAAACAATAGTCCACCACCCTGCAAATCGACAACACCCACATTGCACAGTTCTTAATGAATTTGTAAAATGACATTTTGAAGGATTGTGGATTACCACTCCGAAAAGGAGGAGACTGTAAAGAACGGCACATCGAGGGAAAGTAGCCAGTGCTTCGACGATCATACGAAGTCGTAACAGCAGCAAATGCTGTGCTAGAATGTAAAGAAGCTCAGAGCCAAGCTTGAAAAGTGCTTCCTGCAAAGAAAAACAGGTTTTTGGTTAGTCAAAGCACCATGGGAGAAAATGTTGCATGTGTTGGACGTTGCTTACCGAGCACAACCATCGAAGACGCATAAACAATTGAGATCGCTAGACCTTGCCACCACATCCCAATTTTTTATACGAGAAGTGAGGCAATTGCACCCATGGTAATGTCAACCACGCCATAGCCAGTCCTCTCTAGTTGCTCGAATCATTCCGACTGCATGAAATGCTCGAATTGCTAAATTTGGGTTAGATCTGCTTCCTAATTTTTAAAGGTCCATGTTACTCTGAAGCATTTCTGAACGGGAATGCGCATACCCCATTCATAAACTCGAAATCTTGAAAAAATAAATCATGCTGAGCCTTTCACAGGAAAAAAGAGAAAAAAGAAAACCAGAACCTACCATTCGTTTATTTGCCGTACAGGGATTTTATGGGCGGACAGGAAGGCGTACAGTAAGCCCCAATTGTAACAAGGCCATCCCAGAGAGCCCATGGTGATAGAGCCGTCGAAGAAAACATGAAGAAATAACACAAATAGGGAGAATGGGGCAAAGAGATTGGAACAGGGGCCCCAAAAAGGAAAGGCCCGCGCTCAAGGACCTAGTCAATAAGCATTGCTAGGTGCTCTCTGGAAATCCATAGCCAGCCTTGGCCAAGCTTTGCAGCGCCGGCTTTCTTCCTCCTCGCAGTTCCATTTCGCCATAGCCTTCTGTTTCTCGGCACTACGCCTTCCGTCGCTCCGTTCGCCTCTTCTGCTTGAAGCCTCGAAGCTCTTCTTGTTAGGACTTTTGTGTTGGTAAGCCTTTCTTTTCGTTTCACTCCATGTCCGTCGAGCTCGTCCATTCCTGCACTTGTCCTTTCATAGTCATCCGAGTTCCTTGCAACTAACCTGTTGTGCAGAGTATCGGTGTTTTACTTCGTTTGTCAAGTTCAGCCAAATTGAAAAGGTATATTAATATCCATGCACTATCATCGTCTAATTTGTCTGGACTTTTAGTATTGCTTTCGAGGAATCTTGTTGTGGATTTAATCTCTCGATATGTGAGGTTTCTCTACTCCAATCTGGAAGCTGTGTTCATCACGGAATATCAAAAAGATTAACGAGATTGCGCAGCGTTCGTCTCGATTACTCCGTTTCCAGACTGTTAATACGCTCAAATCAACGTGTTTCGCATGGAGATTCTTTAGATGGCGCGGATATAGGTGTAAGAGCATGTCATAGGTCAGAAATCACGCATATAGGTTCAATACAGCAAAAGTAAGCCCCGTACAACAAGAATACGGTTTCAACGCGGATATAGGTCAATTACGCGGATATAGGTCAACTACGCGGACATATGTAATCACGTGGATATAGGTCAAATGGCATGGAAGTGGGTCATGTAAGGTCGAATGCCCTAAAACCACCAACTTAAGCTTTTCGAGCTTTTTTGGGCTGATTATTTTAGGGCTGTATTTTTCCCTTGTAGGAAAGAAGCTTTTTCATAGGATGCAAATTTTTTGAAAATTTTATTCCCATTACATAAATAAATACAAATTTTCAAAGGGGAAAGCACTTGGTGATCCAAATCTGTCCACTAGATTTTACTAATTCCAAAACAGTGTTGCAGTATGTCTTGTGCCTCAAGTCACCTAAAATTGTGTCGCCATGTTAGAAGAATGACAACTCTACCACTGCAATTCAAATTCGTGAAGGGGTGTATTATGGGATGGGTGCCTATGGAATGTGAAAGGCCAGGGTGTAAAGTGCCACTGGGACAACATTCAACCCCACATGGGCGGTGATCATTCTGTCACCTACTACCTAGGTTGCCGCTCCCTTAGGGTTTCAGTCCCTCTCTCAATGTCGCCTTGTCCCGAGCACGTCTCCGGCGGAGAGTCGTGTGCGCCTCCTCTCTGATCGGCTCGCTCAGTCCCCGTGCCTCGCGCTTTCCGTTGCCTGGCTCTCCCGTGCAATTGATACGCGCTGCAGGAACGTTGTAACGGTTCCTTAGAGGGCCTTCCTCAATCGAACCTTCCTCTCAGTGCATGGAAGTGTTGCGGAGATTGCTTCATGTAATTGGAGGCGCTTCGAATTGGTTGAGGATGTGTGTACTGAGCCTTGTAGAATATCGACTTACATCAAACCGAGAGAGGGAGAGGAGGCCGCTTGAAGGAAACGGGAAGAAATATTGCGCATAGGGAGGGTGTGGAGTGAGAGGAGGGTCCGTGGTATAAAGGAGCATGAGGAAGCGGTACAAACGCGGAGAATTGAGACAATGGAGTCTGCAGTTTTTGGTGGAGGAATGCCGCCCTCTCCAATGTCGAATCCCCTCGCCAGCAGCCCCAAGCCGGAAGCCCTTCCTTTATAGCCTGACGTAACTCCACAGTCTTTGACGCCCTAGTCACACAAGGAATTCCAACGTCTTCTGCTCTGCTGAATTTGTGATCGGCCTTCTCTGCTCTCGCTATCGCCAGCTCGTAAGCACAGGCTGCTTTTACCCTTGTAGCTTCTTTCCTCTCAGCTGCTCTCCTCGCTTGGGATTCAGCCCTCTCCGTTGCCTTCAAGTCCCTCAAACGCTGCGCTTCTTCCCGTGCCGCAGCTCTTCGAGCCATTACCTCCTCCCTCTCCTCCAATTTTTGCTTCTTTGTTTCTTCACGCTGTTGTTTCTGCCTCTTTTTTTCTTTTGCAGCATCTTCTCTTGCGGCAATGATTCCGGCTACAGCCTCCTTGTATTCAAAGCTCGTGAGTATCACTGATTTGGCAAAATCCACAATGGAATTCCTACGGCGTGAGGTTGCTCTCGGAGTGAATCTGGACAACTGCAAGAACTTTGTGATGGACTCCGGCACGAGAACGTCCGTGTCGAATGTAGCAACATCGTTGTCGATGGCCTCCTACGACGGGTCGACACCGACAAAAAAAAGTTATGTCGCAGCTTCAGGTCCCCGACTAAAGTCTACCGCGAGGTCGCACTCGTTGGAAGGTGCCCGATTGTAACCTTCTAGCGAGTTGGAAGGTGCCCGCTGATAAACTAGTCGTTTTTGAACGTCTTGGGGCCCCTCTGTTTCTTTTTCATTAAGAATTATAGCTGCCTCAATTGATGACGGTGCATCTGTAGGGTCACTTTGCTTAGCGGATATGTAGACCATCGATGGTGTCAAGTGGGCATCCACTGCTTGATTGTTGAGTGGGTTAATTCCAGGGCGTCGGAATCTACTCCAAATGTTGGAGACGGAGAGAGCTTTTCTCAAGCCAAGTGACACCCACTGTGCCAAAACTTCTTTTGTTGCTGATTGGTCTATGTTGCGTAAAGTCCAGTAGTCGATGTATTCTCTAAAGTATTGCTTGAATGGTTTAATTAAAGACAACAACATCTAGCTGTTGTAGCGCATGCGAAGTGTGAGATGAGAGGCTAATGAGATCAAGTCCAACATTGTTAGCTAGTCGTGCCACCTCTAATGTAACGTGTGAGTTGTGCCCATCTAGGATTAACAAATGGCATTGCTCCGGAGTCTAGAGAAATAACACCACAACATCTAATCGATGCTATGAAGTGAGATATCCATGCACTAAAAAGATAAGACGTCATTCACGCTCGTGGTTGCATTGCCATTGTTGCCCCCCTGTTCACAATGTATAAATAATGTAATTTTTCGTAAACCGACGTCCTCTAAAAATGTAGAAAGATGGAATTGACTGCCCGGCTGCGTTTACACATACCAATACTGACAGCCTGTCTCGTTGATTTGGAACAATCGATTGCACTCTCTTTGCACCAGTCCGGGCTATGACCATTCCGCCACCACTTTTTCCTACATCAGAACAACCCAGTAAGTATTTCAGAGTTAGTAGAGAGACATTTAGTGCAGGCAGTAATTTCTGAGAACTGATGGCTAACAGATGAGACACATTCGGTATGTATACGCATTACTTGGATTACTTTGATCATGCATTTATGTGGAATACATAGGATAATAAAAAGTTCATGCATTACCTGCGTGCGCGCCAGACTTGTCGCAGTTCCAGATGCGCTCAGGTGGGTAATTATGCATATGAGAGAGCCGTTCTAAATTTCCATACAACGTTTGTACATTTTTCGGGCATAGTGCACGGGCCCTTGCACTCTCCATTCCTTGGGCAGCTCTAAGAGTGAGTTCTGGATGACGGTGTCTAAACCATCTCATCCAACCTCTTCAAGGAATACTATCTCGAAAAGGCTTCCATCTGTTCTTTGTGATCTCATAAACTTTCATTTTCAGTGCACTAGGTGACAACCCAAAACCCAGTTCGCACATTTTCACAAAGTAATCAACAATTTCCTTCTCTTCTTCACGTGTCAAAACACCGTCAACTCCACGCTTTCTACTCCTCGTCTTCCCATAGCAGTGATCACAAAATGATGAGTAAGGTATGCCATTTTCTTCACCTACTTTCTGCATGGTTTCCCCATCGTCTACCTCTGCTAAAGGGCATCTCAGTTGTTCGTCACTCCAATTGCCATTCGTCCGTTGTCTAACTCGTCTAGGGGGACGTCCACGTCTTCGTGCTGGAACTCTCTCTATAGCGGTGTTGACTCCCTCCAAAGTTGGCCGAGATTGGTGTACACAATCTAGCGCGGTATGGAGTCTTCCACCACCGGCTGCACGATTGATAAAAACCGTAATGCCAGCAGCAGTCCCTCGACACCCTTGGCGCCAACCAAGTTTCCCTCCTCGCGCTGATACTCTTCCTCTGCTCGATGTCGGGCGTTGATTGCCGCGCCTCAATGCTGACTGATAGAAATAGCCTCCCTGAGACGGACCCTCCGCACCGCGAAACTCCCTCTGCCGCCGAATTCTCCGCTCGTGCTCCAGCTGCAAGGAGCTGTAGTCTACCGGCTCTGTACTACGTCGCTCATCATCGTCACTACTACTACTGCCTAGGTCCTCACACTCATCCTCGTGATCATCGTAATCATCTTCCTCGATGTACCAGAAACCTGCATTCGTGGCGAAATCTACAACAGACATAATGTAGAGCTTTCACTGCAAAAATTATAGCTCAATTCTGTCTTGCAGTTGCTAACACACTACGATTCTCTCTTGTGAATGAAATACGCACTTCACCGATGCCTTATATTGTGACCATTGCTTGTTGAACGTGTGATGGAATGTGTGAAATTCCGTCATGGAAGACTCTAGACCTTGTTCGGATTGGAACGTGAGAGCATGATTGGGCACGTCTTCATCACACCAACGACGAATCGTGACGCCCAACTGGGGAAACCACTTTCAATTCTCACCTAATTCCACTAACTGACAAGTGCTTTTTACAAGATATCTTAGACTCTGAAACCGTTCCAGTGGCTACTAGAATCGAATTTGCGGCACACGGTAAACCACTACAATGGCAAACCCAAATCAAGCGCCCGTCTCCACAGATCACGGAATTCTGTTATCAGAAGGGGCACTTATGGGGAGGGCTAGGGGACGGCTATGGGGTCGGGGTGGTTTTGGGGCATTCAACCTTAATTGTTAAAATGAAGACTTGCAACTTTGCGTACTTGCGGCAACAAGTGGTTTTTTTGCACGGTTTAGGTATTCCATTTCGAATAGTGTAATTATGTATTGAAGACGCTTTAGTGTTTACGTATCTCATTTGGAATTCTGTAATTATGTAATGTTTTGTAGTTCAGTGTTTCTTTGACTTCGTGATTTAGACTTGACTATCTATGCTTGACTTTTGTTGAATCACTTGCATAATTGCTAGTTTGCATAATTAATATCATGCGATAATTGTGGAGTGAGAGCTTATTCAAATTGATCCGAGTAGATGTCAAAATGTGGATTTAGGAAGGTAGAAGATTGCGTTGTCTTGGATATTTGCTTCAAATCTAGTTTTTGTATTTGTAAGGTATGTTTCACCCCAATATATATCATGGTAATCTGCACAACACATATGTCGTCATTGTTATTTGTCTCATATTTTGACAACTCATATTTTGAGAATTATATCCAAAAGGATACAATTACATGCATTTTGACCATATTGGCCCCCTACCCAATTGTTGCAGGCCCTCTCATGTGTAAATAAGCCAAACAAAATTTGAATAATTCTTGAGTGACTTTTGCTCAAAACCAATGTTAGCATTTTGATTATAAAGATCACAATAAGCAATAAAATATTCTCAACATACCAAATGTGCATTTGAAGGCTTTAGAAATGTGGTTTTATAATCAATGTGTAAATTTGTACTATCCTCCCTTAAACAACATGATGTACTTCTGTTGATTCTTTGTAGACCATGATGTACTTTATAAGAGGCAAAATGGTACAAATGTATGTGAGTTTCTTATATTTGTTGATGTGAAGTAAAATAAAACTATACTACTGAATGATTTTAATATAATTGTTGTTAAAAACATTAGTAATTTTGCATTTGGAGGACTCCTAAATTGGCTGTTGAAATTTGTGACCCTCTAAAAAAAACTCATTATGATGTACTAAGTATTCCACTGTACCATCACTTAATTATTATCACCACAGGTGTAATCCTGGAGCGAACTTTGTCAAGAATGCCGAACCAGCCGTCTTGAAGGATTAAGAGATGTTTTGCACTTAAAGTTTGAAAACACAATTAGGGCATGTCAAATACCCAAAAGTGTGATAAAGGCTGATTTATTCACAAAAATTTGCAAACATCAATAAGATCGCAATAATTTCAAACATTCACCAAAATTTAGATTTTACTCCTTTCCACAATGTGTTCTTTCTACATGCAGAAAAAGGTAGTAAGGCATGATCTTACCATTTCGATTTTCAATCCAATCAATTTTTATGTGCCCTTTTAATTGTTGAAAATCAGCCATTGTAATTGAATTTCAGCAGATCTCCATGTGAAAAATCAAGCATTTCATTTGAGTTCTAGAGGTCCTTAGAAGGTAAATATTATATACACATGTCCCTTACTCACCTAGGAGCTAGAAATTTAAAAGCCTTACGTCAAATTTACTTTCCTGTAAAGGTTCTTCTCGACCCCAACACATTACTTTGTCATTCTACAACATGGACATTAACTTTCTTTTCAACTTTTAACATTGAGATCTCACAAATGGTGAGAGGTTTGAATTTAAGATCCGGTATACCAATCATGTACAAGGTAGGAGAGATTTATTCAGACTTCGAACTTTCACCATTACCATAAAAATTTCCATACTAAGATTGCAGAAACTTTGAATACAATGAATGCCGTTACACAGTAGTATAAATTCTCTTGCAGATGTATAGAATCTGGATGGTACCTATTCTCCTGCCTTGAAAGATGGTGAAGTTCAAATCATACTCCAGAGAGATAACATCCATTCTTTTCAGAGGCATTTTCTTCATGATAGTCAGTGCTCTAGATTGGGTCTTTCCTTTATTTGTATTCTAAGTCGCAAAGATTGAAAGATTGAAGGTGTGTGAACACCCCAGTCAACAACATTCTATGAAAAAGTGCAAGTTCGACTGAGAAGATTCGAAGGTAAGGAAGATCGTTGCGCATGATGGCGTTCACAATCACCGTTGTCACCTTGGTATCCACCATTCCTATGGATTTTTGATCTTGGCAGAGCAACTGAAGCTGAATATATAGTCTTAGCGAGAGCAAAGGTGTATCTTTCCCGAAAACGAGAGTTGATACACGTGAAGTGAGAAGCATTCTCCTGTGAAGCCTTGGTTAAATATGGCGATGAGCAACGAGTGAAAATGAGTCGACAGCAGGCATGAATGTCTGCCGACGCTTCAAATTCTCGCTCTCGGAGCAAAGACTTTCGGCGGTAAGATTCTGTTTTACTGTATCAATGAGGGCATTCTTTGAGGTGCGGCTATGGCGTTCATGAGTGCTCCTGATATGCTCCTGCTCCTGGCTGCGCCGCCACGCCGCCGGCAGCGAGCGGGCTGGCAGGCAAACGGCTCGGGAGCGGGGCTTGGAGCAGGCGAACGACGACAGCGAGCGGCGATAGGAACCGGAAACTTAGGACTGGTCTTCGAGCTGAGGGAGGGCGGAGCTAGAGCTAGAGCTGGCTAGCCTCTAGAGTTATACCAGACCCCACGGCGACAAAGTCAAGCCATTTCGCTTGTCTGCCATGTGCAAAGCATCAAAGAAATCATTCAACAATTACGCAAAAGGCTGAAAAGAGGGAAAGGTAGGCTCGTGCAGAAGGACTGCGTCAATCGTGGGTTGATTTGACCGGAAACCCTCTGCCCCGCCATGGCCACAGGTCCCTCTTGCACGCCATAGCCACCTTTGCTTAAGCTCTGCAGCGTCACGTTTCTCCCTCCTCGCAGTTCCATTCCGCCATCGCCTTCTGTTTCTCCGCACCACGCCTTCCGTCCGCTCCGCTCCACCTCGCTCAGTTCGCCTCTTCTCCTGCAAGCCTCGAAGCTCTTCTTGTTGGAGCTTTTCCAGTCGGTAAGCCTCTCTTTTCATTCCACTCCTTGTCGGTAGGCTCTTCGATTTCGATTTCTAGCAGTCTGTGATCGCATTTCTGCAGTTGACCTTTCATATTCATCTGAGTTCCTTGGATCTAACGTTTTGAGTAGAGTGTCGTTGCTTTATTTCGTCTTATAAGTTCAGTCAGATTGAACTAGGTAGATAGGTTTCCATGCACTATTGTCGTGGTGTGCATTCGTCTGGACATTTGTAGATCAGATGATCTGTTGTAAGAGTAGCTTCGAGCAGACTGGCAGCGTAACTTCGATTTGGTATTGTAGGAAAGTCGTTGAACTGTAGGTATGACTTGGCTGTGAGTTTTGGTTTGGGCGTCTGCGGGTGTGTATGGGAGTATCCTAAAGGTCAGCGGTTAAGAGTGGAGAACAAAGGCGTGATGGAGGAGTTTGAGGTGGGAGATCACTGATGAAAACTCGATTCACAGTGTTGTTGTGGATTCAATCTCTTGCAGTCGTCGTACTCGACATTTCTGTGTTTGTTTTTTTTCAGTGTTGTGTACTCCGATTATGTGAAGCCTGTCTATTCCGATCGCCGACGGGAGTCCAGTTTTCACATGGGGAATCGGCAAGGGGTAGAGTCAAAGTGCTGCAGAACAAGAGAGAGAAGATGAGTAGCAGTATGGGGCATTGATCGTGGCCATGTTGCTGCCACGCTTTGCTTTCCGGAAGCTGTCGGTAAGGACTTAAATTCAGATTCAGACCTTAGATCAGGTGTTGTTGGGGATCGTAGTTCGTCGATCCCACCACATCTTGATATCAACAGCCGAGAGTCTCCGTTTTACATGGAGAATCGTTAGAGTCGCAGTGCTGCAAACCAAGAAAGAGAGGATGAGTAGCAGACGAGTAAGTTGGAGCAGATGCAGTATGTCAAGAGCTTTGATGCCAGGGCAGAAACGTACTAGGACAGGCGAGAGGTCATCGGCTCTGACGAGTTAGAGAGCGTTGGATAGAGACAGAAAGAAGAACCGTAACTTCCACTCGGTTCTTGAGCAGGCCTCAGCAGTACTGGGGTGAATCGAGTTGTCGAGAACGTCAAAATGGAGAAGTATTGCTGAATGGTCGTTGTGGAGAGTAGTTGTTTGTCCCCTGTCAAGATGGTTTCAGTTCTTAAGAGTCATTTTTTAGTTTGCAGACAGCGAGTTGCTTCGGTCATCGTTGAGTTGTACGTGGTGCGCGTGAGGTTTTATGGTTTGAGTTGTTGGCGTCTGAAAGTCGTGTGTGGTGCTGGGGAGCTTGGCTGGACGTTTCCAGTTTCCTGAGACTGAGTAAGTAATCATCGAATGTTGCCCATCCATGTTGCCTGAATGCGTCCATGCTGATTAGTATGTGGGCATGGTGGAGACGATTCTTTGTCAAAGTTGTCGGTAGGGAGCAGACCGTGAAGTTAAAATTTGAGCTTGGGGGTGTTGCTGTATTTGTCAAGCCCGTGAATGTGTAGCTAGAATACCGATGAGAGTTTCTGTTTCATGTGAACCACTTGAGTCTCAGTGGTGGGAGCATACCGTCATACACATCGCTGGAACAGAAAGTGCAGAATGCTGTTGACCATGCTGTTGGTTTATATGAGAGTGCTGTTCGCCGTTCACGAGTTCTGGTGCAACGCATAGGGACCAAAAACAGAACTGAAACGACCAGTCGGTTTCGAAAGAAGAGCGTCTCCGTGGTGAGGAGATTGGAGTACTACGGTTACGAGCGTCGTAGTAACGAATGAATGATCTCTGTGTGAAGTGTACCTTTTGCCCATGACAAGGACATGGTGTCTGTAGAGATCATCCGTTACTTGCCGATAGTACTGTTTTCGTAAAGTAGCGGTAGGTAGTTGCGTGCGTCGTAGTAACGAATGAATGATCTCTGTGTGGAGTATCTTTTGCCCATGACAAGGATATGGTGTCTGTAGAGATCATCCGTTAATTGCCGACAGTACTGTTTTTGTAAAGTAGCCGTCGGTAGTTGCATGTACCTGTCTTCTGCTCGGGTCCTATTTTAGCACACTTTTGGTCCTTTCCAGTACCTAGTTGGAAGGAACCTCTTTGGGAAAGTATGTGAATTTGCCGATTGTGCAACAGTCATTTGCTGCTAAATCTGGGCATAGTAACCATGTAATTCTAAATCACGGAGCACCATTGCATTCTTTGTTTGATATATGTCATCGGATCAAGTTAGCTTCCCTCATAACAGAGAGTGCAGGATGCTCCGATGAGTGAGCATCGAACACTGCGCACGGAAACGAATACTGCACACGGAAACATAGACATTGACATAGCAGACATCGGAAGAGTTGAGAATTCATTCTCCTTCATGACAAGCCGAGCAATGCACAGGGGCCAGAAAAGGAACTGGAACGACCTCTTAGTTTCGGTAGCTAGACTTAAGCAAGAGACTTGCAGGTGATGTCAGAAAGACGAATGGATATCGATTACTAAGCGTTAGGTACTTTTCTTTTGTTGAGGATTAGTTTAACAGGGACAAGGTGTATTCAGTTCTAAAATTCACCGTGTGATCGCAGATAGTATATTCAGGGAGTAGTCGGTATCATCTTTGACATTGGAGCGTGCCTGGAGCAAGAGGATCTGGCGTGTTTGAAATGTATATTTAGTACCCGGGGAGCGATCAAGGATACTGATACAGGTACCGGTGTATGCCAAACTGAATGTGTTTCATGGATCAGTCGGATGTTTCTCAATTCATACGGTTACTTACGGAATAGAGTATGGGTATCGTGGCTGAAGCGTTTAGGATGCTATGTTTTAGAAATGGGAGCAGATCCAATGGAAGCAGAGGCCAATTTTGAGGAGTTTTGGCTGTTCTGACACTGCGCGCCTTCAGTGGTTAATGAAGAAACAAGGTAGGTCTTAACGAAATAAAAACCAAAAAAAATCTCTACTTTTTGGGTGGGTAGGAAGGCACCAGCCCGCACGGTTTCACTTTTAGGGACTAGGCTAGCGTTTAGAGCTGTACCAGACCCTACGGCGATAAAGTCAAGCCATTCTGCTCATGTGCCATGTGCACAACATCAAAGAAAACATTCAACAATTTCGCAATTGACAGAACAGAGGGAAGTAGTTTGAAAGGAGGGCTCGCACAAAAGGACTGCGTCAATCGTGGGTTGATTTGAATGGTAACCTTCTGGCCTGCCATGGCGACAGGTCTCTCATGAACGCAATAGCTAGCCTTGCTCAAGCTTTGCAGCGCCAGCTTTCTCCCTTGTCGCAGTTCCACTCCGCCATCGCCTTCTGTTTCTAGGCACCACGCCTTCCGTCCGCCCTACCTCGCTCCGTTCGCCACGTCTCCTGCGAGCCTCGAAGCTCTTCTTGTTGGAGCTTTTCGAGTCGGTAAGCCTTTCTTTTCATTTCACTCCTTGTCCGTCTAGCTCATCGATCTCTGCACTTGTCGTTCCATAATCATCCGAGATTCATATATCTAACCTTTTACTCCTGCTAGCTTATCTTTTGAATAAGAGTATCGGTGCTTTGTGTAGTACGCCACGACGGCGTCGTTTAGTATCTTTGCATTCTGTTGGAGGGGAGCAGTAACTATTTCAACACCAGTAGTTCTCACGGTGAATTACATCGCAATCGTTGTTTTGAAACAATTATCGGGGAGGAACTCGTCAACAACTTAGGATGAAGAGAGATTGCTCAGCATGGTCTCGTCTTCATGTCGTGTCTTTTCGGTGATTATATTAGGTGTCTGTTGAGATGGTCATTGTTTAAGTCCAAAGACACACCGAAAGAGCCGAGCCAGTTCAAAGAAGAAACTTGATATATGGTGTCCAAATTAGTATTGGAGCCCTTTTTTAATACGACTTTCTATATCCAAATGCTTTATTGGTCTTGATTGGAACGACTGGGAGTTGATGCGCTGAGAATCTCTCTGCGAACTTAAGCAGCTCGAGGTGCAAATAGGCGTGGCGTGATACTCGTATGAAGCATACTGCATTAAATTGTCGGTTTAGAATTGGTGAAGGGTGGTGTGTAGTTGATCAGTCTTTGCATCATAATTTGAGAATGTTGATTGAGTCGTTGTGTGATCCTTTCTGATATGTTCTCGTTTGTTCGCGTGTATGTTGTCTCCTACTAATGTTGCAACCAAGTGTGCTTACTTTTACTTGCACTTTGCAGAGATTTAGTATGAGGACCTGGAGGGTGAACTTGGAGTCAAGTATTTGATAGGTGGTTTCGTAATCTTCTTGATAATAACACGCACGATTCTGTTGCAAGGTATGTAGCCCTCTCGTGCTTCACGTCTTATGAATCTTATGAAGAGAAGAGAAGATTACTTTTTGTCGTGGGAAATGATGAGTACGAAGGGCTCTTCTAGTAGAAGGAAATACTTCTTGAATTGATTCAATTCTAGAGTTGGGAAATGTCATTCGATAAGTTCTCCCTCCGTCCCATTATAATTGTCCATCAGGGATTTTTACATGTAATTGAGAGGTAGATTTGAGAGAACCTAGTGGACGATCATAATGGGATGTTTATAATGGGAGAGAGGGAGTATATCGTAAGTCGTATGGGTTTGTAGAGTTGTGGAGAGATATTTTCGTATGAAAGTGTATCAAAGAGTCAAGGTATCACGTTGATGAACTTAATGTTCTAGAACTCACATGCTAAGGTAGTCGTAGTGAGCAAGTGGAAGATGGAACATGTTTGATTGATCAATATTTTAATAATGTACATACGTTTGTTGGCTTAGTTTAGTATTGGAGTAGTAGTAGGGCTTCTTTTCATGGCGCTTTTACTTATGCACTTTTCATATCACATTACATCCTCAAGTGGCTTGGAGTGAGGAGTGGGGCTAAGGTGCAAGTGATGTGGTATTGCAATGGGTTTGAAATGAATTTTGCATGCAATAGGCCCTTCTTGGGCAACCCTGAGTAGTGATCATATCATAAGTAATTCTGCTCACTTGCAAAGACATTGGGTGGCTGGTAATAGTGTCCTTCATGGTTGTAATGATTGTCTTGAATATGCACAGGTGCATGAAGGTGGAGTTTCACATTCAGTAATTGCTTGGCTTTGAAGATCTTTTTATTGATATATTAAGAGCTGTTCTTACATCATCCAAGTAAGTTCTATGTATCGTGACTGCACCTAATGCAGCAATGATGATGGAGTTGTATCATTTTTAAACGACATTCATGTTTGTGTATTGTGTTTTTTTTAGAATGGGTTTGTATTTAAAATGTTTATGGTTTTAGAATTTAGTAGTGTTTGTGAATCTTAATAGGTGTATGAGGAAGGAAGGTTTGTTGGTTATACGTTCTGTTATTCCATTCCAACATTTTTCAAGAGGTTCTCATGTTGAAATGCAGTTTTTAGCTCCAAAAATCTCTCTTGTAACATACATTTGAATCATTTACTATAGATTGCAATCGTCACGGGAACTAATTGACAATATCATTGGATTGTTAGGAGGTTTCTATGGAAGGTTTGATCGGGGGTGCTGCTCTAGGTGCAGTTGTAAGTGCATTACTTACAGCTGTAATTGACTTATGTAAAAAAGCTTGGAGATGTACCAATGAGTGCAAGATTTTGCAACTCACTGTGGATTCAGCAAAGTCACATGTGGAAGCTTGCAAGGATCTTGAAAGTAAGAGTTTTGAGAAATGGCTTCAAGAACTCAAGGATCTTTTGGATGAGGCGAAAGATGTCATGGAGAAATATCGTTCCAAGGCCTCCAAAGTGTTTTCCAAAGTGATTTCCGCTTTCTATAAGAAGGAAAGTAAACTTTCATCGACATTATTGAACATCAATGACCGGATCAAGTCAAAAGTTGATGGTGTACGATTGTTGATTGGAATCCATCATACAACGCTGGCAATACAGGAGCAGAATACAATGATTTTACAAGAATTTCATAACACCAAGTGTGAGAAGGTTGGTGTGGTGGAATCATCAAGCTGTTATATCCCACGTGAGCTTCCAGAGAGTATCGTGAGGTTTGAGAATGACCCTTTTCAAGAACTCAAATCATTGATATTATCGGAGAGTGATCTTGAGAATCCTCCTATGGCGTTGGGCTTGATAGGATGTGGAGGGGCTGGCAAAACGTTGATTGCTCAGATGTTGCACAATGATGATGATATCAAAGCAAAGTATGGCAAAGAGTCTATCCTATGGGTCCCAGTTGGACGTGAAGAAAGTTTGACACAAGTGTACAAAAGGATGAGGGAGTTTCTATGCACTAAAATTGATGACGAGGCTTTGGAGGAGGAACAGTTCACATCTTTGTTGAAGGCATTTGAAAAGAGAAGGGTCTTGCTGATTTTGGATGATGTTTGGGATCAAATAGACAGTGATTGTAAATCGTTGATGGCGAGGCTTAATGTTGCTAAAGCCAAGGGATCAATAACATTGGTCACAACTCGAAGTAAAGATGTTTTACGATGTGCAAAAGCAAAACAATCCATATCCATTCCATTATTGACTCCAGAGGAGAGTTGGAGATTATTTTGTTCTCATGCATTTGGAAGTGATGTTCCTACATCGTTCGAAATTGGAGAGGTAGCAAGACAAGTATGTGAGGAATGTGGTGGCCTCCCTTTGGTGTTGGTAGTGATTGGTGCTTCAATGTATGACAAAGGTGACATATTGAGGTGGAAGATTGCTCTAGACAATTTGAGCAATTGTGAAGGGGAGGACAAAATTCTAGAAAAGTTGGGTCATAGCTACAATCAAGTTGGGGAGAAGGAACAAAAGCTTTTCTTATATTTTGCAGCATTTCCTGAGGATTATGAGGTATCCACAACAATGCTTTGTTCTATTTGGCATGTTGAGCAGAGCAACGCGAGCAACATGACACACAAAGAAATTGAGGAAGTGCATCGTGAAGGTATTGCAAAGTTGTTCACTCTTGCGGACAGATCCTTGATTAAATTGTCACATGATAACAAGATTGCTACCATCCATGATATATTACGAGAGCTTGCAGTGAACATCATTCACAAGTCGAATACCGGTGAATATTATTTTCATCCTGGGAAGGCATTGAAAGGACTTCCTCTACCAATTCCAAAGAATATGAAAAGAATGTCACTGATTGAAAGCTCAATGTGTGATCCTTTAAAGGAACTCACTGGAGGTGACCTTGAAGTACTTCTACTATCAAGATTTGGTGTGAAAGGTTTGGGAGGTTTGGAAGGTGGGAGAGATGCAACAGAAGATAGTATATGCCAAATCGTTCTTCAAAATCCAAAATTGCGTTGTCTTGACCTTTCTGGGATCTTGTTGAAGGATCTTCCAAAGGGCATTGAAAAATTAAGAGCTCTTATGTATTTGCATCTTTCAAGATGTGGGCTTTTGGAGAAACTTCCAGACGACATGGGGAAGATGAAGGCTCTTATATCCTTGGAGGTTTATGGGTGTCTCTCTTTTGCAGGAACTTCCAACGGATATTGTGAAGTTGGAGGCTCTTCGATCTTTGAATTTGTATGGTTGTCTTACTTTAAGGAAACTTCCGGGGGGCATGGGGAAGATGACGGCTCTTACATCCTTGAATCTTGGACAATGTTGGTCTTTGCGGGAACTTCCTAGGGATATTGTGAAGTTGGAGGCTCTTCGATCTTTGAATTTGGAAAACTGTGTCGCTTTAAAGGAACTTCCGGACTGCATGGGGGACATGAAAGCTCTTACATCCTTGAATCTTGCACAGTGTAGATCTTTGCAAAAACTTCCAACGAATATTGTGAAGATGGAGGCTCTTCAATCTTTGAATTTGGCATGTTGTATTGCTTTAAAGGAACTTCCGGAGGGCATGGGGGAGATGAAGGCTCTTGCATCCTTGAATCTTTCACAGTGTTTATCTTTGCAAAAACTTCCAGAGAAAATTGTGAAGTTGGCGGCTCTTTCACGTTGTGAAAGTATTGGAGAAACTCGAACTTCGAGAGGGTATTTCTTTGCGGATAATTTCATAGGATAATGTGGAGTTGGAGGCTATTTGATCTTTGGATTTGGCATATTGTAGAGCTTTGGAGGAACTTTTGGAGGGCATGGGGAAGGATGAAGGCGCTTGTATCTTAAATCTTGGATGATGTGTTTCTTTGAAGAAACTTCCGAAGAATATTGTGGAGTTGGGTGTCGTTTGACCTATGAATCACCTAGGTTTTGGAGGACCTTCCTAAAGGCATGGGTAACTGAAGGCTCTTACATACAAGAGTGTAAATTGTTGCACAATCTTTCAAAGGATAGTGTGGGGTGGAGGGTTTTCAGTTTTTAAATCTGAAATGTCGTAGAGCTTTGGAGATACATCCAGAGGAAGATGATGGCTCTTACATTTTAAGAGCTTTTATGGTGTGTTTCTTTGAAGAAACTTCCAAAGGATAATGTGGGGTTGGAGGTCGTTCAATCTTCGAATCTATAAGGTTGTAGAACTTTGGATGGACTTCCCAAGGGCATGGGGAAGATGAAGACTCATACACTCTTACATACCTTGTATCACCAACTTTGCTCTTACATCAACTAGGTTAGTAGGGAGGAATTTGCATCAAAGCTCGTACTCAAGTAACATGCATGTTTTTATGGGGTAATGGACCTTCATATTTATGAAGCTTTGTGATAGTAAAACATATGTGCTCTTGAATTCTCTGTAGCATTTCTTATTGTTTCATGTAGAGAATGCTCACACTTTTGAGTCTTTTGAGAATGCTCACACTTTTTCAAGTGATTTGAGAGGACCATTCTTCTTGTTTTTATATTTATTACTCCTTTGAGGTGACTTTTGAAAAGTAGAAAATTCTATAAAGAAAGTGTGAAAGATCATCATGAACTACTCTACTGTTCGGTTCTTATCTTGCTCTATTGTAAAGATGGTCTTTATGATAGTTGGACTTTATGACAGCTCGCAAGCTTGACTTACAATGATGGTTCAAGGCGAATTGTGATGATAAGTTGCAATCCAAGCTTGATGGTTACCAAGTTTTGTGAACCAATTGCTCTATGTGTGTGTGATTTAGCTCAATTGTGTGGTATGAAAAAAACACACTCTACATTACATATCTTGATCACGCTCTATAATTGGGCACTTATGAACAGAATGTAACCAAAAATTAATTTGTATGAGCATATTGTGAAATCACGAATTTGCAAAAATTCTTAGTCTTTACTTCAAGTTCCAACTTCATCACTAACATGGTCTCATTCTAGTATTATCGATTATAGTTGGATGTGTTTAGAATAGTTCAGTGTGATGTCTGTGGTGGTGATGAGGATAGCATGAAAAAAGTACGTATAGATAGGAAGATACGTGATAAGTGATGAATGGAAGCTTTCACTCTCAAGGACATCCTCCTATGTTTTGCATTAACAACCTTGTTGAATCTTGTGGAGTTATATCTCCTTCATCCACCGTTGGATTACAATCTGTTTTGGGATGGGTTCCACTTCAAGTCTACTGTGAGTGGTGGAAACCTTGACCCAATCAAAGGTGTTTTGAAGACAAGGCAAGAATTCCAGTGCATGGGGTGTAGATTTGAACTTATTTTCCTGAAGCAGTTTTCACCATTGGAAGGCTACTATTTGAGTCAATTAATTTTTTTGTACAAGAGTGTTTCTTATATGAATTTAAAAAACTTCATAATAAGTGAATATTTTATAATAAATAGATTAGTTAGTAGCATTTTCAATTCAAAGTGAAAATGATGAAACTTTGTAGACTTTTTGAGTATCACAATCTATAAGGCCCAATGACTCCAAATTTGATCCACATGATCTAGAACAAGTCTATCAGAAGATTGTATGGTTGAGATCTAGAGCTCACTTTCATTTTCTTCAATGGTACTTTGGAATGGATTGTGATTCTAGGCTCTAGACTTTGTAAGGCGTTTAAGGATTGAGATGATTTCTGCATACAACATGTGATTGATTGTTGATGTTGCACGTTTGTTGTACGCATTTAAAATTATGTATTGTGCGTTGAAATCTCTTTATCTAAAAGGGTCATGATCGACCAAAAGTGAGAAACACTAACCTTTCAAGAAAATTGGTTTTCATTATGTAAGAGAATAACTTGCAAGTTGTAGTCTCACGAATTTTGAATTATCCATTTGTACATTGCTTTTTGGTAAGTTGCGCACTCTCCTCTAATTTTGCCCTAATATACAAGAAGTTTTGGTTACATTATAATTTTGTCAAAAGTTTCTATTCTTAACCTTATGAGGTTTGTTCAAATCGTAGATGAACTAAGGTATTTTGGTATTATAGTGATCAAACCCGAGGATTCATGATTGGGATTCAGGAATAAATATGGTTTCAAATGATGAAGTTGTAATCATTTTTAGTAGTTGTAGAAATATATATGTAGTTGAGACTTGACATGTACAACATATTCAAGAGTTCCATTTTTACATCACGTGTTCATGAGGTACGTATGTAGTCACTTGAGTATGTTATTTGAAAAAATGTGCGGAGTGTGATCATGCGGACGTTAGGTGTGTTTTTGGTTCAATGGGATTTACATAGCTTTTGAGAGACAAAAAGCATTTTGATCCTTTTGAGTTTGATTTTAATAGTTTTAATAAGAGTATGGAGAGTTTCTAGCAATTTCAAGCTTGCCTACTTAGGATGATGGACAAAAAAACAAAGATAAAAGTGATGATCCACAAATAATTGGGTGTTTGTTGTTAGTAGTTAAATTTTTTTAAACAATTTTATGTAGTCTTTAGTATAGTTATTTAGACTTACATCTCAATTTAGTGTCGATACTTTTTGGAATAAAAGGATTTTTTGATTTTTTGTAAATTTGTTGAATCAAAATGTGACTAGAACTTACAACCTACGAAGGACCTATAGGCAAATGATATTTTCTTGGAATTAAACAGATACAATCAAGGTGTGTTTAAAGTCTCCTCTAGAGAGTATCGTATTAACTCCAAAAATCCAACCATTTTTTTGAACTTCCAAAACAAAAAAATTGTACCACCTTTAGTTGTTGGATTGAGGTAGTATGAACTATTGACCTCTTACTATTTTGTAATCGTAATATTCAATTTGATGCTAAAAGTTTCTAGGTAATGTTTGGAAGACATAGTATACTTTTGTGCAGAAGTGGACTTGATTGTTGTTACTTCAAATATTATACTCATATTTTATTCCATGTAGGAAACCAAGTTGAGTATGCCCACACAAAATTATCTCTATATATAAAAAGACAAGTCCTTACTTGTGTCCTCCGAACGCGGTCATCAAAAAGTTCGATTGAAATTTATTGTAAAAAAACTAACAAATCTAGACCTAGATATTAAAAGAATTATACCCTATTGAGAATCTTCCAACTTTGTATGTTTTATATACCTACGTTTTACATGTTTTTTGCAGTTCTAATCTTGACCTTTTTGATGTTCGTGTCCGGAGGACACAAGTAAGGACTTGTATGTACCCGTATCTCCTGGACAAAATAAAATAGTATTTGATTAATTTGTGCGTAAGTTCCCCTCGTCTCGATGGATGAGACTTTATTTAGTCCTCTTCAAAATCCTCTATGTCCTTGGTTCCCTCGTTGATGGTCCTCCTGCTTTTTAAGATTTATAGCATATTTTCCGATCCCTTCTTCTCGGTTCCTTGTGCTCCTTAAGATTTGTAGCATATTTTCCGCTCCCTTCTTCTCGGTTCTCTGTGCTCCTTAAGATTTATAGCATATATTTCATTCCATGAATCCCTTGTTCCATATTCTCCGTACATTGTTTTGGTTTCCCATTCTCCTTTTCTTTATCAATGATTCTCTATCTCTAAACTCCCGTTTCCGGTTCCCATCCTTTGTTTCTGGTTCCCGGTTCCTGATTCCTTGTCCCCTAACTCTCTATCATTCCTTCCCGGTTCTCATCCTTTGTTCCTATTGATCGTTCATAGTTCTCATTATTTGTTCCTGGTTTTCATCCTCTCTTTCCAGTTCCTATCCTTTGTTCTCAATTCCTCATTCTTGTCCCATGTTCCCTCAATCTCTTGTTTACTCCTTAGTTGGCTCTCATTCTACATGTTCCACATTCCTTGTCCCTTCGACTCCTTGTTATATTATTGGGATTTAATAGACTTTGACAATAACAATCAAATACCACTTACGGAAACTCTTCAAAATCTTCAAAAGTCTTTATAGCATATATAAATGACCAAATGACGATGGCTATGATCATAACCATACATGTATGGTGAATCACCAAGGACAAACAAATCGTGTTCTTTTATATATAGAGATATTGTTTGTCTATTTGTCCTTGGTGATCCACCATACATGCATGGTCATGGTCATGGCCATCATTATAAGTTCCAAATAATACATGGAGATGAGGGTATGGCCATCATTTATAAGATCTAAATAACATATAGAGATGAGGGAACGAGGAATATGAGAATGAGATTTGAGAAAGAGGGAACATGGAAGGGGGAACAGTGAATGAAGGATGAGAATGGGGAACGAAAGTTGGAGAACGAAAAATTGAGATGAGGATTGGAGACAGAGAATAAGCTTTGGTGGACTGGGACCGAGAACAAGGGAACTGATGAGGGGAACAAGGGAACTGATGAGGGGGACTAGGGAACTGATGAGGGGAACTAGGGAGGGGAGAACCGCAAAGGAATAATGGCAATTGAGAATGGAGGTTGAAAAATTGTAAATGTAAACAAATGATGGAAACAAAGAAGGGGCGTTGGAACAAGGGAATCAAGAATAAAGGAATGGAAGATGGAAAACTGGGAACGGGAGAACGAGGGAAAATCCATCACGTTAAATGGTTTTAGTAATATACGAACATTGATTAGATACGTCTATAACTTCGTGAGTTTTAGGCAAATTTTAATAAAAATACTTAAACCTCAAGTTTTGAAAAAAAAAATGTAACAACACATAAAACTTTAATGCTTTGCTCTTGAAAGGTTTAAACGCTACGTTTGCAAAATCTATAAAAATTCAACTTTCGCCACTTGGAACTTTTTAATATAATTCTAGTTATGAACAAATTCGGAAAGAAAATTTTGATAAAAATGTTGAAAATTATAAAGAGTTTTTCGGGGCCACTTTGGCTAGGAAAGTTAAATCTGCATAAAAGAATTCAAAAATTGGAATTCAACTTCGCAAATTTACCACACCGACACCAAAGCATAACCCAAAAAATCAAAAGATCATTTCACTCTTCATCTAAGCTATCCTAAATCACAATAAGTGCTCTTGACTTTCAAGAATCTTTAGAGGTTAATGCTTTGAGAAATCGATCTTTTGCTTTAAATAAAGAATGTTTGAAGAGACACACTCTATGCATATGCATTGTCAAAGTGAATGCATAGGTTTTGATGTGCTTGCCATCAAAAGCGGAGTAACATACTAGTCACATACACAAAACAACAAATCAACTAATACCTCCTACTTTGATGTTCATACTCCTTTGAAAGAACCACTTTGCTCAATAACCTCGATCAGAATGAAGTTGCTTACAATCGCTAAATTTGAACAAAAGAAACCCTTCCTCAAGGATGCTGAACAAGCATTGAGGAGTTTGATAACTAATGCGCCACAAGGACCACAAAGAATGAAGAATCAAACTTTTCTTTACATACTTTTTTATAACCCCACAACACTCATAATATTTCTCCTCATATTGAATGGGACCTATCATCAATCATGTTTCTTCGAGGAAGAAGAGCCTCGGAAGGTAGCAAGTTCCTGAAGGAAGGCTCTCTCGTACTTGTACACTGCATGGCCCAGGACACCCAAGCATGCCACCCCGATGGCCACATGGTCCACCGCCGTTGCCACAAAATCGTCCTCGTCCATCACAAATCTCTTCGACAAGTTGGTGATCACCGCCGACGTGATCAGCACTCCCACCACTCTCCACTCCGGAACTGCCTCCCACAAACAAAAAAACGTCGCCAATTGCTGCACACACACACCCTCCATGAACTTTACATTCGATATATATCACATGCTCAACGTTGATAATAGAATGAATCTGAACTTCGATAAGACATGCTTACTGAAACAGTGAACGTAACATAGACTCATTGATATGCTCACTGGTGATTCATAATATCACGTAGATACAATAAGGCATGGTCACCAGCGTCCATCGAAGAAAGAACGAGACTCAGACATGCTCACTCTGTAGAATGGCAGTCAAATCCAATCACAAATTCCCACCTTTGAAAACAGAATGATTCTCGAGACAGGCCAACCATTCGTGGATTGAGAAACTGAACGAAGCTCACCTTGAAATAAACAATACTCATCTTCATGATGAAAGAAAGATAATCTAGATCCGTTAATATTGAAGAAGAGGAGGCCCTTGGAATCTTTGAAATTGTAAGTACTTTTCTGTTGGATACTATGAAAGGCTTGAAGAGGCTTTGAACGAGAGGTATTTTTAAGGTTTGTATATTGTGATGTTTTGCGATATTTGTTGGTACTAAGACAATGCTACATTTTATTATTTCCATGTTCTCTATTATTACAGCAACAGTTAACAAGCTGAAACCTGATATTGGTATCCTGCAAGTAACCTCACATATTTTAGTACTCTTGCATTCATGACGATCCCGTGGACGTAAACCTACGTAGATTACATCGCTTTGGGTTGCCGAAGAATGGCAGCGGAATTCAGGAGTAAGAGACTCAAGATTCCGTCTGTGTATTCTTCACATGAGATTCAGGATGAGCATTGGTTCGCGACAAGCTGGACGCCGAGCTGATCAAAGTATCAAGCCATTGACATGGACAACACTGACATCCCTGTGGATTTGAATAAAACAAGATTTAAGGGGATCATGTAGTGTTTGATCGCCTCTGTGCAAGGCACTGAGGCCCAAGTGACCAAGTTTTTGCCACCGCATTCTGGCAAGGACAGCCAAGTGTTGAATCACATTCAAGTATTGAATCGAGAATGTAGCTTTCTTGTTCATACTCTCTCACGCACCGTCCAGGACCGGCTTCGGTTCTACAACGACATGCTTCGCGATGTGAAAGAGACAGGAGGCTGGGGCGAACAGTGGGAGTGAAGACAATCGATGGGATGAGCAGGAAACAATTGAAGGCAGAGGCGGCCGATTTATCCTCAGTGCAGCATCCAAATGTAGTGCGAATGATCGGGTAGCCTTCGAAGTGAATGAAACAGGAGCTGAAAACAAAGATGAGGCAGGGATTGAAGACAAAGCAAAGACAGGCCTCCTAGTGATGGAGCTCATGCAGGATGACTTACGCAAGGTAATAGTTAAGCGGTTGCTCAAAAAAGTGTTAGGAGCGAGCGCCTTCCCGCTATACTTGCCATCGACATTATGCTCCAAATCGGCGAAGGAATGCACTATCTCCGGGAGCACGAGATCCTGCACCGCAATCTGAAGGCGAAGAACGTTCTCCTCAACGAATGTAGCACACGTGAGTGCGTCGCTTAAAAGAAGATTCCAAAACTAGCATCTCTGTCCCGGAGGGACAATCATTACATTGCGAAGCTGGCCTATTTCGGCACAGCCAAAGCTCACCGCTATGAAACCAGTTTCAGGATCCCAAATTTGGGCACGGGACCATGGAAGGCCCCGGAGGTGTTGAACGTCTCTACCGACAAATACGATTGGCCTGCCGATGTCTACCGCTTTGCCATGACTTGCAACGAGATCCTCACCGGGCGCTTTCCATTTGACAAAGTGGCACCCAAGAAATTTCACCAACACATTGTAGATGGTCACAGGCCTTCATTTCACTTTTAAGGGGCTTGCGAAACGTTGCTGGGGACACGGATCCGCACAAACGACCCAGCTTCGATGAGATCTGCTAGACGCTTTGGCAATGCAAGGTTGAAATCATCTCGCATGGGTTTAAACTTCGGATTGGTCAATGACGAACAGAGTGCGTGTGAAGCTTTGTGATGGTTACACTCATTGTGATTTTGGTCAATTTGTTGCTCAGTGCACAATAGGTGCTATATGATCTCTTTTCCAGAGCCTATCTCCTTTCTTGAGATCTTTTGAGGAAACCCTTCTTTATCAAGTTTCAAGTTCTTTACATCAGGAGCACTCCAGAAGTGGTTGTTGATACTTTCGTGGCAGTCACCTCAGCTTTCGACAGACATATGAAAAGCAGAGTATTCGTAGAATGTCATGGGCTTTCATTGTTCTGTTCTTAGGCCCCATTCGCACCCGGAGGTACGAATCTACCTCCGAACAGTGTATACCACTGGGGTGAGCCAAATAACTAGAACGTGTTCACACTGAGTACTTGAGGAAGTGGATTCTCCGGAGGTGGCTTGGACGAAGCTGGGGTTGCATGGACGTGACTGTTCCCATCAGCATGGACAGGGGCCACTTCGTAGATAGCTAACTCAGAAGTTAATAGCTGTCGCACTGACGTCCTCCAAACCTCTGCATAAACTTCGTCTTTTTTACTATTCATGGAACTTGGGCTTGTTCCATACCTTTTACCTACCACCATCATCCCACCCCCCTACCACCCTTGTGCCACATGGGATGATGATTAGGATCGGAATTTATCAATCCTTCCCTGTGTGAAAGGCTTTATCCAAACCTCCGCACTAACTTTGAATATAACTACATCGTACCTACTGGTGGGAAGGGGGCATTAGATGGTTGTTGTGATATTCCTGTCATTCAATCTCTTCCATATTCTTACTTGTCCGAATGAGTTTTGTGCTCATTCTGCCAGGGGATTCTGATGACAACTTGCATCTCAAACACGTTTTGGAGACGAATCTCTACAAGTTGGGTGATTGAGCCTAAATGCGTGGTATTGGAAAGCGTACTACATATATCATATCCCCTGATCACACTCTATGATCGCGCAGTCCACGAACAGTATGTAATTCAAGAATTTTCATGTGTCAAGAGTCAAGACATGGGCAGAGGGTCAAAATCGGACTGATTTGCAGAAGCCCTAAGTCGTCGCTCTCACCTTCCAACTTCACCACTTACATGGTCTCATAATGATGAAAACACTTCTACCTGGATGTTTCCAGAATGGTTATGAGAACAGCATGACAAAAGTATGTATACATGGGAAGATAAGTGATGGCAGTTCTTAGCATTTCACAGAGATTTGAACTATCGAAGCTTTCACTCTCAAGGACATCCTCCTATGCTTAGTATTAACTACTTCGTGCTTCTTCAGGAAAGAATGAATGAAACGATTACATGTGTGTGCTAAGGTGGAATACTCATTATTGCATAATTTCAGATTTTTAATGGAGATAGTTGTGTGAATATTTATACTGCATGCTGAAAGTGAGTAGAAGAGCAAACCTAGTGGAGTCATTTAGTTTGGATTCTTCTACAATTTGTTTTGGAATTTTGAAGTTAGACTTACTGATGTTTTTAAAATTGTGCTCTATGATGTTCATTGTTGGTATATGGAGAGCCAGACTTTGAGGTCATAATGTGCCTCAGGGTTGAAAGGTCTAGTGGGATATTATTGGTACTTCTAGGCTATGTTATGGTTGTATTGGACGTAGAATAGGTGAATCAAGTACTACGGTATGTTGCTTGTTGTAGATGTGCATGATGGAATAAAATGCTAGCGATTTAGGTGAAGGGCTAGTCGAGGCTCAGCAAAAGTGTGTTTTAGACATGTGCCACAAACCTATGTAAATGCTTTCAATACGGTATGTATGGGCAAAGTGAAATAAGTTGATAGGTTTAGAGTGATTTATGCTAACAACATGTGATTGATTCTTTGGGACGCACGTTGACACATGCATATGGTACAAATATGAAAGTATGTATTGTGTATTGAAATCTTTTGATGAGAATGACTTATGGACGGCTAAAAGTGAGAAACAGTGACCTTTGAAGAATAACTTGCAAATTGTCATGTGATGAGTTTTAACTTATCCATAAGTGTGTTGTTTTTTGATAAGTTGCGAGTTTACATGTACAACATGTATAAGAGTTCCGTTTTTACACCACTTGTTCATGAGGTACGTATGTAGTCACTTGAGCATGTTATTTGAAAAATGGGCGGATTGTGATCTTGCGGATTTTAAGGCCATTTTTGGTTTATTGGGATTTACAAAGCCTTTGAGAGACAAAAAACATTATGAGTCTTTTGAGTTAGATTTTCGTAGTTTTGGTAAGAGCATCCGAGAAGAGCATCAAGAGTTTTGAGCAATATCAAGCTTGTCTAATTACGGTGATGGGCAAAAAAACAAAGATAAAAGTGATGATCCACAAAAACTTGGGTAGTTAACGTTAACTCTAGGTATAGCTATTTAGACTTACATCTGAGAATAGTACCCGTAATTTTTTGAGCAAAAGGATTCATTGATTTTGTTGTAGATTTTTCAAATTAAAAGGTGACTAAAACCTACAACATACAAAGGTCATTAAGGCAAATGGAAGAATTTTTGTGGAATTAAACGCACACAAACAAGAAGATTCGTTAAAAGTCTCTTCAAGAGAGTACCATGTTAACCCTTAACCCCTAAACATCCCCAATGACGTTTTGATACGCTTCGGATGAAGGGCAAAAACTTTGAAGAGCCATAACTTCTTCATCCAAAATCTGTTTTTGACAAAATCAATCGGGTTGGGGTCCCAAATCAAGTCTAGTTTGTGTGGTAGAAATTTCAGACCCATACATGAATCAATATATATATGAAGTATGAATTAATGACATGCATTGTAGCGACAAGAGCTTTTGGTTTTGAGATTTTCAAACATGGGGCATGTTTTACCATTGCAAGCCGTTTCGGAGAAATGAAAAATAGTTTCATGAAATCCTTCTATATAAGTATAATCATAAGATGGATTCTAACAACTTTCTATTCGGAAGCTTTCTAATACAAATAAGTTTAGTAATGGTTTTGCAATGATGCATCTACAATGACAAAAGTGAAAATTGGATGAAGTTTGGGGAGCTATATCTCCTTCGTCTACTCTTAGATTTCAACTTTATTTTCGGATTGAATTCCAATTATATTCTAATTTCAGTGATAGAAATCTTGACTTGATTGAAGATGTTTTGAGAATAAGGCGTATGAGTGCAAGAGATGTAGCTCTTGCCTTGTATCTTTTTTGGTAGTTTTCACCATTTCAAGGCTACTATATGAGCCAATAATTTTTATGAGGAAATCTTTTAGTACAAGTGTGTTCTTTAGATGAAGTTAACCAACTTCCTAGTTGGTGATTTTTCCTTTGCTATTCATTGCAATTTTTTATTGTTGGTAGAATTTCCACTCTGAAGAGAAAATGGTGAAATTTGACAATTAGTTTTAGTACTAATACATAATGATCTCCCCATCTATGAGAATTCATTACTTAAAATTTGGTCCACATGATCTACAATAAGTCTACTATAAGTTTGTATGGTTGTGTTCTTAATAAGGTACCTTCATTTTCATCCATAACACTAGTTTTGAAAATTGTTCCTTAGCTTAATGTAGCCAGGGATGTTTAGGGGTTAAAAGGCCAAAGCATTATTTAGACTTCCAAAACATAAAATTACATCACCTTGTTGGAACTAAGGAGTGGTCAAAACATTTATTGTTTTCTTGACTTTCAACCGCCAGATCTTGAACCTAGCTGCTACCACAAATTACATGTAAATTTTCAGCTGTTAAATCCTTACTATTTTTGTGATCTTAATGTGTTAAATTGATGCCAAATATTTTCAGGTATCGTTTGGGAGACATAGTCTACTTTGTGCAAACGGAGTCCTCATAATTGTTACCTCAAACATTATGCTCATCTTTTTGTCCATGTAGGAAACTAAGTTGAGTATGCCCATGCAAAATTATGGAGATTAATAAGGCTATTTAGGCCTTCATGCAAATTATGTTTTAGAAGAAGGTATATGAACAACAAGTTGGTAAATCAGCCATCACCTTAATTGTATGTGACCAGTCTAAATAAGGAATTAACATTGATCAGGTCTGTCTATGATTTTGTGAATTTTGGACAATTTTATTAAATTCTTAAACCTCAAGCTTTGCAATGTATTTTGTAACAACACAAAAAACTCCAATGCTTGCTCCTGTAAGTTTTGAAGGCTAACCTTGTAAAATCTCTGGAAAGATTCAACTTGGGTTGCTTGGAAATTTGAGTAGAATCCTACTTATGAACAAATCCCCTTGATAGAAAATTTTGAAAAATATAATGAAAATAAAGAGTGCTTTTTTGGGCCACTTCGACTTGGAAACAATAATCTCGACTTGGAAACAATAATCTGCATAAAAGAATTCAAAAATTGGAATTCAACTTTGCAAATTTACCACATCCATACCATACTATAGCCCAAAAAATCATAAAGCATTTAATCCTTCAACGAAGCTGCCCACAAATCACAATATGCCATCTTGACTTTCAAGAATCTTTTTAGGATAATGTTTGACGAAGTGTACACTAGTATAAGCCCCTTTAGAGAGAACAAATGTTTTTTTGGTAAATTAAAAATGCTTGAAAAAACACGCTCCATGCATAAGCATTGTCAAAGTGAATGCATAGATATGACGGCTCTGCTTGCTACCAAAAGTGGAGTAATCTATTAGTCATATACAAAAAACAAAAGATCAAATAATGCCTCTTACTTTGATATAAGCCTGTAACAAAGAAGAGAATCATAGTCTTTCCAAAGAACTACCTTGATCAATCACCAAAAGAAAAATGAAAAAAATGAATTAGGTAAACAACAAAGTTTCCTACAATTGCTAAATTTGAACAAACTAAAACCTTCCAAAAAGGTGCTGAAGAAGCATAAACCTGTCAATGAGGAGTTCCATAACCAATGCGCCACAAGGACGACAAAGAATGAAGAATCAATCTTTTCTTTATATCAAATTTTTAGGTACCCCACAACATGGACTAGGTAATGGTCGAGCAGCCTGTGGTTATGAGAAATAACCAATGAGGCGGTACCTACCGAATTGCGGGGCCTTGACTCCCTATGTAAAGCCCCGAGCAGCGAATAAAATTGAAGGGCTATTACCCTTATTTTGGGGTCCAGTCCTTCACTTTCCCTTCAAAATATTTTGCAACCCTTCAAAAAGGAAGGGGTAATTTTTTGTAAACCCTTCAAAATTAACGGTAAAAAAAAAGTAACCCTTCCCTAATAATGAACATATGAACAGACATGAGACATGTTTTTTAAAGTTTAAACAGTGAACCATCAATATGGTGGCCAGTGGTGGCACACTGGCACCAGCCACCAGACCGTCAGACGCACAGTCATGAAGTTGGCGGCGTCGGCCGCGTTGCCACTCGCCAATTTCGCTGCACTCAATCACTGTTTCGTCTCTTCGGACTTCGGCTCTTCCAGTCAGGTTGTCGTCTTTGCCTAATTCCTCCGCACTAGACCGCAGCTCCGCTCCTGTTTGGCTGTTTCACGAAAGTCAATAGGCTTCTTGTACTTTTCGAAGTTCAAAGTTCCAACCCGGCAACCCTTGTCACTTTGTGTCTCTGCTGCACTCGCTTGTTCTCAGACCGGGCCTCACTGCCGGCCTGGTGGATGGTGGACGAGACCTCATTTACATGACATCAAACCTTAAAGTGAGGGTAGCAAGCAAATCTTTATGAGTTTTCTGCATGCAAATAGATGTGGTAAACATGAAACACTGTAGACAAAAGAGGTTACTAGAGCCTTGGTTGTAGTTTTTCAGAATTCTGATGTGAGATTCGTGCAGGAGTCGTGAGTTCTTGTGGCAAGAAGGTCATACTGCATTCGCCACCAAAGCAGAAGCGGACGTAGAGGTTCGTCACACTTCTATATCTTCAGCACTGCTTCGGGTTTCACATTCTAATTTGAATCACAACGAGCTAATTTGCTGTACATCGACAGGTGCTTGAGATTTTGGAGCTCTATCGTAGGTGTACGAGGAGCTGCTCGCCGTGCCAGTAATCAAGGGTGTGAAGAGTGAGGTCGAGAAGTTTGCCGGTGGTCTCTATACCACCATTGTTGAGGTACATAACCCCACACCTCATGTATATAGTTTCATTCGTTTTTTATGCTCACTATAGCTAACTTTTTAATCAAGTCAATTCCCTTGAGTTGTTTAAAAACTCCAGATGAATCACAAATTGTCTTGGCAAGTGGTTGCATGTAGATCGGGTGTGGTTACTTGTAGACTTTACATGTACAGTATCGTATTAGTTTTATAAATTGAAAAATCAGAATGGGTTCTTAGACTGTAAGTTCTTTCTTTTAAGTTTGAAGCAGAGAATCATAATATCATGTTCGGGAATCCTTGAGAAGGAAACTGATAAGATCTCAATGACATAAATTCTTGGCAACTGTAGGTAAAGTGATCACGTTCATTGGTTTTTGACTCTTGACCTGAAACTTGTGTACTGATTTTAAAAGAGAACTGCTGCCTCAAGAAATAGCATATGAAACGGTGGTTTCAACTAATTTGCATTGTTCTGAGGTTCTTTTGCTTCAACAAACATGCCGATTGAACTATTGAAGAGCCTTACAAAAATCATATTTGTACTCTTGAAGAGTCTTACCCTATATAGATATTTTAGAATCTCACATCTATTTTGTGGTTGTATGTGTATGAACCTTGTGTCATTATTTTGTATGCTTTTGAAGTTTGGTATGCTTCTTCTCTATCTTTAATCTCATCTTATGTGTCCTAATTCATGAAGTTTGCAGCATGGGGCGCAGGAAGGTCATGATGCAACCTACATTGGCGGGGTTCATGAAAAGACCCAGAATTGAAGAGATTTCTCAACCAATTGTTGACACTTCTCATGAACCCGTTGTGGAGATTCCTCATGCGCTCGTTGGAGAGATTTCACATGAGCCGGTTGGACCCAGTAATCCTCTTCATGACAATTTGGATTTGAATGTTGTTATTGACGAGGACTCTTACGAGCACCAACCTTCATTTTTGAATGAGCCTGAGCCCCCATTTTTGGAAGAAGGATCAAATGACCCTCAACCAACATTTTTGGGAGAAGGGTCAAGCCAGCTTCAACCATCATGGTCTAATCATGTTACCGAGGAACACGAACATCTTCATATGCCGATGTTGGATCGTTTGGCGAGTGGTGGAGACGAAGGAAAGAGTCTTACAACAAAAGAGCGTGGCTTTCGGGACCAATGGAAACTTCAATTTCCATGGGTACGTTCTATTACAGTGAATGGTCTCACTCGTGTGAAATGCATTTATTGTGAAAGGTTTCAAGTGAAGGGCCCTCTTGGAAAGGGCGAGGGTATAGGGAATTTGCAAAAAGGAGCTCTTATTAACCACAACAAATCTACGCGCCACTGCTATGCAAGGACCCGATGGCTTGCAATGAATGAACAATGCAAGCCTATTCCCCAGCATGTGTCTTGCATAACCGAAGGTATGAAGGCCAAAATCATATGTGCAATGAAATTTATGTATTTTATTGCACTCAATTGCCTTCCTATGTCTTGTTACACATCCATGTGTAATTTTGCAAAAGACATGGACTTTGGAGGCTTGCCTGGTACAAATGATTATGCTACCTATGGAAATGCCGTATCGGGAAGGGAGTTTGTAACTGCTATTTCTCAACACATTGAATCAAAACAAGTAGAGGAAGTAAGGAGCAGTCCTTGCTTTTCTTTGCTATTAGATGAGTCAACAGATAGATCACTTGAGTCTCATCTCATAGTGTATCTTTCATATATTGACAAAGGTGGATTGGGCCAACCTAAAAGCTTATTTCTCTCACTCTCTGCAATTTGTAATGGCACTGCTCAATCCATTTATGATGCATGGATGAGCACATGTGCTTTATACAGGTTAGAAAGTTCTAAACTTGTAGGTCTAGCTACAGATGGAGCAAAGTGACTATGTTAGGTGTGCACAATGGTTTTGACAAAACTCAAAAGAGATGTTCCAGGATTATTTAGTGTCCATTGTATTGCCCATCGTGAGGCTCTGTTGCATCGATGCCTTTAAGAAAATCAAACAATTGGGTTTTCTTGAGAGGTTAGCAAACAGAATCTATGGTTGGATTGGTATGTCTTCACTTCGAAATGGAGAATTGCAAGGTTTGTTGAAGATCATGGATATGGAGAAAGTCAAACTATTACATGTGCATAGTGTGAGATGGCTAAGCATGGGGCAAGTTATGACGCGCTTTGCGGATATCTTGCCAGCTCTTTTGACATTGTTCAGGTATGTAATGTTTTGTTCTCTATCACTTGAACTTTTACATAAGGTGTAACATAGAAGAATATAGAAGATGTCTTTGCATTCTAGTTTATTTATTAAACATCCTAGAAAGGGCTTTGATTGTATTCATATTTTCATATGTGTATGTGCAGGGACTCTGATCAACAACTATACAATGATTTGAGAATCTTCAAAGTGGTGTTTTGTATTTACTTGTTGGCTGATGTTCTACAAGACCTTAATGTTCTGAGCAAAATTTTTCAAACTGAGAATGTAGATCTCAGTCAACTTGGAGCACAAATTGAATTAACAATAAGGTCATTGACTCGAATGTTTTTAGATGCCGAGAACTTTGGTGGTGATTCGAAGTATATAAAGACTTTCATGGAGGTTGCAAATGATGGAATTATTGAGTATAGAGACAAGACTGGTACCATTCACAGCCATACTTTGCTTTTCCAAGAAATTCCAAGTTGTGGTGATTCGGGCTATACTTTTGATGCTTGCAAGAGATTGGCACAAGAATATGTACAAGGTGTTATCGATTCCTTACATGCCAGGTTCCCTGATATGCGGGTTTTCAAGGCCACCAAAATTTTTAGCCCTATTTCTTATCCTACGGAATTGCCACTTCTATATCGGAATGCACAATTATGGTTACAAGTCTTGCTTAATCACTTTTGTTTAAGAGGATGCAGACTTGTAAATCATGATGGATGTATTTCTGAGCTAAAGAGTTTTGTAGATACTCTTCAAGTAGCATGTGCAGGATTAAAAATGCACCATGCATGGGCCATTTTTGCATCTACTGAAGACTACTTGAGCAGATTTCCACACATGACACAATTGTGGCAAGTGATATTGACGCTTCCTGCAAGCACAGCTAGTTGCGAGAGGGGATTCTCAACTCAAAATCTTATAAAATCTTCTGGGAGATGTGCTCTAAATATCACCACCTTGGAGGCCTTGATGAGGATTGCGATGGCGAAGTTTCCTATGGAGTCTCTTGATTTTGAAGATATTTGGGAGAGGTGGATGAGTGTGAAGGATAGAAGATTTGAAGAGTGATTTAGATTGTGAGTTTTTTACATCTTCACTACTACTTTCTTGTTGTCCTCGAGATTATCAATATGTTGAGATGTGATTACCGTTTCAATATACTCAAATATCAATGTTTCATTAATGAAATAGTTCCATCTTTTCACCATGTGTGTTTTTTGGTCTCACTTATATTGTAGTTTTCAACATCGCTTAAATGGTAAAGTGCACTCTCAACAAAAACTTCAATACATACATGAAGGGCAATTTTTGAGGTAACCTTTCATTTTGAAAGGCAAAATTTTAAGTTACCATTCCCTATAAAATTCAAGCAACCCTTCAAATTTATTCCCTGCCCCGAGGGCCAATTTCAAGAACTGGACCAATCACAAGAGACGATCTTGGTCATGAATTGGCCCCATCAATAACGTCGCCCCTCCTGTAAGGCGGCCCTTGGTACAAGACCTACTCACATAGTATCATAACTCTATATTTCATTACAGTGTAGTTTTTTGTAGAATAACCACCATCATGATTGAATTCTGTAACATAGCTAGCAACAATATGAATCTCTATAATTTAGAATATTGTAAATATTGTAACACAACCAGAAATATACGTAATGATTGCAATCAGGAAATATGAGATACTCGTCATGTAAGAAACTTATGATTAACCCCTAAAAATCCAAGCGTTTCCTCGACCTCTAGAACAAAAAGCTGTCATTTTTCACCTTTGTTGGGAAATGGGGAAATGGAGAAACTTTTTTCTTGGTTTTAGACTTCGAGTTGTAAGATCTTGTACCTAACCTGTATACAAAGGACTGGTAAAACTTTCAACCATTGGATGTTTGTCATTTGTGAGATCATAATGATCAAAGGTTGTCCAACACTTTTTTTGTTGCTTCCTTAGACATTGTCTAAATGGTGCCAAGGGCAACTTGATGATTGTTACTCCAATCATTTTCCCCTCATTTTTTTCCATGTAGGTAATCAAGTTAGGTATGCTCATGCAAAATTATAGAGACTCATTCCACGATTTCGACCTTCATGTGCATTATTTCATGAAAGAAGGTCTAAAAACAACAATACAATAAAACAAGCACCACGTATGATATATTTAGTTTAAGAAAAAGTTGGACGGTGAGTAGGTGCCTTGATGAGTATGTGAATTTAAAAAAAAAAAAAAAATCTAGGAAAAAATCCAAAATCTCAAATTTTGGCAATTTTTGAAAGAAAAAATTGTAAAATTATTAGAAATTGTGAAGATTGTTTTTGAAAGTTTTGGACGCTGCCCTTGTAAAATTGGTAAACTTTTTGACTTCGGACACTTAGGAATTTGAATAGTAATTTGGTAATGAACATATTTCCAAAAATGAATACTTCAAAGAAGCTAAATTTAAACCGCCCCTTTTGGACTTGAAACCTAAAATTTTGAGATGAAGGTTTTAAAATTGAAATTTGGCTATGTAAATTTTACCACATACACATTATAGTATGCGGAGAATCTAGTTAAAATCTTAGGCAAAAAAATATTAAATTTAACCCCTTAAAATGAGCTGCCCAAAATCTCAAACAAACAAATAAGTTTTCTTGGATTCTTAGGGGTTAATTACCATCACCACAAGTCGAACCTTGGAGAGAACTTTGTCAAGGCAGCCGAACCAGCCGTCTTAAAGGCTTAATAGATGTTTGCACTCAAAGTTTGAAAACAGAATTAGGGCATGTCAAATACCCAAAAGTGTGGTAAAGGCTGATCTATTCTCAAAATTTGCAAAAATCAATTAGATTGCAGTAATTTCAAATATTCACCAAAATTGAGGTTTTACTCTTCCAAACTTTACTCTTTCTACATGTAGAAAAGTTAGTAAGGCATGGTCTTACCATTTCGATCCTCAATCCAATAAATTATTACATGCCTTTTTCATTGTTGAAAATGGGATGTGTATTTGAATTTCAGCAGACCTCCATGTGAAAAACCAAGCATATCATTTGAGTTTTAGAGGTCCTTCGAGGCTGAATTTTATATACACATGTCCCTTACTCACCTAGGAGCTAGAAATATAAAAGCCTTACGTCAAATCAGCAAAGGTTTATCTTGACCCCAACACATTACTTTGTCATCCTACAACATGAAAAGAAACATTCTTTTCAATTTATAACGTTATGATCCGTCACAAATGGTGACATTATTGAATTTCAGATTTGCTATGCCATGTACAAGGTAGGCACTAGATCTTATGACTACTTATTTTAAAGCTCAGAAATCAGCATCTTGCATCAAAATAGACCAATTTTGAGGAACTTTGGTTGTTTTGAGACTACACACAGGTACGGTCTAAACAAGAAATTAGGAAAGTATCCAAGAAAAAAGTAAAACAAAATTACTCCAATTTTTAGGTCGGTCAGGAAAAATGGGTGGGAGTAGGGACTAGGGCACCAACCCTCATGATTCCACCCTTAAGGTCCCTTCACACTTGGCCTTTGTTAAGAACGTACACTAAAACTTAAGACCTCCACAAAACTGGGGAAATCCCCTTTTCCTAGGAAAGGTGTCATCAATGAGGCTTGGGAAAGGGGCATGAATTATGGGCTCAATTAGATAATGGCTCCTCAAAGGCCTCATTAACTAAGACCACTTCTAAGTGGTGAAAACTAGAGAATCTTTCTAAATGAGGTGCTTCCTCAAGAATTGCCTACTAATGCTCAACTATGTTTTGTCCTCCCAAATATTAGCTAATATTTTTTTGTCCTCCAAGTTTTAGAGTGTGCCATGTGGGAATCCATGTAGGATTGGTAAATACTAAAGAACGAAGGTGTGGACACACACTCTTTTAAGGAGATAAGACCACCTACTAACACCACCTCTAAGGCCAAGTGCGAACGTACCTTTAGTGACTACTGTGGTAGGATAGCCTCTAGAGTAATACCAGACCCCACGGCGATAGAGTCAAGCCATTCCGCTTGTCTGCCATGTGCGAAGCATCAAAGAAAACGTTAAACAATTCGCAAATGGCAGAAAACAGGGAAAGGAGGACTGCGTCAATCGTGGGTTGGTTTGAGCGGTAGGCCCTCTGCCCCGCCATGGCCACGGGACTCTCTTGCACGCCATAGCCAGCTTTGTTCAAGCTTTGCAGCGCCAGCTTTCTCTCTCCTCGCAGTTCCATTCCGCCATCGCCTTCTGTTTCTCCACACCACGCCTTCCGTCCGCCCTACCTCGCTCAGTTCGCCTCTTCTCCTGCAAGCCTCGAAGCTCTTCTTGTTGGAGCTTTTCCAGTCGGTAAGCCTTTCTTTTCATTGCGCTCCTTGTCGGTAGGCTCTTCGATTTCGATTTCTAGCAGTCTGTGATCGCATTTCCGCAGTTGACCTTTCATATTCATCCGAGTTCCTTGGATCTAACTTTTTGGGTAGAGTATCGTTGCTTTATTTCGTTATTTACGTTCAGTCAGATTGAATAGGTTGATAGGTTTCCATGCACTATTGTCGTGGTGTGCATTCGTCTGGACATTTGTAGATTAGATGATCTGTTGTAAGAGTAGCTTCGAGCAGACTGTAACTTCAATGTTTGGTATTGTAGGAAAAGTCGTTGAACTGTAGGTATGACTTGGCTGTGAGTTTTGGTTTGGGCGTCTGCGGGTGTGTATGGGAGTATCCTAAAGGTCAGCGGTTAAGAGTGGAGAACAAAGGCGTGATGGAGGAGTTTGAGGTGGGAGATCACTGATGAAAACTCGATTCACAGTGTTGTTGTGGATTTAATCTCTTGCAGTCGTCGTACTCGACATGTCTGTGTTTTTCTTCAGTTTTGTGTACTCCGATTATGTGAAGCCTGTCTATTCCGATCGCCGACGGGAGTCCAGTTTCACATGGGGAAACGTCAACGGGTAGAGTCTCAGTGTTGCAGAACAAGAGAGAGAGGACGAGTAGCAGCATGGGGGCATCGATCGTGGCCATGTTGTTGCCACGCTTTGCTTTCCGGAAGCTGTCGGTAGGGATCAGGTCGTATAGTTCAGATTTAGACCTAAGATCAGGTGTTGTTGGGATCGTAGTTCGTTGATGATTTCGATAGGCGAGAGTCCCCGTTTTACATGGAGAATCGTTAGAGTCGGAGTGCTGCAAACCAAAAGAGAGGACGAGTAGCAGACGAGTAAGTTCGAGCAGAAGCAGTAAGTCAAGATCCTTGATGCCAGGACAGAAACGTACTAGGACAGGCAAGAGGTCATCGGCTCTGACGAGTTAGAGAGCGGTGGATAGAGACAGAAAGAAGAACCGTAACTTCCACTCTGTTTTTTGAGCAGGCCTCAGTAGTACTGGGGTTAATCGAGTTGTCGAGAACGTCAAAATGGAGAAGTATTGCTGAATGGTCGTTGTGGAGAGTATCTGTTTGTCCCCTGACAAGGTGGTTCCAGTTCTAAGAGTCATATTTTTGTTTGCAGACAGCGAGTTGCTTCGGTCATCGTTGAGTTGTACGTGGTGCGCGTGAGGTTTTATGGTTTGAGTTGTTGGCGTCTGAAAGTCGTGTGTGGTGCTGGGGAGCTTGGCTGGACGTTTCCAGTTTCCCGAGACTGAGTAAGTAATCATCGACTGTTGGCCATCCATGTTGCTTGAACGCGTCCATGCTAATTAGTATGTGGGCATGGTGGAGACGATTCTTTGTCAAAGTTGTCGGTAGGGAGCAGACCGTGAAGTTAAAACATGAGCTTGGGGGTGTTGCTGTATTTGTCAGGCCCGTGAATGTGTAGATAGAATACCGATGAGAGGTTGTGTTTCATGTGGACCACTTGAGTCTCAGTGCTGGGATCATACACTCATACACATCGCTGGAACAGAAAGTGCATGATGCAGTTGACCATGCTGTGGGTTTAGATGACAGTGATGATCGCTGTTCACGAGTTCTGGTGCAACGCATAGGGTTCAGAAACGGAACTGAAACGCCCACTCGGTTTCGAAAGAAGAGCGTCTCTGTGGTGAGGAGTTTGGAGTACTATGGTTACGAGCGTCGTAGCTAAGAATGAATGATCTTTGTGTGGAGTGTATCTTTTGCCCATGACAAGGGTATGGTGACTGTAGAGATCATTCGTTAATCGCCGACAGTTCTATTTTCGTAAAGTAGCGGTCGGTCGTTGCGTGTACCTGTAGTCTTAGAAGCAAAAGAGTGCTGTGGTCTGGATGCTGGCGACTGAGTCGGGTACTTTTCGTCGGAGTGTTCTTCAGCAATGAGTCAGTGGTCCTCTTTCCGCTTTAATGCACGACACCACTAGCCTATTTATGGGTTGAGTGTGCGGACAATAATGCGACGTTGTTATGATGCTTTATATTCCCAGAGCTGTCGGTAGGAATGAATCCAGCCCATGGAGTTCACCACATCTTGTGACGTGTATATATATTTCAACTGAAAAGAGTAACCCGTTTCATGTGGATCACCTTCACGAGGATGAATCACAGTGCTGCGAACCCAGGATGAGTAGACTTCGCTAAGAAGAGAAGACGGATATTTTAGGACAATTCCATCTGACATGATCTTCGATCACAATCGCAGAGCATCGCATATTTCACGCGGCAGTCATTGGAATCGTATCTAGTCAGAGCAGTAATCGGAGGCCAGAAGAAACTCTATAAAGTCCACTTGGTTTTGGGAGCATGTCCTCGTAGTCGAAGCTCTAGGGTTCAGATACTCGCAGATGAAGCTCAGATGTGGGATGGTCTTAGTATGAGTTGGTCCCTTAAGTCGAAGTGAAGATCTGTTGGTTAATGTTTATTTGTCGATTGCAGACTGTGTCCGGGTTGTTTTTGCGGTGACTAAAAAGTGTGCTCGGAGTTCGAGTTCTCTGCCGTTCTTGAAGTGCCATTGCCTGGAAGCGAGAATCGGCGGTTTCAACTTCATGAAAGGGTACTGAACTCGGTCAAAGAGTACTGGGGTGTTTGGCGTTTTACATGACACTTTCAAATTGTACAGGTTGAGTAGTATACGCGCATCCTGTCTACATTTTCTCCCAGTGCAAATTGTCCGCACTAGATTATTTGGTATAGATTAGTAGGTGTGGTGCATATCTGAGATCTAGAGCTTCTTTGCGAGATGGAGCGGTTGTCTTCTGCTGGGGTCCTATTTTAGCACACTTTTTGTCCTTTCTAGCACCTAGTCGGAAGGAACTTTTTGGGAAAGTATGTGAATTTGCCGATTCTGCAAGTCATTTGCTTCTGAATCAGGGCATGATCAGTAACCATGTAATTCTAAATCACAGAGCACCATTGCATTCTTTGTTCGATACATGTCATGGGATCAAGTTTGCTTCTCTCATAACAGAGAGTGCAGGATGCTCCGATGAGTGAGCATCGAACACTGTACACGGAAACATAGACATTGACAGAGCAGTCATCGGAGGAGTTGAGAATTAAGACTCCTTTATGACAGGCCGAGCAATGCACATGGGCCAGATATGGAACTGGAACGTCCTCTTAATTTCGTAGCTAGACTTTAGCAAGAGACTTGCACGTGGTGTCAGAAAGACAACTGGATATTGATTACTATGCGTTATGTACTTTTTTTTGTTGAGGATTTGTTTGAGGAGAAGGTGTATTCAGTTCTAAAATTCACCGTGTGATTGCAGATAAAATATTTGGGAAGTAGTCGGTGACAGTGGAGCGTGCCTGGAGCAAGCGGATTTGGCGTGTTTGGAATGTATATTTAGTACCCGTGGAGCGATCAAGGATACTGACACAGGTACCAGTGTGTGCCAAACTGAATGTATTTCATGGATCAATAGGATGTTTTTGAATTGATGCGTCTAGTTAAAGAGTAGAGTATGGGTATCTTGGCTGAAGCGTTCAGGATGCTATGTTTCAGAAATGGGAGCAGATCTCATGGAACCAGAGGCCAATTTTGAGGATGTTTGGCTGTTTTGGCCCTGCTCGCCTCTAGTGGTTCAACATGAAATAAGATAGGTCTTAACGAAATAAATTCCAAAAAAATCTCTAATTTTTGGTTGGGCAGGAAGGCACCAGTCCGCATGGTTCCACTTTTAGTGACTAGGCTTGCCTCTAGAGCTATACCAGACCCTACGGCGATAAAGTCAAGTTTTTCTGCTTGCGTGCCATGTGCACAACATCAATGAAAACCAATTTCGCTAAGGCAGAAAAGAGGGAAATAGTTGAAAGGAGGGCTCGCGGAGAAGGACTGCGTCAATCGTGGATTGATTTGAGTGGTAACCTTCTGGCCTGCTATGGCGACAGGTCTCTCTTGAACGCCATAGCGAGCCTTGCTCAAGCTTTGGAGCGCCCGCTTTCTCCCTCTTCGCAGTTCTATTCTGCTATCGCCTTCTGTTTCTCGGCACCACGCCTTACGTCCGCCCTACCTCGCTCCGTTCGCCCTCTTCTGCTGCAAGTCTCGAAGCTGTTCCTGTCGGTAAGCCTTTCTTTTCATTTCACTCTTTGTCCGTCTAGCTCATCGATCTCTGCACTTGTCGTTCCATAATCATCCAAGTTTCGTATGTCTAACCTTTTACTCCTGGTATCTTATCTTTTGATTAAGAGTATCGGTGCATTGTGCAGTACGTCGCTACAGCGTCGTTTAGTGTCTTTGCATTCTGTTGGAGGGGAGCAGTAACTATTTCAACACCAGTAGTTCTCACGGTAAATTGCATCGCAATCATTGTTTTGAAACAATTATGGGGAAGGAACTCGTCAACAATTTAGGATGAAGAGAGATTGCGCAGCATGGTCTCGTCATCATGTCGTATCTTTTCGGTGATTATATTGGGTGTCTGCTGAGTTGGTCATTGTTGAAGGCCAAAGACACACCGAAAGAGCCGAGCTAGTTCAAAGAATAAACTTGATATATGGTGTCCAAATTAGTATCGGAGCCCTTTTTTAATACGACTTTCTATATCCAAATGCTTTATTGGTCTTGATTAGAACGACTAGGAGTTGATGCGTTGAGAATCTCTCTACGAACTTACGCAGCTCGAGGTGCAAATAGGCGTGGCGGGATACTGTATGAAGCATACTGCATTACATTGTCGGTTTAGAATTGGTGAAGGGTGGTGTGTAGTTGATCAGTCTTTGCACGGTCATATCAAATTTCGCACGAGTATAAAGCATCATAGTTTGAGAATGTTGAATGAGTCGTTGTGTCTTTCCGATATGTTCTCGTTCGTTCCCGTGTATGTTGTCTCCTACTAATGTTGCAACCAAGTGTGCTTACTTGTACTTGCACTCTGCAGAGATTTAGCATGAGGACCTGGAGGGTGAACTTGGAGTCAAGTATTTGATAGGTGGTTTCATAATATTCTTGATAATAACACGCAGGATTCTGTTGCAAGGTATGTAGCCTCTTATGAAGGAGAAGAGAATTTTACTTTTTGTCGTGGGAAATGACGAGTACAAAGGGCTCTTCTAGTAGAAGGAAATACTTCTTGAATTGATTCAATTCTAAAGTTGGGCAATGTCATTCGACAAGTTCTCCCTCCGTCCATTAGGGATTTTTAAATCTAATTGAGAGGTAGATTTGAGAGGTAGATTTGAGAGAATCTAGTGGACGATCATAATGGGATGTTTATAATGGGAGAGAGGGAGTATATCGTAAGTCATATGGGTTAGTAGAGTTGTGGAGAGCGAGGTTCGTATGAAAGTGTATCAAAGAGTCAAGATATCACATTGATGAACTTAAACTCACATGTTAAGGTAGTCGAAGTGAGCATGTGGAAGATGGAACATGTTTGATTGATCAATGTTTTGATAATGTACATACGTTTGTAGGCTTAGTCTTAGTACTGGAGTCGTATTAGGGCTTCTTTTCATGGCGCTTTTACTTATGCACTTTTCATATCACATTACATCTTCAAGTGGCTTGGAGTGATGAGTGGGGCCCAGGTGCAAGTGATGTGGTATTGCAATGGATTTGAAATGAATTTTGCATGCAGTAGGCTCTTTTGGGCAACCCTGAGTAGTGATCATATTCAGAGCGATAAGAAATTCTGCTCACTTGCAAAGACATTGGGTATGTGGTAATAGTGTCCTTCATGGTTGTAACGATCGTCTTGAATATGCAGAGGTGCATGAAGGTGGAGTTTCAAAGTGAATTATTGCTTGGCTCTAAAGATCTTTTTATTGATATATTGAGAGTTGTTCTTACATCATCCAAGTAAGTTCTATATTTTGTGAATGCACCTAGTGCTGCAATGATGATGGAGTTGTATCATTTGTAAATTGAATTCATGTTTGTGTATTGTGTTTTTTTTAGAATGTGTTTGTATTTTAAATGTGTATGGTTTTAGAATTGAGTAGTGTTTGTGAATCTTATTGGATGTATGAGGAAGGAAGGTTTGTTGGTTATATGTTCAATTATTCCATTCCAACACTATTTATGTTCTCATGTTCTCATGCAGTTTTGAGCTCCAGAAATTTTTCTTGTAACATGCATCTATATCATTTATTATAGATTGCAATTGTCACAATAACTCATTGACAATATCATTGGGTTGTTAGGAGGTTTCTATGGCGGAATTGGTTGGGGGTGCTTTTCTAGGTGCAGCTGTAAGTGCAGCACTAAAGCTTGTAATTGACTTGAGTAAAAGAGCTTGGCGATGTACCAATGAGTGCGAGATTTTGGGACTCACTGTGGATTCAGCAAAGTCGCATGTGGAAGCTTGCAAGGATCTTGAAAGTGTGAGTTTTCAGGAATGGCTTCAAGAACTCAAGAATCTTCTGGATGAGGCGAAAGACGTCATGGAGAAATATTGTGTTCAGAATTCAGATCGTTCCATGGTCTCCAAAGTGTTTTCCAAAGTGATTTCCACTTTCTATAAGAAGGAGAGTAAACTTTCATCGACAATATTGGACATCAATGACCGGATCAAGTCAAAAGTTGGGGATGTACGATTGTTGATTCGAATCCATCATACAACGCTGGCAATACAGGAGCAGAATATGTTGATCCTTCAAGAAATGCATAACACCAATCATGATAAGGTTGGTGAGGTGGAATCATCAAGCATGTATATCCCACGTGAGCTTCCAAAGAGTATTGTGAGTTTTGAGAATGACCCATTTCAAGAACTCAAATCATTGATGTTATCAAAGTGTGATGTTGAGAATCCTCCTATGGCGTTGGGCCTGATTGGATGTGGCGGGGCTGGCAAAACATTGATTGCCCAGATGTTGCACAATGATGATGATATCAAAGCAAAGTATGGCAAAGAGTCCATATTGTGGGTTACAGTTGGGCGTGATGGAAGCTTGTCACAAGTCTATAAAAGGATGGAGAAGTTTCTAAGCACTTCAATTGATGATGGGGCTTTGGAGGACCAATTCACATCAATGTTGAATGCATTTGAAAAGAAAAGAGTCTTTCTAATTTTGGATGATGTATGGGATCAAACCATTGAATGTAAATCATTGATGGTGTGGCTAAATGTTGCTAAAGCCAAGGGATCAATAACATTGATCACAACCCGAAGTAAAGATGTTTTACGATGTGCAAGAGTAAACCAATCCATATCCATTCCATTGTTATCACAAGAGGAGAGTTGGAGATTATTTTGTTCTCATGCATTTGGAAGTGATGTTCCTACAACGCATGAAATTGGAGAGGTAGCGAAACAAGTATGTGAAGGATGTGGTGGCCTCCCTTTGGTATTAGAAGTGATTGGTGCTTCAATGTATGACAAAGGAGACATATTGAGGTGGAAGATTGCCCTAGACAATTTGAGGAATTGTGAAGGGGAGGACAAAATTCTAGAAAAGTTGGGGCATAGCTACAATGAAGTTGGGGAGAAGGAACAAAAGCTTTTCTTATATTTTGCTGCATATCCTGAGGATTATGAGGTATCCACAACAATGCTTTGTTCTATTTGGCATGTTGAGCAGAGCAACGCGAGCAACATGACACATAAAGAAATTGAGGAAGTGCATCGTGAAGGTATGGCAAAGTTGTTCACTCTTGCGGACAGATCCTTGATCAAACTCTCAGAAGATGGAACGATTGCTACCATCCATGATATATTACGAGAGCTTGCAATGAACATCATTCGCAAATCAAATAGTGGTGAATATTATTTTCATCCTGGAATGGCCTTGAAAAGACTTCCATTACCGATTCCAATGAATATGAAAAGGATGTCACTCATTAATAGCTCATTGAGTGGTTCATTAGATGAGTTCAATCAAGGTGATCTTAAAGTACTACAGTTGTCCGGATTTCATGTGGAAGGTAGAGAAGGTCCGCGAGGTGCATCTGATAGTTTATGCAAAATCATTTTGAAAAATTTGAACTTGTGTCTTGTTGACCTAAGTGAAACCCAATTGACAGAGCTTCCAAAGGGCATTGGGAAATTAAAAGCTCTTATGTACTTGGATATTTCAACTTGTGGTTTGAGAGAACTTCCTAAGGATATCGAGGAATTGGAGGCTCTCATCTGAGACAGTGTGAAGGTTTGAAGGCACTTCCGAAGGGCATGGGGAAGATGAGGGCTCTTACATCCTTAAATCTTAAAGGGTGTGTTTCTTTGAAGAGACTTCCAAAGGATATTGTAGAGTTGAAGGCTGTTGAAAGTTTAAATCTACAAGGTTGTAGAGTATTGGAGGAACTTCCGGAGGGCATGGGGAAGATGAAGGCTCTTACATCGTTACATCTTGCATTTTGTGTTTCTTTGAAAAAGCTTCCAAAGGATATTGTGGAATTGGAGGGTGTTGTAATTTTGAATCTGCAAGGTTGTAGAGTATTGGAGGAACTTCCGGAGGGCATGGGGAAGATGAAGGCTCTTATATCCTTAAATCTTGAAGAGTGTGTTTCTTTGAAGAGACTTCCAAAGGATATTGTAGAGTCGGAGGCTGTTGAAAGTTTAAATTTGCAATATTGTATAGCTTTGGAGGAACTTCCGGAGGGCATGGGGAAGATGAAGGCTCTTATATCCTTAAATCTTGAAGAGTGTGTTTCTTTGAAGAGACTTCCAAAGGATATTGTAGAGTTGGAGGCTGTTGAAAGTTTAAATCTGCAATATTGTATAGCTTTGGAGGAACTTCCGGAGGGCATGGGGAAGATGAAGGCTCTTACATCCTTAAATCTTGAAGTGTGTGTTTCTTTGAAGAAACTTCCAAAGGATATTGTGGAGTTGAAGGCTCTTGAATTTTTGAATCTGAGTGGTTGTAAAGCTTTGGAGGAACTTCCGGAGGGCATGGGGAAGATGAAGGCTCTTACATGCTTAGATCTTGAACGGTGTGTTTCTTTGAAGAATCTTTCAAAGGATATTGTGATGTTGGAGGCTCTTGAAAGTTTGTATCTGGGAGGTTGTGAAGCTTTGGAGAAACTTCCGAAGGGCATGGGGAAGATGAAGGCTCTTACATCGTTAAATTTTGAAGGGTGTGTTTCTTTGAAAAAGCTTCCAAAGGATATTGTGGAGTTGGAGGCTGTTGAATTTTTGAATCTGCAAGGTTGTAGAGTACTGGAGGAACTTCCGGAGGGCATGGGGAAGATGAAGGCTCTTACATGCTTGGATCTTGAATGGTGTGTTTCTTTGAAGTATCTTCCAAAAGATATAGTGGAGTTAGAGGCCGTTAAAGATTTTGCTCTGCATGCTTGTCATGCTTTGGAGGAACTTCCGGAGGGCATGGGGAAGATGAAGGCTCTTACATGCTTAGATCTTGAAGGGTGTGTTTCTTTAAAGAAACTTCCGAAAGATATTCCGGAGTTGGAGGGTGTTGAGAGGCTGTATCTGATAGGTTGTGAAGCTTTGGAGGATCTTCCGGAGGGCATGGGGAAGATGAAGGCCCTTACATCCTTAGATCTTGAAGGGTGTGTTTTTCTAAAAAAACTTCCGAAAGATATTGTGGAGCTGGAGGCTCTTGAATTTTTGAATCTGAGCGGTTGTGAAGCTTTGGAGGAACTTCCGGAGGGCATGGGGAAGATGAAGGCTCTTACATCTTTAGTTCTTAATGGGTGTATTTCTTTGAAGAAACTTCCAAAGGATATTGTGGCGGCTGGTAAAAATTTGGATCTGCAAGGTTGTCATGCTTTGGAGGAAATTCCGGAGGGATGGAGAAGATGAAGGCTCCTACATCTTTAGATGCTGGATGATCTGTGTGGATAGAAACTCTCCAAGGATATCTAGGAGTTGGAGGCTCTCAAATGTTTGCATATTTGATATGGTTTAGCTTTGGTAAAACTTCGCTTTGAAATGGGATAGATGAGGTCCCTTACATCCTTGATCACAAGATGTTGCTAGTTGTTGGATATAGTAGAGGATTTCAACCAATCAAGAATTAAGGTGATCATAGATGGTTTAATTAGTGTAAGGCATCCCGACCGAAGTGGTCAATTCACTGGAACTATATTTGAGGTAGCACATTCAAATGTTATGCACATACAAGTGTTCAATTGAGTATGACATCGTCGCGATCATTCTCCCTTACGTACCTTCTATCACCAATTTTGCTCCTACATCAACTAGGTCAATAGGGAGGAATTTGCATCAAAGCACGCACTGAAGTAACATTCATGTTTTCAAGTGGCAATGGATGTGTATACTATATGTAGCTTTGTGATAGTTTAGGCAGATGTGGTCTAGAATTCTAAGTAGCATCTTTTGGTTTTTTCATGCATTGAATACTCACACTTCAGAGCCTATTTCGTTTTTGAAGTGTTTTCAGAAGACCTTTTGTAGAAAAACTTTTCATAAATTAAGAACTCTTCTCTTTTTGATACTTTAGTAATCATTTGAGGTGTTTATTGAAAAGCAGAAATACAGAAAGTGTGAAAGGACATTGTGAACTTATTTCCTATTTGACTCTATCATACAAATGGTTTCTATAATACCTACCACGCTTGACTTTCAACGATGGTTCGGGGCAAATCCTGATGACAAATTGCATTTGAAGCTTGTTGGTTACCAAATTTTGTGAACCAATTGCTCTAAGTGTGCATGATTAAGCTTAAATGTGTGGCATGAAAAAGGCACCACAAGCCTTGGCTTGGTGGTTAGTGATTAGGCCCCCAATGAGGAGGTCGTGGGTTCTATTCCCCATTCCGGCGTGGTGCTCACCACTATAGTCCACGCAACTATTGTGGAGGGTCTTTGGACCTTGTTGTATGGGTACCTCAAAGCCCTTAGGGGGGATACTATGTCAAGTATCTTCAAGGCATTAGTAACTAGGCTAGAAACTAGCGTAGTTATAGTGTTCACCCTCGAGAGGGGGAAGTAGTATTGTTCCACTTTCCCCTTGTCCGGTGGCCATCGGTATATTAGCATTACGAACGGACACTTCATTCACGCCGGCCCTTTAGAAAGAGACCGTAGTTTCTATCTATCTATCTCTGGTATGAAAAAAACATACTCTATATTACATACCGTGATTACATAAAATCTACAACATACGAAGGTCATTAAGGCAAATGGAAGAATTTTTGTGGAATCAAACGCACACAAACAAGAAGATTCGTTAAAAGTCTCTTTAAAAGAGTACCATGTTAACCCTTAACCCCTAAACATCTCCAATGACGTTTTGATACACTTTGGATGAAGGGCAAAAACTTTGAAGAGCCATAACTTCTTCATCCGAAGTCCGTTTTTGACAAAATCAATTGGAGTGGGGTCCCAAATTAAGTCTAGTTTGTGTGGTAAAAATTTCAGACCCATACATAAATCAATAGATATATGAAGTATGAATTGATGACATGCATTGTAGCGACAAGAGCTTTCAGTTTTGAGATTTTTAAACATGGGGCAAGCCATTTCTGAGAAATGAAAAATAGTTTCATGATATCCTTCTATACAAGTATGATCATAAGATGAATTCTAACAACTTTCTATTCGGAAGCTTTCTAATACAAATAAGTTTGGTAATGGTTTCCCAATGATGCTTCTCAATGAAAAAGTGAAAAATTGGATGAAGTTTGGGGAGCTATATCTTCTTCATCCACTCTTAGATTTTAACTTTATTTCTGGATTGAATTCCAATTATATTCTAATTTTAGTGGTAGAAATCTTGACTTGATTGAAGATGTTTTGAGGATAAGGCGTATGAGTGCAAGAGATGTAGTTTTGGACTACTTTTCCTTCGTAACTTTTTTGGGAGTTTTCACCATTTCAAGGCTAATATATGAGCCAATCATTTTTATGATGAATTCTTTTGGTACAAGTGTGTTATTTGAATGAACTTAACCAACTTCCTAGTTTGTGATTTTTTCATTGCAATTTGTTGCAATTTTTAATTGTTGGTAGAATTTCCACTCTAATTGATCTACAATAAGTCTACTATAAGTTTATATGGTTGTGTTCTTAAAAAGTTACCTTCATTGTCATCCATGACACTAGTTTTGAAAATTTGTTTCTTGGCTTAAAATAGTGAGGGACGTTTAGGGGTTCAAAGTCCAAACATTTTTCAGACTTCCAAAACATAAAAATTACACCACCTTGTTAAAATTGAGGAATGGTCAAAACATTTATTGTCTTCTTGACGTTCAACCGTTAGATCTTGAACCTAGCTACTACCACAAATTACATGTACAGTCGGGTACAGAAATAATTCGAACTGCATTTGAAGGCAGTTTTTGAAAAAACTTCGAAATGTGCCTGTATACTCAAAAATGATCGGAATTACAATCCGTAAAAGGCGTTGGAACCACGTCGGAGTGTTTTACACTATCATTGCAAAAATTCTTCTTTTTTGTAAAATTGTAGCTAAAGAACAACTTATGGCACTCATATCAATTTTGTAAGTGAAAATGAACATTGTAATAGAAGCACAAAGCGACAGTGGTCAATTGTGGATGGAACATGTAGAATTTTAGTTCTTTGAAAAAATTTTACAAAAAAAAAGATTTTTTTGCTATGGAAGTGTAATAAACTCTGATGTTGTTCCAATGCCTTTTACGGATTGCAATTCCGATAATTTTTGAGTATACAGGCATATTAAGAAGTTTTTTCAAAAACTGCCTTCAAATGCAATTCGAATTATTTCTGTACCCCACTGTACAATTTCAATTGTTAAATCTTACCATTTTTGTGATCGTAATGTTCAAAATTGATGCCAAATGTTTTCACGTATCGTTTGGGAGACATAGTTTACTTTGTGCAAACGGAGTGCTCATCATTATTACCTCAAACATTATGCTCATATTTTTGTCCATGTAGGAAACTAAATTTAGTATGCCCATGCAAAATTATGGAGACTAATAAGGCTATTTAGGCCTTCATGCAAATTATGCTTTAGAAGAAGGTATATGAACAACAAGTTGGTAAATCATCCATCACCTTAATTGTATTTCGTCTAATTAAAGAATGAACATTGATTAGGTCTGTCTATGAGTTTGTGAATCTTAAACAACTTTTATTAAAAATTCTTAAACCTCAAGCTTTGTAATGTATTTTGTAACAACACAAAAAACTCCAATGCTTGCTCCTGTAAGTTTTGAAGGCTAACCTTGTAAAATCTCTGGAAAGATTCAACTTGGGTCGCTTGGAAATTTGAGTAGAATCCTACTTATGAACAAATCCCCTTGATAGAAAATTTTGAAAAATATAATGAAAATAAAGAGTGCTTGTTTGGGCAACTTCGACTTGAAAACAATAACCTGCATAAAAGAATTCAAAAATTGGAATTCAACTTTGCAAATTTACCACATCCATACCATACTATAGCCCAAAAAATCATTAAGCATTTAATCCTTCAACGAAGCTGCCCACAAATCACAATATCCCATCTTGACTTTCCAGAATCTTTTTAGGTTAATGTTTGACAAAGTGTACACTAGTATAAGCCCCTTTAGAGAGAACAAATGTTTTTTTGGTAAATTAAAAATGCTTGAAAAAACACGCTCCATGCATAAGCATTGTCAAAGTGAATGCATAGATATGACGGCTCTGCTTGCTACCAAAAGTAAAGTAATCTATTAGTCATATACAAAAAACAAAAGATTAAATCATGCTTCTTAGTTTGAGATTAGCATGTAACAAAGTAGAGAATCATAGTCTTTCCAAAGAACTACCTTGATCAATCACCAAAAGAAAAATGAAAAAAATGAATTAGAGAAACAACAAAGTTTCATACAATCGCTAAATTTGAACAAACTTAAACCTTCCAAAAAGGTGCTCAAGAAGCATAAAGTTGTCGACTAAGGAGTTCCATAACCAATGCGCCACAAGGACAACAAAGAATGAAGAATCAAACTTTTCTTTACATCAATGTTTTAGGTACCCCACAACATGGACTAGGTAACCTGTGGTTATGAGAAATAACCGATGAGGCGGTACCTACCAAACAGCAGGAGCCTTGACACCTTGTATAAAGCTCCTCGGGCCAATTTCAAGAATTGGACCAATGACAAGAGAGGATCTTGGCTATGAATTGGCCCCATCAATGACATCGCCTCTCGTGTAAATCGGCCCTTGGTACAAGTCCTAATTACATAGTACGGTAACTCTATATTTCATTAGAGTGTAGTGTATAGTAACATAGCTAGCAACACTATAGATCTCTAGAATTTAAAATATTGTAAATTTTGTAGCACAACCAGAAATATATGAAATGCATGCAATTAGGAAATAGAAGATACTCGTCATATAAGAAACGGATGCTTAATTACCATCACCACAAGTGAAATCCCGGAGCGAACTTTGTTGAGGTTGTCGAACTAGCAATCTTAAAGGATTAAAGAGATGTTTTGCACTTAAAGTTTGAAAACACAATTAGGGCATGTCAAATACCCAAAAGTGTGATAAACTAAGGCTGATTTATTCTCAAAAATTTGCAAACATCAATAAGATCGCAATAAACTCAAACATTCACCAAAATTTAGAGTTTACTCCTTTCTAGAATGTGTTCTTTCTACATGCAGAAAAGGTAGTAAGGCATGATCTTACCATTTCGATTTTCAATCCAATCAATTTTTATGTGCCTTGTTAATTGTTGAAAATCAGCCATTGTAATTGAATTTCAGCAGATCTCCATGTGAAAAATCAAGCATTTCATTTGAGTTCTAGAGGTCCTTAGAAGGTAAATATTATATACACATGTCCCTTACTCACCTAGGAGCTAGAAATTTAAAAGCCTTACGTCAAATTTACTTTCCTGTAAAGGTTCTTCTCCACCCCAACACGTTACTTTGTCATTCTACAACATGGACATTAACTTTCTTTTCAACTTTTAACATTGAGATCTCACAAGTGGTGAGATGTTAGAACTTAAGATCCGGTATACCATGTACAAGGTAGGAGAGATTTATTCAGACTTTGAACTTTCACCCATTACCATAAAAATTCCATACTAAGATTGCAGAAACTTTGAATACAATGAATTCGGTTACACAGTAGTTTAAATTCTCTTGCAGATGTATAGAATCTGGATGGTACCTATTCTCCTGCCTTGAAAGATGGTGAAGTTCAAATCATACTCCAGAGAGATAACATCCATTCTTTTCAGAGGCATTTTCTTCATGATAGTCAGTGCTCTAGATTGGGGCTTTCCTTTATTTGTATTCTAAGTCGCAAAGATTGAAGATTGAAGGTGTGTGAACACCCCAGTCAACAACATTCTATGAAAAAGTGCAAGTTCGACTGAGAAGATTCGAAGGTAACTTAAAGGAAGATCGTTGCGCATGATGGCGTTCACAATCACCGTTGTCACCTTGGTATCCACCATTCCTATGGATTTCTGATCTTTGCAGAGCAACTGAAGCTGAATATATAGTCTTAGCGAGAGGAAAGGTGTAGCTTTCCCGAAAACGAGAGTTGATGCACGTGTAGTGATAAGCATTCTCCTGTGAAGCCTTGGTTAAATATGGCGATGAGCAACGAGTGAAAATGAGTCGGCAGCTGGCATGAAAGTCTGCCGGCGCTTCAAATTCTCGCTCTCGGAACAGTGACTTTCGTCGGTAAGATTCTGTTTTACTGTATCAATGAGGGCATTCTTTGAGGTGCGGCTATGGCGTTTATGAGTGCTCCTGATATGCTCCTGCTCCTGGCTGCGCCGCCACGCCGCCGGCAGCGAGCGGGCTGGCAGGCAAACGGCTCGGGAGCGGGGCTTGGAGCAGGCGAACGACGACAGCGAGCGGCGATGGGAACCGGAGACTTAGGGCTGGTCTTCGAGCTGAGGGAGGGCGGAGCTAGAGCTAGAGCTGGCTAGCCTCTAGAGTTATACCAGACCCCACGGCGACAAAGTCAAGCCATTCCGCTTGTCTGCCATGTGCAAAGCATCAAAGAAATCATTCAACAATTACGCAAAAGGCTGAAAAGAGGGAAAGGAAGGCTCGTGCAGAAGGACTGCGTCAATCGTGGGTTGATTTGACCGGAAACCCTCTGCCCCGCCATGGCCACAGGTCCCTCTTGCACGCCATAGCCAGCTTTGCTTAAGCTTTGCAGCGTCAGGTTTCTCCCTCCTCGCAGTTCCATTCCGCCATCGCCTTCTGTTTCTCCGCACCACGCCTTCCGTCCGCTCCGCTCCACCTCGCTCAGTTCGCCTCTTCTCCTGCAAGCCTCGAAGCTCTTCTTGTTGGAGCTTTTCCAGTCGGTAAGCCTCTCTTTTCATTCCACTCCTTGTCGGTAGGCTCTTCGATTTCGATTTCTAGCAGTCTGTGATCGCATTTCTGCAGTTGACCTTTCATATTCATCTGAGTTCCTTGGATCTAACGTTTTGAGTAGAGTATCGTTGCTTTATTTCGTCTTATAAGTTCAGTCAGATTGAACTAGGTAGATAGGTTTCCATACACTATTGTCGTGGTGTGCATTCGTCTGGACATTTGTAGATCAGATCATCTGTTGTAAGAGTAGCTTCGAGCAGACTGGCAGCGTAACTTCGATTTGGTATTGTAGGAAAGTCGTTGAACTGTAGGTATGACTTGGCTGTGAGTTTTGGTTTGGGCGTCTGCGGGTGTGTATGGGAGTATCCTAAAGGGCAGCGGTTAAGAGTGGAGAACAAAGGCGTGATGGAGGAGTTTGAGGTGGGAGATCACTGATGAAAACTCGATCCACAGTGTTGTTGTGGATTTAATCTCTTGCAGTCGTCGTACTCGACATGTCTGTGTTTTTCTTCAGTGTTGTGTACTCCGATTATGTGAAGTCTGTCTATTCCGATCGCCGACGGGAGTCCAGTTTCACATGGGGAAACGTCAACGGGTAGAGTCTCAGTGTTGCAGAACAAGAGAGAGAGGACGAGTAGCAGCATGGGGGCATCGATCGTGGCCATGTTGTTGCCACGCTTTGCTTTCCGGAAGCTGTCGGTAGGGAGCAGGTCGTATACTTCAGATTCAGACCTTAGATCAGGTGTTGTTGGGATCGTAGTTCGTCGATTCCTACACATCTTGATTTCGACAGGCGAGAGTCCTCGTTTTACATGGAGAATGGTTAGAGTCGCAGTGCTGCAAACCAAGAAAGAGAGGACGAGTAGCAGACGAGTAAGTTGGAGCAGATGCAGTATGTCAAGAGCTTTGATGTCAGGGCAGAAACATACTAGGATAGGCAAGAGGTCATCGGCTCTGACGAGTTAGAGAGCGGTGGATAGAGACAGAAAGAAGAGCCGTATCTTCCACTCGGTTCTTGAGCAGGCCTCAGCAGTACTGGGGTTAATCGAGTTGTCGAGAACGTCAAAATGGAGAAGTATTGCTGAAAGGTCGTTGTGGAGAGGATTTGTTTGTCCCCTTGACAAGGTGGTTTCAGTTCTAAGAGTCATTTTTTTGTTTGCAGACAACGAGTTGCTTCGGTCATCGTTGAGTTGTACGTGGTGCGCGTGGTTTGAGTTGTTGGCGTCTGAAAGTCGTCTGTGCTGCGCGGGAGCTTGGCTGGACATTGCCAGTTTCCCGAGACTGAGTAAGTAATCATCGACTGTTACCCATCCATGTTGCCTGAATGCGTCCATGCTGATTAGTATGTGGGCATGGTGGAGACGATTCTTTGACAAAGTTGTCGGTAGGGAGCAGACCGTGAAGTTAAAATATGAGCTTGGGGGTGTTGCTTTATTTGTCAAGCCCGTGAATGTGTAGCTAGAATACCGATGAGAGGTTGTGTTTCATGTGGACCACTTCAGTCTCAGTGGTGGGAGCATACCTTCATACACATCGCTAGAACAGAGGTTGCAGGATGCTGTAGACCATGATGTTGGTTCTGATGAGAGTGATCATCGCTGTTCACGAGTTCTGGTGCAACGCATAGTGTCCAAAAACGAAACTAAAAAGACCACTCGCTTTCGAATTATGAGCGTCTCCGTGGTGAGGAGTCTGGAGTACTACGGTTACGAGCGTCGTTGTTGAGAATGAATGATCTTTGTACGGAGTGTGTCTTTTGCTCATGACAAGGATATGGTGTCTGCAAAGATCATCCGTTAGTTGCCGACACTACTGTTTTCGTAAAGTAGCGGTCGGTAGCAGCGTGTACCCGTAGTCTGTGAAGCGGAAGTGCTGCGGTCTGGAAGCTGGCGACTGATTGGGGTACTTTTCGTCAGAGTGTATTTCAGCAATGAGTTCAATGTTCCTCTTCCATGCACGAGTCCACTAGCTTATTAATGGGTTTAGTGTGCGGACACAATACTGCGACGTTGTTTCGATGCATTATATTCCCAGAGCTGTCGGTAGGAATGAATCGAGGCCATGGAGTTAAGCACATCTTGTGACGTGTTTATATATTTCAACTGAAGAGAGTAATCCGTTTCATGTGGATCATCTTCACGAGGAAGAATCACAGTGCTGCGAACCAAGGATGAGAACACTTCGCTAAGTAGAGGAGACGGATTTGTTTCAGAAAATGCCATCCCATCTTCGATCAGTCTCCAATTTCAGAGCATTCCATATTCCACGCGGCAGTCATTCGCACCGTATCTAGATCACTAGTCGGAGCAGTAATCGGAGATCGGAAGAAAACTCGTAAATTCCACATGGTTCCGGGAGCATGTCCTAGTCGAAGTACTGGGGTTCAGATACTCGCAGATGAAGCTCAAATGTGGGAAGGTCTTGGTATGAGATGGTCCCTTAAGACGACGCGAGGAACTGTTAGTTAATGTTCATATGTTGATTGCAGACAGTCACCTGGTTGTATTAGCGGTGGCTAGGAAGTATGCCTGGAGTTCGAGAAATCTGCCGTTCTTGAATTTCTATTGCCTGGAAGCGAGAAAGGGCGGTTCCAACTTCATGAAAAGGTACTGATCTCCGTCGTAGAGTACTCGGGTGTTTGGCGTTTTGTGTGCCACTTTCAATTTGCTTAAGTTGAGTAATATGCGGGCATCCTGCCTACATTTTCTCCCAGAGCAATTCATCCGCACTAGATTATTTGGTGTAGATTAGAGCGTGTGGTGTAGATTAGAGATAGAGCTTTTTGCGAGATGAAGCGGTTATCTTCTGCTGGGGTCCATTCTAGCACGCTTTTGGTTCTTTCCAGGACGTAGTTGGAAGGAACTTTTTGGGAAAGTATTTGAATTGGCCGATTCTGCAACAGTCATTTGCTTCTGAATCAGGGCATAGTTAGTAACCATTTTATTCTACATCATAGAGCACCATTGCATTCATGGTTTGATATATGTCATCGGATCAAGTTAGCTTCCCTCACACCAGAGAGTGTAGGATTCTCCGACGAGAGAGCATTGAACTTACACTCGGAACACCGCACACGGAAACAGACATAGACATAGCAGTCATCGGAAGAGTTGGGAATTTATTCTCCCTCATGACATCCCGAGCAATGCACAGGGACCAGAAAAGGAACTGGAACGACGTGTTGGTGTCGGTAGCTAGACTTTAGCAAGAGACTTGCAGGTAATGTCAGATACTGATTATCATGCATTAGGTACTTCTCTTTTGTTGAGGATTTGTTTAACAAGGACAAGGTATATTCAGTTCTAAAATTCACCGTGTGATTGCAGATAGTTTATTTGGGAAGTAGTCGGTATCATCGGTGACATTGGAGCAATAGGATTTGGCGTGCTTGAAATGTATATCTAGTACCCTGGGAGCGATCAAGGATACTGATACAGGTACCAGTCTATGCCAAACATGCGTCTACTTACAGAGTAGAGTATGGGTATCTTGGTTAAAGCGTTTAGGATGCTATGTTATGGATGCCAATTTTGAGGATTTTTGGCTGTTTGATTGTTCACACCTTTAAGTGTTAAACAAGAAACAAGGTAGGCCGTACAGAATTATCGATCAAAAAACTGCATTTTATAGGTTGGTCAAGATATACGGCTGGATAGGACGGCACCAGCCCGCATGGTTCCACCTTTAGTGACCAGGCCACCGTCTAGAGCTGTACCAGACCCCACGGCGATAAACTCAAGCCATTCTGCGTGTCCGACATGTGCAAAACATCAAAGAATTCAATAAACTACTACACAAGAGGCCAAAAAGAGAGGCTAAAAGGAGGGAAAAGGTTTGAAAGGAGGGCTTGCCTAGGTCTGCGTCAATCGTGGGTTGATTTGAGTGGTAACCTTCTGCCCCGCCATGGACGCAGGTCCCTCTTGACGCCATAACCTACCTTGGTCAAGCTTTGCAGCGCCAACTTTCTTCCTCCTCGCAGTTCCATTCCGCCATCGCTTTCTGTTTCTGGGCACCACGCCCTACCTCGCTCCGTTCGCCACTTCCGCTGCAAGCCTCGAAGCTCTTCTAGTTGGAGCTTTGCCAGTCGGTAAGCCCTTCCTTTCATTCCACTTCTTGTCGGGATGCGCTTCGGTTTCTTTCTCTAGCAGATTGTGGTCGCATTTCTGCAGTAGACCTTTCAGATTCATCCGAGTTCCTTATATCTAACGTTTTGAATTCTGAGTAGAATATCGCTGTTTTATTTCGTTTCATGAGGTCTCGATCAGGTAGATAGATTTTCATGTACTATCGTCGTGTTTCGCATGTCAAATTCGTTTGACTCTTGTATCGCTTTTGTGAAATGTCAGAGTTGTTCCAGGCCGTGTTCCTTCGATGCAGCAGGGGTCGATATGTTTGTGTTTCGTTTAAGCTTTGTGCGCTTCGATCACGTGAAGCCTGTCTATTCCGATCTGAGAATTGTGTTTGTTACGGTATATCAAACAAACTTTCTCTAGCTGATGAGACTGCACCGTTGATCTTCATATCGACGGTTACTCCGTTTTCAAACTATTCGATATAGTGAAACAGATGTGTTTTGCGTCGGGATTGTTTAGATTGCTTGGATATAGGTGAAAGAACAGGTTCATAGGTCAGAACCTTCGGACCAATGGTCAATGCGGCGGTAATGGGCTCCACTTAACGGGAATAGGTTATTGTCGCGTGCAACATGGTAATGTCTTAAAATTATATTGGGTGTCTGCTCAAATGAGTGGTGTTTTTCATAGTGCTTTCAACCTAGGGGATGTCATGTAGCTCTTGAATCGTTACGATGTTACGATGTCATGGTCATGCTCGTGCGCATTGTGATCGAGTTGTAGTAGGTTGCGATGGCTTTGTTTAGTATCTTTGCACCTCGTAGAGGAAGAATCTATCTATTCCGACACAATTAGTTGTCACGGTACATCATGATCGGTTTTTTGAAACAATGTTTCGTTCAACATGGTGTCATCTTCATGTTGCAACTTTTTGATGATTATATTGTGTCTTAGTAGCTTCAAGAGTGAAAGTGAAACTTTTTGATGACTCTATTGGGTCCTATTAATTTCAAGAGTGAAAGTGAGAGAGCCTTAGCAATTGAAGAGAATAAACTTGATGTATGGTGTTCAAATCAATAGTGAAAGTGAGAGAGCCTTAGCAATTTAAGAGAGTAAACTTGATGTATGGTGTTCAAATCAATAGTGAAAGTGAGAGAGCCTTAGCAATTCTTGTTACATCCGTGTATTTAACTTCTCCGTCTCATTTGGTATCGGTTGTAGTTGTTGCACCGAGACACTTTCATCACATATAGCTTAGTTGTAAATAGGTGTGGCTAACACTCAAAGGCATATTGCGATATAGTGTTGTGATGAGTCTTCGTATAATCATAACAATTTTTATATATTACTTTAAAGTAATTGTATCAATTTCCATATATCAATTTAATGCACAACTACTAATACGATTAGCGTCTAAAAATGTTATTTGGTATTGCTTGTCTAAACCGTCCTGAGAGATTTATGTCTAGAATGACATTAAATTCTTTCATCATAGACATAATTATGTTCATAATGACATAGATTTCTTTTTAGTTTTGTCATTTTAGACATGCTATTCTAGTCATGATTTTTGATGGAATTTCCTATTAGTGAATATCCCATTTGGAATACTATGGTTGTATGATGCTTTGTAGTTAAGTGTTTCTTTGAATTTGCGGTTTAGATCTGGACATCTGCTAGTTAACATCATTAACATTATGTGATAAATGTGAAGTGAAAGCCTATTCAAATCGATTTGTGTGGGTGTGAAGTGTAGATTTAGATAATGATAATCAGAGAATTAGGTTGTTTTGGATTTTGGCGTCAAGTTTATTTTTGTAACGTGAGTTTTACCTCATAACTCTCGTACCGTGTATCCTAGTGATCTGCTTAACAAGTGTCGTCAGTGTTTTTTTTTGTGTTATTTTGAAAGTGCTTTATAGTGATCGCTGAGTGAGATATCGTGAGTGTTCAATACGTCAATAAGGAGGTGCAAATGATCCATAGAGCTGTTTATCAGTATCATGACTTTTCAATACGTCTATCTATTGAGTTACTTTGCAATTTGTTCAAGTGAGAATTGTGATGAGTCTTTTATCTTAATCACTTGAGAGTAATTATAACGACGTAGGGATGACTAAATAATGAGGGATAATTTCACGCTTTTGAAGACAATGGTTCTGTGTAGGCTTTAGGAATGTTGAAGTTTTGTGTTTAACCATCTATAGTCACTCATCCGGTCTTCAGAGCTTGTCCATACGGGTTGTCATTCAGTCAGAATTGCACTCCAAAAATATACATTGTGGTATGTCTTTCGCATCAATGTTTCCATAAAACAACATTAAACAATAATAAGTTATGTGTCTATTGCCAATAAGATACATCAGTGTATGCAAATTGAAATCTTAATTTAGGTGCATTTTGATGTTGTCTCCTGCTAATGTTGCAACTGAGTGTGCTTTCTACTACTTGCACCCTGCAGGTACGAGGACTCATAGTTAGAAAGTTGTTTAGTTTTTGTTAAGTGGATTTGCGGTGTGATCAGTGACAACATACGTGGTTCTATTGTAAGGTATGTAGCTTTCTTACTTCATTTGGTTAGCTTATTATGAATGTTGAAATAGAGGAGTTTATTTTTCTTGATGGTAGGAGAGACAAGTACAATGGTTTAGAAGGGCCCTTCGAATGGATGGATTATCGAGTAGTTAATTGACAATATTGTTGAATTGTTAGGAGGTTATTATGGCGGAACTGATGGTGGGTGCAATAGCAGGTGCGGCTGTAAGTGCAGCACTTGGAGAGGTGATTCTTTTAGCAAAGAAGGCTTGGCGGTGCCGCCATGATTGCAATAATTTGGCTATAATGGTGGGTTCCGCTGAATCATATGTGGAAGATTTTGAGGGTCAAGGAACTGAAAAGTGTCAACAATGGCTTGGAGAACTCAATCGGCTATTGGATGAGGCAAAAGATATAATGGAGAAGTATTGTGTTTTGAAATCCAAACGTTGGATGGTGTCTCAAGCTTTTCAAGTTTTGTACAAGAAGAAATCGACACTCTCATTCATGATAATGAGTGTTACGGACCGAATCAAGCTGAAAGTTGAGGAGGTATCCATGTTGACTCATGGCACAACAATGGTGATCCACGATACAACTATGGTGGTAATGGACCTTGTGAAAGCAGAATCAGAAAAGTCTACAATGATACTTCAAAAAGTGAATGAAATTAAGTATGAGAAGACTTGTGATGTGGGATTGGAGAATTATTACATGCCCCGTGTGCTTCCAAGGAACATAGTGAGTTTCAACAGTGACCCATTTCAAGATCTCAAATCAACAATCATCTCAGGGTGTGGGCCAACGAATCCTCCCATTAAGTTGGGTTTGATTGGATGTGGTGGAGCTGGCAAAACATTGGTAGCAAAGATGCTGCATAATGACAATGACATCAAAGCAAAGTTTGGCAAAGAGGCTATTGTATGGGTCACTGTTGGGCGTGATGCAATTTTATCACAAGTCTACAAAAAAATGGGGGAGTTTCTAAACGTTTCCATTGATAACGGGTCTTTTGAAGACCAATTTACATCTTTGAGAAACGCATTTCAAGAGAGGAGGGTCTTATTGGTTTTGGATGATGTTTGGGATCAAGACAACGAAGAAAAATCATTGATGGAGTTGCTAGATGTTGCTAGAGGCAAAGGATCAGTGACATTGGTCACAACTCGAAGTTGTGATGTTTTACGAAGTGCAAGAGTAAATCGATCAGTACAAATTCCATTCTTATCTCGAGAGGAGAGTTGGAAACTGTTTTGTTTTCATGCTTTCGGGAAGGATTTTCCTTCACATGAAATTGGTGAAATAGCAAAACAAGTTTGTGATAAATGCGGTGGCCTCCCTTTGGCATTGGAAGTGATTGGTGCTTCAATGTTTGGCAAAGAAGATTTATCGAGGTGGAAGCATGCACTACACAGATTGAGCAATTTACAAGGGAAAGACAAAGTATTAAAGAAGTTGAAGTTTAGTTATGACGAAGTGGAGAAAGAAGAACAAATGCTTTTCTTATACTTTGCAGCTTTTCCTGAAGATTATGAGATCCCAACAAGAACACTTTGTTATTTATGGCATGTTGAGGAGAGAAACACCACTCATGAAGTAATTGAGAGTGTATATTTGGAGGGAATGGAGAAGTTGTTTACTCTTGCAGATAGATCCTTGATCAAACTGTCAGAAGATGGAATGATTGCTACCATCCATGATATATTAAGAGAGCTTGCAATAAACATCATTCGCAAATCAAATAGTGGTGAATATTATTTTCATCCTGGAATGGCCTTGAAAAGACTTCCTTTACCGATTCCAAAGAATATGAAAAGGATGTCACTCATCAATAGCTCATTGAGTGGTTCATTAGATGAGTTCAATCAAGGTGATCTTGAAGTACTACAATTGTCTAGATTTTATGTGGAAGGTAGGGAAGGTCTCGGAGATGCAACTTGTTAGTGTATGCAGAATCCTTGTGAAAAATCTGAACTTGCGTTTTGTTGACCTAAGTGAGACCCATTTGACAGAGCTTCCAAAGGGCATTGGGAAATTAAAAGCTCTTATGTACTTGGATATTTCAACTTGTGGTTTGAGAGAGCTTCCTGAGGATATTGTGGAATTGGAGGCTCTTATATTCTTGAATCTGAGACAATGTAAAGCTTTGGACGAACTTCCGGGTGGCATGGGGAAGTTGAAGGCTCTTACATCTATAAATCTCCAAGGGTGTGTTTCTTTGAAGAAACTTCCAAAGGATATTGTGGAGTTGGAGGTTGTTGAAATTTTAAATTTGCGAGGTTGTAGATTATTGGAGGAACTTCCGGAGGGCATGGGGAAGATGAAGGCTCTAACATCCTTAAATCTTAAAGAGTGTGTTTGTTTGAAGAAACTTCCAAAGGATATTGTGGAGTTGGAGGCTGTTGAAATTTTGGATCTGAGAGGTTGTAGATTATTGGAGGAACTTCCTGAGGGTTTGGGGAAGTTGAAGGCTCTTACATCCTTACATCTTGAAGGGTGTGTTTTTTTGAAGAAACTTCCAAAAGGTATTGTGGAGTTGGAGGGCGTTGAAATTTTGGATCTGATAGGTTGTAGAGTATTGGAGGAACTTCCGGAGGGCATGGGGAAGATGAAGGCTCTTACATCCTTAAATCTTCAACGGTGTGTTTCTTTGAAGAAACTTCCAAAGGATATTGTGAAGTTGGAGGCTCTTAAAAGTTTGTATCTGGGAGGTTGTAAAGCTTTGGAGGAACTTCCGAAGGGCATGGGGAAGATGAAGGCTCTTACATCCTTAAATTTTGAAGGGTGTGTTTCTTTGAAAAAGCTTCCAAAGGATATTGTGGAGTTGGAGGCTGTTGAATTTTTGAATCTGCAAGGTTGTAGAGTATTGGAGGAACTTCCGGAGGGCATGGGGAAGATGAAGGCTCTTACATGCTTAGATCTTGAAGGGTGTGTTTCTTTGAAGAAACTTCCAAAGGATATTGTGGAGTTGGAGGCTCTTAAAATTTTGAATTGGAGAGGTTGTGAAGCTTTGGAGGAACTTCCGGAGGGCATGGGGAAGATGAAGGCCTACATTCAGAAATCTTGAAAGGTGTGAATCTTTGCAATAACTTCTAGAGGATAACAAGGAGTTGGAGGCTCTCAAGTTTTGTATATGTATTGCTTTTTAGCTCTGGAAAAACCACCGAATGATTTGGAAAAGATGAGTGCTCTTACATCCTTGATCACAAGATATTGTGGTTTGTTGAACAAGGAGCGGTCATTTTATGGTCTATGTGGATTTTAAGGAATCAAGAAGCAAGGTGATTGTGCATGATATAAAGTGTAAGGCATATAGCCCTAAGAGGTCAATTAATTGGAACTTCATGTGAGCAGACACAATCAGATGTTATGCACATACAAGTGTTCAATCGAGTCATTTCATCTTCCTTATTATTCTGTCACGAACCTTCTGTTACCAATTTTGCTGCTACTACAAATAGTTCAAAAGAAAGGAATTTGCATCAATGCTTGCACTAAAGTAGCTTTGTAATAGTTAAGATAGATGTGATCTTGAACACTTTGTAGCATCTTTTTGTTGTTCATGCACAAAATGCTCACACTTCAGAGCCTATTTACTTTTTGATGTGTTTTGAAAGGACTCTTCTTATATAGTATCTGTAAATTAGGAACTCTTCTCTTTTTGAAACTTTTGTAATCATTTGAGGTCACTTTCAAGAAGCTGAATATTTTACAAAGAAAGTGTGAAAGGACACTGTGAACTTGTACCGTTCGGTTCCTACTTTGCTCTTTGATGGTTTTTATGATACCTGCCATGCTTGACTTTCATTGATGGTTCAAGGCAAATTTTGATGATAAATTGTATTTCAAGCTTGATGGTTATCTAATTTTGTGAACCAATTTCTCGAAATGTGTGTGATTAAGCTTAAATGTGTAGTATGACAAAAACATAATCTTTATTACATACCTTGATCACGCTCTATAATTGGGCACTCGTAAACAATATGTAACCAAAGATTTCTTTGTATGAGCAGACAATTAAGTCATCAATTTGCAAAAGTTCTTAGTCTTTGCCTCAAGTTCCAAAGTAGTATGGGTTATAGTTAGATGTGTTCAGAATGGTTAAGTGTGAAGTTTGTGGTAGTGATGAGGATAGCATAGTAAATACAAGAAGGAAGATATGTGATGACAGTCCGGAGCATTTTCACACAGAGAGCTGAATGGAAGCTTTCACTCTAAGGGACATCCTCCTATGTTTAGCATAACTACCTTATTGCATTCTTTTTAAAATGGTGCCCTAAGATGTTCATTGTGGATATATGAAGAATCAGACTATGAGTCCATAATATGCCTCTGGGTTGAAAGGTCTAGTGAAATATTATTGGTACTTCTAGGCTATCTTCTTGGTTGTATTAGGCTTAGAATATGTGAATCAAATTCTATACATTTTTGTTGCTTGTTCAGAGATGTGTATGATAGAATAAGATGCTAGCTTATTAGGTGAATAACAATGGCTAGTCGAGGCTTAACAAAATGTGTATTAGATATGTGCCACAAACCTATGCATATACTTTCAATAGGATATGTTTGTTAACCCTTTTATGACCAATCAACCAAATATTGTCGCTGAAGTGTGGTTATTCCATGATTGAGTAGAATCTGTGTAGAAAGAGCAAAATGTTAGAGAACAACGTTGGAAGAGGAGTGTGTACTGGATCTACTACACAAAACAACGATGCATTTGGACTTGTACTCCGTCTGGTAGAGCTGTCTATACATGGTGATGAGTATGCGATACGGTAGCTGGTCTGGAAAGAAGTCAGAACGATTCAGGAAATACGGCTGTCGAGAGGACACATGACACCAATTCTAAGGGTCCCTTGGGAACATGGGGGTACTACTCAATTGGCTCCATCGACAAAAGAAGAGTTGATTTCTTTTGGCAACCCAACACCGTCTATCAAAGCGTATACGTTTGTACAACCTGAAATCCTCCCCAAAAAGAATCAACCACATGTTGTTTGCACACTGATTCTACGTCAAGGCTCGGCGTCTGATGAATGTGACCATGTCTGATTTTTCAATCTGACCATATTTGCTACGATATCCCATGTATTTCTCCTACGCTACCGTATACAAGGAACTGGGTTCTTGGTCTCTTTTCACAATTTATGTTTCATAAATGCTCGAAATGCAACGCTCATGGTGTTGTTCGATAGATCTTCAAACTCTCTACAATATTGACCACATGTGTTTTGCCCAAATTTGGATATTCTGGTCTCTAATTCTAGTAAAAAGCTTTGAGGTCATGTACATGCTATGTACTACACTTGACTCGGAACATCATAATACTCTAGTTCATACGGTAGATCTGACCCATGTTTGGCCACTAGCATATATATGAAGTTCACTACACATTTATACGGTCGGATCTTAATTTTGACCCTTCAATTGTTCGATGCATTCCAAAATACATCCAGACACCTCAAAAAAACCTCAGACTTCCAAAACAAGAGTGGTCATGAAAGAGTTAAAGTGGAATAAGTTGATATATTTAACCCTTAAACTCCCATAATGTCAAAAATCAACATTCTGGACGAAAGGGAGAAACTTTGAAGAGCCATTAGTTCTTCATCTAGAGTTCGTTTTGGACGAATCACTGCTGTTGGGTCCCAAATGAGGTCTAGTGTGTGCGGTAAAATTTATAGACCCATACAATAATGTACAAATAAATGGCATGCATTTTAAAATAAAGTACAAATAAATGACATGCACTTTTAGTTTTTGGGTTTTTAAACATGGGGCATGTTTTACCACCGCAAGCCTATTATGTAAAATCACGAATAGATTTTAGAAATTTTTCTTTACATATTTGTAATCTTGAGATGAATATGAAGTTTCTAGTTGGAAGTTTTTTGATCGAAGTAATTGTAGTGTTGATTTATAACAATGCTTCTACTATAATAAAAGTAAAAAAATGCATGATTTATAAGGAGCTATATCTCCTTCATCCACGGTTGGATCTCAATCTGTTTTGGGATGGGTTCCACTTCAAGTCTACTTTGAGTGGTGGAAAGCTTGACCCAAGTGAAGGTGTTTTGAAGATAAGGCAAGAATTTCAGTGCATGGGGTGTAGATTTGAACTTATTTTCTTTTGGCAGTTTTCACCATTGCAAGGCTATTATTTGAGTCGATAAATTTCTATGTACAAGAGTGTTTTTGATATGAGTTTGAAAAACTTCATAGTAGTTGAACTCTTTATTATAAAATGATTCGTTAGTAGCATGTTCACTTCAAAGTGAAAATGATGAAATTTTGTAGAATATTTGAGTATTAATATGTTATGATGTCACAATCGATGAGGCTCAATGACTCCAAATTTTTTTTACATAGTATAGAACAAGTCTATAGAAGATTGTATGGTTGAGATCTAGATAGCTCACTTCAATTTCAATGGTACTTTGGAATGGATTGTGATTCTAGGCTCTAGACCCCGTAAGGCATGGTTGAGATGATTTCTGCTTACAACATGTGATTGATTGTTGATGTTGCATGTTCAAACATGTTTATCGTACAAATATAAAATTAGGTGTTGTGTGTTAAAATCTTTTGATCTAAAAGGGTCATGATCAACCAAAAGTAAGAAACAATAACCTTTCAAGAAAATTGGTTCTCATTGTGTAAGAGAATAACTTGCAAGTTGTTGTGTTATGAGTTTTGAATTATTCATTTGTACATTTTGATAAGTTGCGCACTCTCTCCTCTTATTTTGCCGTAACATATAGTAGGTTTTGGTTACATTCTAATTTTGTCAAAAGTTTCTATTCTTAACCTTATCAAGTTTGTTTAAATTGTAGATGAACTAAGGTGTTTTGTTAATTATGGTAATCAATTAATACAACCTTGGGATTCATGACTAGGATTCAGGAATGAATATGGTTTCAAATGATGAAGAAGTTGTAATCATTTTCAGTAGTTGAGAAATATATATGAAGTTGAGACTTGACATGTACAACATGTTCAAGAGTTCCATTTTTACATCACGTGTTCACGAGGTACGTATGTAGTCACTTGAGTATGTTATTTGAAAAAATGTGCGGATTGTGATCATGCGGAGGTTAAGCCTTTTTTGGTTCAATAGGAATTACATATGCTTTGAGAGACAAAGAGCATTTTGATCCTTTTGAGTTTAATTTTAATAGTTTTAGTCAGAGCATGGAGAGTTTCTAGTAGTTTCAAGCTTGCCTATTTAGGATGATGGGCAAAAAAACAAAGATAAAAGTGATGATTCACAAAAACTTAGGTTTCCGTTGTAGTTAATTTCTTTAGTATAGCTATTTAGACTGTCATCTCAATTTAGTGTCGATAATTTTTGGAATAAAAGGATTTACTGATTTGTTGTAAATGTGTCGACTCAAAAGGTGACTAAAACTTACAATCTACGAAGGACCTATAGGCAAATGATTTTCTTCTTGGAATTGAAGAGACACAAACAAGGTGTGTTAAAAGTCTCTTCTAGAGACAGTAGAGAGCATAATGTCAACTCTAAAAATCCAAGCATTTTTATTGACTTCCAAAACAAAAAAAATTGTACCACCTTCACTTGTTGGACTGAGGTGGTATAAACTATTGACCTCTTACTATTTTGTGATCGTAATGTTCAATTTGATGCCAAACGTTTCTAGGTATTGTTTGGAAGACATAGTATACTTTTGTGCAGAAGTGGACTTGAATGTTGTGACCTTAAATATTATGCTCATATTCTATTCCATGTAGGAAACCAAGTTGAGTATGCCCACACAAAAATTATCTCTATATATAAAAGAAAAAGTTCTTACTTGTGTCCTCCAACAGTCATGAAAAAAGTCCGATCAAATTTTTTTTTTAAAGTATAAAAAATCTAGACCTAGATATTAGAAAAACTTATACCCTATTAAGAATCTCTCATCTTTGTATTTTTTATATACCTACGCCTAGATTCTTTACATGTTTTTTGAATTTTGATATGACCTTTTTGATGTCTATGTCCGGAGGACTTGTATGTACTCATGTCTTCTGGACAAAAAAATAGAATGATATTTAATTAATTTGTGCGTAAGTTTTCCCTCGTCCTGATCGATGAGTCTTTATATAGTGCTCTTCAAAAACTTCCCCCTATCCTCGGTTTCCTTGTTGATGGTCCCTCTGCTTTTTAAGATTTATAGCATATTTTACGCTCCCTTCTTTTCAGTTCCCTGTGCTCCTTAAGATTTATAGCATATCCTTCATTCCATGGATCCCTTGTTCCATGTTCTCTGTCCTTTGTTTTGGTTTCCCATTCTCCTTTTCTTTATTAATGGTTCCCTATCTCTAAACTCCCGTTTCTGGTTCCCATCCTTTGTTTTTGGTTCCCAGTTCCTGATTCTTCGTCCCCCAACTTCCCATCATTCCTTCCTAGTTCTCATCCTTTTTTCCTATCATTTGTTCATAGTTCTCATTATTTGTTCCTCGTTCCCATCCTCTGTTTCAAGTTCCTATACTTTGTTCTCGGTTCCTCATTCTTGTTCCATGTTTCCTCGATCTCTTGTTACTCCTTAGTTCGCTCCCATTTTACATGTTCTACATTCCTTGTCCCTTTGACTCCTTGTTATATTATTGGAATTCAATAAACTATTAGTAACAATCGAATACCACTAACTTAAACTCTTCAAAATCTTCAAAAGTATTTATACCATTTATACATGACCAAATAATGATGGCTATGATCACGACCATGCATATATGGTGAATCACCAAGGACAAACAAATTGTGTTCTTTTATATATAGAGATAGTTTTTGTTTATCTGTCCTTGGTGATCCACCATACATGCATGGTCATGGTCATGGTCATGGCCATCATATATAAGATCTAAATAATATATGGAGATGACAGAACGAGGAATATGATAATGAGATTTGAGAAGGAAGGAACATGGAACGGAGAACTGTGAACGAAGGATGAGAATGGGGAAGGGGAGTTGGAAGACAAAGAATTGGGATGAGGATTGGAGACGAGGAATAAGCTCTGAAAAACTGGGACCGAGAACAAGGGAACGGATGATGGGGAACTAGGGAGGGGGGAACAAGAGAACTGAAAATGGGGGAACTGGGAAGGAATAGTGGCAATTGAGAATGGGAGTTGAAAATCTATAAATGTAAACCAATGATGGTAACAAGGAAGGGGAGTTGGAAGAGGGGAATCAAGAATAAAGAAACGGAAGATGGAAAACTAGGAAGGGGAGAATTAGGGAAAATCCATCACGTTAACCTTTAAAAGTCCCTTGCGGATAGTATGTACGCTGTCATATAATTAGGATTTGATACCAACAAGAAACTCTAAACTGGAATCGTAATAGCTCACTAGAACCGCATTGATTCAAATGTCAACTTTTTCTTTGAACTCAAACCCATTTAAGGTGTGCATTCACTCCAAATACAACCAAAATACACCGTATTCTACTGGTCGCCACGGCACGCTCAGACCTTTAGGGGTTAAATGGTTGAAGTAATATACGAACATTGATTAGATACGTCCATAAGTTTGTGGATTTTAGGCAAATTTTAATAAAAATTCCTAAACCTCAAGTTTCGAAAGAAAAATTGTAACAACACACAAAATTTTAATGCTTGCTCTTGAAAGTTTTAAAAGCTACTGGTGCAAAATTTGTAAAGATTCAACTTCGGTTGCTTGGAACATTTGCTCTCAAGAGCAAGCATTAAAGAATACAATTCTAGTTATGAACAATTTCTGAAAGAATTTTTTTTGATGAAAATGTTGAAAATAAAGAGTTTTTTGGGACACTTTAGCTTGAAAAGTAAAATCTGCATAAAAGAATTCAGATATTGGAATTTAACTTTGCAAATTGACCACACCCACACCAAATCATAGCCAAAAAAATCAAAAAAACACTTAACCCTTCATCTAAGCTACCCCAATCACAATAAGCCAACTTAACTATCAAGTATCTTTAGGGGTTAATGCTTGAGAAAGTGTACAATAACGTCCGCCCAATCGATGTTTTCCTAGTAGAATAAAAATGTTTGAAGAGACGCACTCTATGCATATGCATTGTCAAAGTGAATGCATAGATTTGAATGTGCTTGTCACCAAAAGTGGAGTAACCTATTAGTCATATACAATAAACAACAAAATCAACTAATACCTCCTACTTTGAGATTAGTCTATAAAGGAGTAGATATTCATACTCTGTTGAAAGAACCACTTTGCTCAATCACCTGAATCAGAATGAAGTTGCCTACAATTGCTAAATTTGAACAAAAGAGACCCTCCCTCAAGGATGCTGAACAAGCATTGAGGAGTTTGATAACTAATGCGCCACAAGGACGACAAAGAATGAAGAATCAAACTTTTCTTTACATAATTTTTTAAGTACCCCCACACACTCAATAATTCTCCTCATATTGAATGGGGGTGTACCATCAATCATGTTTCTTCGGGGAAGAAGAGCCTCGGAAGGTAGCAAGCTCCTGGAGGAAGGCTCTCTCGTACTTGTACACTGCATGGCCCAGGACGCCCAAGCATGCCACCCCGATGGCCACATGCTTCACCGCCGTTGCCACAAAATCGTCCTCGTCCATCACAAATCTCTTCGACAAGTTGGTGATCACCGCCGACATGATCAGCACTCCCACCACTCTCCACTTCGGAACTGCCTCCCACAACGAAAACGTCGCTGATTGCTGCACACAGACTCAATAACACATGCTCACCATTGAAAAGAGAATGTAAACTAAGACTTTTCACCGTTGGAAACAGAATGTAAACTCAAATCCAATGAGACATGCTCACCAAATACAAAATGTAACTCAAACGCCATGACATGCTCACCATTGGAACAACAGAGTATGACTCAAATCCAATAAGATATGCTCACCATTGAAAACAGAACGAAACTAAAAGTAAAAGAAGACATGCTCAACAGTATGGAACTCAAGTTTACTGGGACATGCTCACCATTGACTCATTAAATGTAACTCAAAATCAATGACATGCTCACCGGTGATTCATTTGATACTATCAGACATGCTCACCAGCATCCATTATAAACAGAACGAAACTTAAACAGAGTGGCAGTCGAATATAATGACATTCTCATCATCGAAAACAGAAGGATACTCAAAATCACTGAGACAAGCTCACCATTGATTCGTTATAAATCCCAACGAAACTCACCTTGAAGAAGCGGCGAATGAAAGTGAGTGAGTACATGATCCGCATCGCCATGTCTGAGTGACGCTGTCAAGGACGCTGTTGAGGTGTAGGGTTTTAGAACTCAAACTTGTGTTAGTCAACGAAATGCTTTAGGATTGGGAGAGGATACTGATGGAGTTGGCCAGGATGAGACCAGTGGATGGGGCAGCACGAATGAGAACAACAGTGAGGCACATGTAAATGACGGAAAACACGAACAGCCAAACGTTGGACTGCATGAGCTCCCCTTTCGTCACCACGGCATGCAGAAATGCTTCACTCACACCTGCGAATTTCTCTGATTAGTTGGTGAAATCATAGGATACGAATTCATGTAGGATTCGAGGATAAAGATAGAAACTTTAATGGATTAACATACAGGGCGAGAAAGTTGACATTCGGTCAGTAGTTTAGGGTTTAGGGTTTAAGGACATACCATTCAATGCAAGGGCGAGAATGTAAATGCAGTAGTACCCTAATGCGACCGTTGCATCTCCATCACTCCACTCTCGAGTGTAGAGTAATCGAAGTAGCACGTACGCATAATTTGGACCGAAAACCACGAATACCGACCCTGGAAAAAAAGGCATCATGTTGAGTAAAAAAAGGTCTGATTTCCGTGCAGCATATGAACAGATCCTTTGAATAGTATTTTGTAAGCAAGCGATGATGTTGTACTAACCAACCAGATTGGCGAGTTTGAGTGCGAGTATCAAGATGCGCTCCACGCCTCGTTTCTGCTTACTCGTCTTGTCTGCCAACATAACGGTCAAAAGCAAAGCTTCGAAACATCATCGATCAAAGCTTCGTCAGGGACGTACTACTCACCATCAGTGGAACCCGCCTTGGCGAACATTGTAAATGCGCTTTCCTCAAACGGTTGAAAAACTGATCGCACCACCAAACTCCCTGCAATGCATGTCCAAGCAATGCTCACTCTCTTTATATATCACTTCTTACAGGACGAAGGAGAAGCCCTCATGCTGAAAGTTACGAATACGATCAATGAGAATGGCGATTGAAGCAAGCTACCTAGTTTTTCCACAAGGCCATAAACGCCCTGATTGTAAGCCGTATCAAAGAGCACAAGCACCAACTTCTCGCCTTCTTGTAACACCAACTTCTGCACCGACTGGAATGTGAAGGTGGCGCATAGATAAAAGAGGGCACCGTCGAGTACTCGTTTCCTGCAACACACTCTCATACTTCAGCTGCCATAAATTAGAAACTACAAAGCAAAACGTATATCCGTAGTATTACTCACCTGAAGGGGAATAGAGTGCCCTTGTAGTAGAACAGGAAGTAAAACCAGTAACCCAACAACAAGCAGCCACCATAAGCAAGCTGTGCATACGCAAACAGCAGTCCACCACCCTGCAAATCCAGAACACCCACATTGCACAATCCTTCATGATTTATATACTTGTATAATGTCTTACAGATTCAGACTTACTGTAAGGTTGTAAATAATAACACAGGAATCTGGAAAGAGGATTACCACTCCGATGCCTTGAAGGAGGAGAATGTAAGTGACGACACATCGAATGAAAGTAGCCACTGCTTCGACGATCATACGAAGTCGTAACAGCAGCAAATGCTGTGCTAGAATATAAAGAGGCTCAGAGCCAAGCTCCAAAACTGCTGCTAATCCTGCAAAAAATGAATCTCCTTGGTTAGTCAAAAGCATCGGAATAGATGTTGAAGCATTGAATGTGTTGGAGCATCGGAGTAGATGTTGCAATATTGGAGCTTACCGAGCACAACCATCGAAGACGCATAATCCTCGGAGATAGTGATACCTTGCCACCACATCACAACTTTGTATACGAGAAGTGATGCAACTGCACCCCATGGTAATGTCAACCACGCCATAGCCAGCACTCTGTCGTTGCTCGAATCATCATCCCGACTGCTCACACACAGACATGAAAGGCTCAAAAACAATCACCAACACATGAAATGCTCGAAACTCACAACCACCGACACGGGAAATCCTCTATCACCGACTGACCTGATGTTTCCTCGGAGACAGCCACGGCGGAAGCCTTCCCGACTGATGAAGAGGACGGTTGTGGTGAAGAGATGAAATTGCACGGCTTGTAACTGCAACAAAAATATGTCAAATTTCGTCGTGGAAATTGTAATGGAAAGATCTGGAAGGGTTTAAGGGCGGACTAACCCCGAACTGTTCGTGAGTGAGACGCCGTGCTACCAGCACATTGAGAAGAAACGAGAGCAGTCGAGACAAAACCTGCGACACTGTAACATACCCGATTGAATGGTTAGCGCACAAATGAATTATTGATGGATTGATTCGAAGAGGAAAGGGAAATGGATTTTTACTTACCCATGAGGTGCATGAAGGTGTGAAAGAGGAGCGACCCCTCCTTCGCCCCTGTCTTGAGCTCTTCATCGTCACTCGCCATCACTCGTTTGATCGTCTTCCTCTTAAGCGGAAGTCATCCTACGCTCGATCAAAATTATCTCGAACAATTGAAAAACCCTACTCTTCGAGTACTGAAAGGCGACTTATCCTCCCAAGCTCGATCACAAACTGACGTTTGATCGTCCTTCTCGAGTTGCAGTAATTCTATCAAACAGAAAAGCAAAATGGATCGAACACAATGGAAACCCTAATTGCAATCTACACACTTCCGATCCGAGTACTTGAAGGGAAATGATTCTTCTAAGCTTGCACGTAGCTCGATCAAATCAACGAAGAGTAATCCAAGACAATGAGCACCTCCGTTACTATCTGTTCGAATCTGTAACCCTAATTGAGGTTCATCGGAACAAGAATCATCGTCATGGATACTGCACATTCCACCGACAGCAATTCACGATTTTTATCAACGAAGAAGAAACAACCCTCGATCAATCTAAAACCCGAGATAGAGCTTCGATGCTCTGAAGCCAGGGTTTTTAGGAAACTCTCACCATTGCAACATCGCCAATGGAATCTCTCACCATTGCAACAAGCATCATCTTCATGGAAACTGCATGATCCGCCGACAACGGTTTCACCTTGATAAAATCAAAGTAGAAAAAATTACAGTCAACAGAAAGCATCACCAAATCACCATCTCCATTACTATCTGTTCAAGATTCCTGAAATCAGGGTTTATGGACTCGCACAATTGCAACCAGCGCTTAATGTAAACTGCACTTTCCGCCGAATGTAACGACGAATTTCAGCTCGAATTGCCAAAACCTTAATTGAGCTTCCATGCCCTGAAATCAGGGTTTATCAGGATTGCAACACCGACAGCGGTTAACGAGATTCAAAGCGGGCAAGAAAGCGGTCAAACGAAGGCGAGAATCGGATCAGGATTGACCAGCCATTCACCAACTCCATCGCCAAGCAAAAGAGTGTGAGTGTACGCAACCCATTGTGTACTGAAGATCGATGGTCATTCTCCACCGAATAAAGCTTCTGCTAACCCTAATCGACTCATCCATCATCACCATTGCAGGATACACTTCGTCCTGGCTCACCAGCAAAAGGTGTAGCCTGGTCACCCATCAACTCCATCCTTGCTTTTTCTTCGCCATAAATTGCCACCCCACCCCTGATCTCTCAAACGCCACTCACACTTTTCCGTGGTACTTGCACCACCATCCGAGCATTCCATGTTCCCACTTATCTCTGCCATAGCCTCTACACTTGCTGCAGTAAAAAGAAATCCATGAACCAGATATAGCATGTGAGCTTTCAAGATAGCGGAGAGAGAAAGGGTGCTTGGATTATCTCTGTCTAATGCATCCTAGTACACATCATATATAGCCTCTACAATATTGTCATCAAAATCGAATCTAGTATGCTTGAAGTGTACAGATCTAATAAGCTAAAATCAGCCTGATTGTGAGCTGAAGGCGATGGCTTGAATGAATCGATTTTTTTATTTTTCTGTAGCCTGGTTATCTCAGTCAGTGGGTGTTTCAGAGCAGTGCGAGGTTACTGATCGCGTTTGTTGATTGCAGCTAGTCGATCAATGGCGTCGATCCTGAAGCTTGTTCTCCTTGCAGTTGCGGTGTCGGTGAGCGTTGAGGCTGGGAGCATCCCGTTCGGAGCCAACTATGGCGCCTCAACAGATGCGTTACACACCCGCGTTGAAGGCGCCGGATCTCAAGTCGACTTAGTCCTTGATCATTCCTCCGGTACTATTGCTTGATACTGGCATGGTACCACTATATCGATCGATACTAGTACCACTTTGTCGATCGGTACTGAACTGAACCGTTTGGTGCAGCTGCCGCATTTGCTTCGAGGAGCAAGTACATGTTCGGGAGCATTGGAATGGGAATCAAACTCGTGCCGGGTAACTCGGCCGGCACCGTCACTGCATACTATGTACGTAGGATTTCTTAACCTGCATGCATGCAATGGATCGATCGATCGGTTGTGTAATGTAACGGATGGGGTGCAGACGAAATCGGACGGTGATGAGCACGACGAGATGGACTTCGAGTTTCTGGGTAACAGCTCCGGACAGCCTTACGTTCTGCAGACGAATGTGTTCACGAGGGGACAAGGCGGCCGCGAGCAGCGAATCTCGCTTTGGTTCGACCCCACTGCTGATTTTCACTACTACTCGCTTCTGTGGAACCGCAACCTCATCGTGTAAGCCATGATCGAACTCTTACTAGTTAAGTAAAGACCTTCGATTCACGATTGATAACAATCTCGATGATATCGGAGTTCAGACCCTCAATCCATGATGAGCCCGATTCTTGCATTCGATTAGGGGCTCCATGATTTGACAGTATCAACGCCACCAGAGACCTTCGATCCGAGCATTCCATGTTGAGCTCCATGCAGTCTTTCGATTAAGGCCATATGTACACACCTTTTGACACTACAGTATCTGCTGTCTCGATTTTATGGGGTTTACATATTTAATCCACAGTCTACAAGAATCGGGTTTTGAATAAGATATTCTTCAAATATGTATATTTTAGGGTCATGGATGGGTGGATCCCCATGTTTCAAAGTTCAGAAATAAGCCCCAAAGTCCATACTTAGTTAAATGATGCATAATTATGCACGGTATCAGCTCCAGAGACCTTCGATCCATGCATTCATTGCTTCGATCCATGCATTCATGCCAAGGTTTTTGCAGTCTTTCGATTAAGACCATGAACATCGAATCGACACATTTACAGTGTACTATACAATTCGTACTCGATTTTACTGTTACGCTCAGTAAGTATCAGGAGTAAGTTGTCCTTGACTTGAACACAATCTGTAATCCGAAAGTCATCATAAACAAGTACGTATCGTCTTGAAACTGTTCCTGGAAAAGTCTGGAAAAGTATCGAATCACTGATTAGTTCATTCATGCTCATGACCATGATTAGTTCGATCAGTCATGTTCGAATGCAAGCGACCTTCAATCTATCCATGGTGTGGGATATCGGATATGTCGGATTTCTTGATGTGGTGCATCAATGTATGAATGGGCAGGTTTTACGTGGACGCCGTGCCGGTGCGGGTGTTTCGAAACAACGAAGCTGTGGGAGTGCACTTCCCAAATGCGCAAGCGGTGGGCATCTACGCCAGCTTGTGGGACGGCAGCTCCTGGGCCACTCAAGGCGGCGCCGTGCCTCTCGACTGGAGCGCCGCTCCTTTCATCGCCTCCTTCAAGGTATTTGCAATACTTCCTTCGAACCCTACCTTGGAAGTTGCTCCCAGGAGGATTTTCAAATGATTTGGAATCTCAAATCACACTCTTGAATGATTATCACGAAAGGGAATGGTTACATACCATTACCTTGGAAGTAGCTACCCCAGTTTTGAACATAGTCAAGCGGGAAGGGGGGGGGGGGATTTTTCAAATGCGAGAATTTAAATCCCACTCTTAGGTGAATAAGAAGAGATGAAACTGGAAAAGAGTTCCTTGAGTATGGCGGATTAGAACCAACTCTGTCATATATTTAATAAGAGATTCTTTTCTATTGTTGAAAGACAATGTTAATTTCTTATAAATGTGTTTCACTCTTTTTTCTTAGATATTTTTTAATTGAATGTTTGGATGTTATCAAGGAGTATAGGTTGAGGGAGGGCTAGTTTGTTCTTTTGTTGATGCAAAAGGGAAGTTTACAATTGGTTTTTTTGAGGATTTGGAATTTATATGACATTGTTCTTTTGATAGGGATTTGGAGTTGAAGCTTGCGAAGTGGTGAGTGACGCATTGATTGCATTTTGCAAAGCTGGAATAGGCTATTGGTGGGACACAGCTCCATACCAAACTCTCACCTTCAACCAGATTGGACAACTCCATAATGTTCGTGACAAGTATCTTTTGTACGACTATTGCACCGACACCAAACGCTTTCCATCACCTCCGGTCGAATGCTCTCGGAATTGGTATGAGCAAGACAAGTGAATCAATTTAGCATCCAGGAACTTACCACTCTCCAAATTTTACTAAACGAAAGATTTTACCGACCTATTGGTCCAATAACTTAATTGAATAATGTATTATAATTTTGCTTGAGATTTCTAAACTTATCTTGAGTGAGTATATCAACGTGGGGTTATGTTACATACAATGACTTACTCCATAGTACTGATAATTGTAGTGTTATGTTCTATACAATGACTTACTCCATAGTACTATAAGAAATGGAAATTCTATTATAAGTATTTCGAAGTATGGAAAGTACACAGGGATTAGAAGTATGGAAAGAAGGGTGATGGTCTGGTTGGGGTACCCAAAAAGGTTGTCCCATGAACAATTGCACTCTATGCTGGTGTGACAAACATATCCATTTTTAAACTGTAATACAATAAGACTTCATTAGATGTGGTTTTAGTTGTCTATACTTATAATGTATCAAGAAAAAAAATTAGAAATTAAAAAAAATATTTTGAAGTAATTTTATTTGATTTTTTAGTTGAAAAAGTAAGTCATGTCCCAATAACCTAAAATCCATAGAATCAAGCAAATGGAATATCAACCATTTTTATTTTAATATGATTTTTGAATATGACCTACATCTTCTTGTATAGAATACAAAATAATTTATTTAATAATAGAAAAATTAATTCATTGTGCACTATAATGCCTGCAAATCCCCAAATTCAACACTTTTTCCCTCATCTATGAATGGATCCAAAAAAAATAAAAAATCTAAAAGAAAATCTATAGGCATACATACTTTGATTTCAATGAGGTGCATGATATTTTATTTTCTATTTTAGGGTCTTTTTACTTGATTAAAATGACTAAATTAGACAAACTTTGGAGGCTTTCAATAAAAATAACCTAATTAGTGTGTCCAAAAAGTGATACCCCAAGCTTACCATTGCCCAGAAGACAATCCAAATGCAAGACGAATGGAATGAAGGCAACTTGTATGTGCTTTTAATTTATAAGATGTGACATTCACCTGTTTTCACCTAGAATGTGATCAACTCAAATTTGGTTGTGAAACAAATATTTCAATCTCATATTAGAGCAACCATATGTTTTTCATTATTGCTAAAACATGATATATTTCTTCGAAGAAGATACACTTGAGTGCAAGGAAGATACTACACAACTCTCAAAAGGATTGCAGAGAGGAGACCAAAGAAAAAAAAGGTTGAAAAGAGAAAAGAAAATGGACAAAAAGAAACAAAATGGTTGAAAAAGGGATACTTTCACCCTTCTTTACACCAAAGAGACCCAACACCATTGGTAAAGAACATAAGTCAAACTTTGGTACAATATTGACTTCTGCATAACTGAAGGTGTATGGGTTGACAATGTACCAGCACCGGGTTTAAGCTGCACTTTGAAGAACACTAAACAGTAAAAATAATGAAGTACACTTTGAATAATGAAACCAAGAAAATGGTTAGAGGGATATGCCAATACGTACTTATATAAAGACAATAAGAGTTTAAACTGCCCAAAACAATACTATGCGTACTGAAAGAATTCTTTAAGAATGCTGATGGAGCATCTCTGCACATTCAAATGTTACACATACGCGAAGTGCATGGTTGGGTACAACAAAGGAATTTATACCTCCCCTCAGAGTTTTCTGAATGATCAAAAACAATGCTCAGCATTAAGTGTTGTGGAAGCGTTTAAGGGAGAAACCAACCAATTTGCAATGAAAAGCTCGAAGTGGGCTTGTGTCGCTACATATTGATTCATTTCTACACACATGCATCGTACGTCAGTGTGGACTCTGAAGAAACATACTCAATACGATATAACAAGCAGGAAAGAGTTTCCTCTCCGAACGGGTTGCTCCACAAGCTCGTCATCTACTGGAAGACCGGTTTGACTAAAAGGCATACAAATATATATTTAAACTCACTCCATGACACTCCAGCCAGGAAATGAAGCTGTCTACATTATGGCACAGCTGATAACCAGTTTTAGATGTCAAGTCACATACCTTATGCCAGGGCACAGGAAGAAATGATATCTACAATTAAAACGAAACGCACGTCCGCAGCTTCCACGAACATACCGAAATCAAAATTCAAAGAATGGAGAGATTACTCTTAGCAACAAACTCTATCTGCAGAAATAACAAGACAACCCTTCAGAGCAAGATAAGTGAGAATCAGAGGTCAAGTATGAACAATTTTCAGGATTGATACATAATATTGTAGGGTCCAGAATTAACGACAAACTACCGGTAGCTGTGAATATAGCACAGCCACGCACAACACTAAGTCCATGTGAACATCAACAAGGCCATTAGAGACCGGGCTGTCATTGACTCAAAGTAGAATTTGAGACTCAAATCCTGAACAGATCGGTAGATTGTCCACACGTCCAACAAAGACCGCGATCAGATATTGTGCTGCTATTAAGCAGCAGAGGACCCTAACATCCACTCGGCTTGCTTAGATACACATACAGGGTAACCTTGTGGATAACATATCACAAGAAAACAAAATTCGAAAAAACACTCATGGCCTTGGTTACTAAACCTACTAATGACCAGGCCTGCGTAGGCCTATATCTGCAAAATTACCTCAAGGCCCATCATAAAGAGGGAGGCAGAAACTTAAAATAGAAGTAGCCCGTAACGTATTCCACGCTCAGAACTCCTGCTCTTATTAGCTTCAGCTGCTGAGGAGACACACCCACACTCTCGCTTCACCGGTTCGCTGTTTGCACCTCGCGAGATCTACCGCTCTTCCAGATGACAAATCAGTTCAACACAGTTAACATCCCTGGTATAACGTAGGGATAGCTTAACGCATTCTGTAAGATTTGATTGAACAATCTGACAGTCCGCAGGTCTGTTGACCTTTCCCTGATAAGAATCTCCGCTGGGATGAACTACCCGGTAAGAAGGCAATCGAACATGTCGATAATCTGATTCTTTAGCCACGGGGACGATCAGCTCCAGGCATGTTGATTGGGCATTTTGTTGACGTGTGCATTGCAGGACTATTTCCTTTGTTCATCAATTTCTGGTCCAAATAGACGACGACAACAGTGATGTCATCGTGAAAATGTCGTCGTATCCCACACTCGATTCCCCTCAGATCCGAGTACCGCATCTCACGTTTCTTGGCAGCTTCTTGAAGTGCAGCTTTTACGAGACGCCTCGCAATCCCAGCCCGAGGATGACTGTAGACAATGTCAACGGCTTCTTTGTTGCTCAAATGCTCCCAAAGACCATCCGATGCAAAAATCACGAATTCGTCTTACGGACCGAGTGTGTATACACTGCACGCCGGCTCTGCACTCATAACAGGTCTCTTCAGAGGCTCAGGGAGCCGAAACCGAGCAATAAGAGGTGGCCGGTTGAACTCCGCATTCTTCAGATAGAAATCACCAATTGAACGTGACACTTGAATAAGGCCCTTCACTCGCCACACGCCATGTTTCAAAACCACAACCTGCGGATCATCTCCATGCTTCGCACGTAGATCGTTCCGGACTGCCTCAATACTTGCATTGTGCTCTTCTGTGATTTGTCTGGCAACCACAGTGCCGGTGTCCTTGCTAAAACTACCCAAAACTGCTCGGGAATCTCCGGCATTGGCGATATAAAGTTTGGAACCGCAGACGACTCCAACCAAACAACAAGATCCAACAGCGGCAAGCTGCGGTTTGATGAGCCATGCCCTCTGGACAATGTCAAAGAATTTATCCTCCGCCTCCTTGAACGATTTGCATAAAACATCTGATGACATTCCTCCTTGTTCTGACACATTTTTCTGAACGAAATTGTACAAACACTCATTGACGCAACGGGCAGCTTCAGGGCCCCCGTGCCCATCATAAACGCCCACGAAAGTGCCGAAGGAGCTAGTCTCAACTTGACTCATATCTTCCAGGATTGAATTAGCCTGGACAACTGCGTATGAGTATTCTCCTACTGTATGGGGGCTGAGATCCTTGCCCCATAGCAACGGATCTTGATCCGTTCCTTTCCCTTGGGAACGATTCTTTACAGGGCGCCAGCATGACATCACCATTTTCATGAACCACTCAAGCATCTTCTCATCTCCTCAAAGCAGAAACTTAGCAGTTGCATGCTGTCAAAGACTTGGAAGATATTTCAACTTGCTGTTCTCAAGTGAACACCTTCACCCCCAGAATCAAATGGCTATCCTTTAACCTCCATCGCTGAATACACCCATTGCCTCTCCCATCAATAACTTTCTCCAGAATTGCTACTCATAAATTCCCTTGCAAACCGCAGGACTCATTGCTACGTACTTTACACTGTGTAGAGACAATTCATCTGAATCTGTTCAGCCACTCCGTGCTTCAATGTAGTCAGGGTACAACGATCGGCAGTCAGCTAAAGTCGATACTTTGCTCCAATCTGTAACCCACTGAACACAAGAAGGTCAGATCCTTATTCGGCAGAACATGCCATGGTAGTCTTCCAATTCCTTTCCAGATTCTTCAATATATGTCTACAACCGTAAGCCGCAAAATTGTCAAGGGTCAAGGAAGCGACATAAATATGTGGTGAAAGATTGAGCTATGACCTCAGCAATCTGGGCGAACACCCAATAAAAGTGTCGAGGAGAGGCGATGTAAAGAGAAGGACGTTCTGTGCAATCTCTATACAGATGCTTCTCAAGCTACTATCAGAGTTCCTTGCCAGTACTTGTTCTAAGTTATCGATTGCAGGTATACCGTAACAAAAGATCATGCCGCAATGAAGATTGTTCCTATTCCGTGGTGCGAGAAAACTTCACGACGCATTCGCGTGCTAGTGTAATGCGTTCGCGCTCGGCGGGGTAATTTTGAAGGGACACCGTTCCTCACCGAATCCAAACTGAAACCATGCCGACCGTATGCCTGACACGGATGTCGGCCGTAACTACTTATCCTGAGAAACCATACTCTCCCCTTCCGGCTTCTAATTCTTCCTGGCACCTGGGCAAAACCATAGTCTACTCAAACTCTAGTGTCATTTTCTCAAACTAGGCGGCCTCCTGCCACCTAGCTATCAGGAACAACTTATTCCACGCGTATACCCCTAATTGACACGTCGTAATTTCTGCATTTGATTGAGCTTCTAAAGCGTCATTTGATCGAATAACAACTTTACACGCTGATTTAAGCGTATCAACAGTCTGGAAATGCAATATATTGAGATTAACGCTGTGAAATCGCAGAAATTAGACCAACCCTCTTTGATAATGCTTAATATCCACAATTTACATTGCGTTGCGTTCTGCACGTATCAAAATACACAACATCTCGACTAAACAAGAATATCCCCAAGTGCAGAGACTAAAGAAGGTGAGAAGCACAACAAGATTGTGAACCAGGTTGTCATCAGTAATCTACAACCTGCAACTCCTCTACCTCACCTAGAAACATTCACCTTCCCCACTCTCAACCGCTTCCCTACACCGTACTCCGAATTACACCCGCTGGACTCTAACCAAGCTCGCAACAACGTGTTACCAAGAAATTGACGAATTTCCTGTAGTACCTACTATCGATAAACGGGTAATCATTTTAACGAGACCCGCTTACCGATCATCTGTAAACAGATCATCTACACAAATTGGTCACCAGAAGCTTCCTCCGAATAAAGTAAGCCGCTCCTACCCAAGCGTCATCACGTAATGACTACAGGAGATACTCTTCACTCCAATTTCGTACGACCAAAAAGCAAGCCAACCAAAGAATCTAAAGACGCCAGACAAAGATGACCAACTTCAGAAAGACCAGCCAAAATATGGCCTACTACCGCCGAAGACAAAAAGAAGTTCACAAAACCGTAAATCAGAACCTGTCCTACCTCTTGCACGAAGATCTAACTCATGCAGATGACATTCCCTTCTTCTTCGAGACCCTTCGAAACCCGTCCTTTCAACACTCCCAAACAATGAAGGTAATTCACCTCCTCTCCAGGAAAATCTTCATCGACTCCACCAATTCAAAATCACATCATGCAAAGCAGTAGTTACGCTGCATGACACTTCCAACTACTTTCTTTCCCTCCCGACGCTTTCTTGCAAAATGGTCTGCAACGATGCACAACCGACAAGTCAAAACTGATGCCGAAAAAGCTACATCTTCTGGCTTTTACAAAGAAACCACATGCCATATCCGAGAACACACCGCATGAAAACAATTGCTCTATCAACAACATCAATTCCTAGAGAAAATTCCTTCATGAAACATCAATTGATACATTACAAAAAAAATCTGCTGAATTTGGAATATAAAGAGGACGTACAAGAACAAAAAGCCTCAACGCCCTTCACAGACAAAGACATTGATAATTTCCCCTCCAGCAGTCTTCTTTCACCACCACTCCGTACTTGCAACCCTAGCGCGAAATGCACAATCGCCTCGGCCACTTCAACTTGTAATTGAGCCAAGACGCGCTTAACAATGAATCTATCCCACCATGCAGCAACAAGAGCAACTCTTAACAAAAGGCGTTGGTGAAATTCGATACCAAAGGATCCCGAGCTTTCCTCACACACTTAAATTCAGCTCAATCCACAACTGAAAAACATAAGATAGACCATAGATGGCTAGGAATCGAAGAAACCTGAGAGCAAGGAGCGGAATAAATAGAGAACTCTACAGAGCAGAAAAAAGAGCTTCGAAGGTTGCTACAGAGCGCGGAAAGCGTGGTCCCGCACAGAAGGCGCTCGCGAGATGGAACTGCGAGAGAGCAGGAGCACGAGAGCATGGCCAGGGCCGGCTATGGCGAGGCTGGCTGGCCCCTGTGGCTGGCTGGCTATGGCGGAACGGGAAGGAGGAAGCTAACCAGTCAATCAAGACTTGATCCTTAGTCCTTTTGCCTTTTTGGCTCCTTTAAAGTTTCTTTATCCCTTTCCCTGTTCCTTTTGCCCCTTTCCTTTTATCTTCTATCCCCTTTTCTTTATGCTTCTGCATTGGCCCTTTGCTTGTCTTTATCGTCGTCCGCTTTATCCCTTGACGCGGGATTTCTATTGGCCTGCCCCGCTGACCAGGCATGGGCCAGGTGCTGCCCCTACCCCTGCCCCTCAATGGCCGGGACCGTGACTCAACCTCTTTACTCTTCTACAGTTGTTAAAGATAAAAGAGGCCAATTGATTTTATCTTATGCCCCCCAACTTGGTTTTAATTACTAAAATAAAACTATGTTTTTGGATTTTTGCACGACCATACACGTGGGTTGAGTAGGATGGTGATTGATCTTTGGTAAGATTTGTTTGAACTAAGAAGCATGATGTCCTTGGATATCCACACCAAAACGGCTTGTAAAACCAAGTTGCTTTTTTATGTCAATCCGAGTTTCTTAGTAGAATGAAGGATAGCATAACAACTTAGATACGCTTAACCCTTAAAGGTCCTTCCACTCCTCAATGGGCAGCCCGAAATTGGATCTCAGCATCTTTTGGACTTGGGCAACATGAATAGTGCACTTTCTGAACTTGGGCAGCATGAATGAACCAATCAATGATGAGTTTGCAACCTCCTACAAGGTTTTGTGCAATCCCAACCTACCTACCACTATCCTTTCAAAGCACAAATCACTCATACAATTTGCGATTTGAATTGTAGGATTTCACTTTGTAGATGCATCACAAAAAGGTGATAAGAATGATATAAAAAAATACGTGAAAAATTGCGAACTAAAAGAGCTACAGGCAAGATTCTATTGGAAAACAGCTCAAGGGGCTGACAGGCGCTTTTAAGGGTTAACATGGGGAGTCAAGCGATAACTGGACCTAAGAAAGGCAAAAGAAAATTCATATAATTGATCCATTCAATAAAAAAAAAAATGAATCAAACACATGAGAGGATTTTTCGCCTACTTAAAGTCCATGAACAGTTTCATTTGTGTACATCATTTTTACAATGAGGAGCACCATCAACAAGCCTTTTTAAGTAAACATTTATTTTTATTTTTTTCAAGAACAAGATATCACAATAATATCTCTAATAAAGCTTGTAGCAACAACATTAGGATCACTGTAAAGTTGGTTCATACAAAAGGCTAAATATCACACCTTACAATTTTATTGATCCAAGCTCATTATTGATCAATGATTTTTGTCCCTCGCTCCTCAAAAATGATCAATTCACAAATAATTTTACATAGTGCTAAGGAAGCATAAAAGTCACTAAAGTTACCTATCAAATTTCTTACAACCAAAAATTTCATTCAACCAAGATTTTACCCACTCCACAAGTATATCGAAAGAATGATGCATACCTAGTAGACCTACCATTGGTTTTTACACATCCAAGAACAGGTCAACCAAACACTCTATTCAAACCATCCTCAAATCGTTCCCCAACGATACCAAATCTATAAACCATATGGTTGGGCCCCAAGGTCCCAAACTATCCACTAAAAATGGTCTGCACAGGCATTAATTAATTAATGAGGTGATGGGGTCAGGGGATGGTCAGGGGGTCTCAGGCATGGTGATGGTATGGTATGGTGATGGTATGGAGTTGGGGATTTAGCCCATAACTTTTTCATCTCCTCACCTCCCCTAAAAATTACAAAAGGGGGGCGGGGGTGAGTAAGAATAAAGTACCCACTGAAATTTCTCACCCTTCATGGGCCAAAGGTCATTAATTCATTGATGGTATATGCGCGTTTTATAACTATACACCTTAAGTGCCTATTACATACTATTATATTACATTCCCAATCGCAACTTGCACGTCTTCATAAACACTACAAGGAAAAAAAATAACCATCTTCATGAATGCATCTCAGTGAGAAAATTTCAAAAAGTAACTGTACCTCTTCTAAATCCTCCAAAATAGTGATGAAGATCTGAAATCACAATATTCCTATGGAAACCAGAGGTCCCACCAACAAGTACACATATTCTTTTGCAACAAGAAGCACTTTCAATGTAAGAAACCTCAATTACACAAAATCATAAAAAGCTATCAACTCTCCGTACAAGACAAGTCCAAACACATTCACATGGATCAATGAAAGAGTCTTCCCGAAGCAGCTTCGGAGGCGCTCTTCTTCGATCCTCTTCTTGTTTTGTTTTGTTTTGTTTTGTTTTGTTTTGTTTTGTTTTGTTTTGTTTTGTTTTGTTTTGTTTTGTTTTGTTTTGTTTTGTTTTGTTTTGTTTTGTTTTGTTTTGTTTTGTTTTGTTTTGTTTTGTTTTGTTTTGTTTTGTTTTGTTTTGTTTTGTTTTGTTTTGTTTTGTTTTGTTTTGTTTTGTTTTGTTTTGTTTTGTTTTGTTTTGTTTTGTTTTGTTTTGTTTTGTTTTTTTTTGTTTTGTTTTGTTTTGTTTTGTTTTGTTTTGTTTTGTTTTGTTTTGTTTTGTTTTGTTTTGTTTTGTTTTGTTTTGTTTTGTTTTGTTTTGTTTTGTTTTGTTTTGTTTTGTTTTGTTTTGTTTTGTTTTTTTGTTTTGTTTTGTTTTTGTTTTGTTTTGTTTTGTTTTGTTTTGTTTTGTTTTGTTTTGTTTTGTTTTGTTTTGTTTTGTTTTGTTTTGTTTTGTTTTGTTTTGTTTTGTTTTGTTTTTGCAATTTAAGTGCAAGATCTCTGACTCTCAATATACTTTTATGCTTGTCACTTGATTATTTTTCTTTTCTTTTCCTGTCAAGGTCTCAACTCCAACAGGATCTTGTACTACACGAGACAGAACGTACTTTCATTCTTTCTTTTTCTTCAATGGAACTGCATGCACCTGGTTTTGGCACTTTCTCTTGAACTTTGTGATTGAGATTGAAGATTCTTGGTAAAACAATTGCCTAAATTACTAAAATTGACCTTCTTTGGTTTCATGTTTCATTGTGCACTATTTAGAAGATCTAATTGTTGAATCTCAATCTGAGTTTGGAGAAAAACTTGGATGTGTTAAAAAATCATGCATTTTGTAATTCTTATGAAGTTTTGTTTAGAAGACAATATGAAGGTCACAATGTTTAAATTAGATCAATTTGGCTAAGTTTCCACGAATTAGTAATTGTTTATTTTTAATTTGAAAATCATTAGAAAGTACACTTTCTATTATTAGTAGTTGGAAATTGATATGATTGGCTAAAATACCATATTCTATGATACTATAGAGATAGGTCACTCATAACTCAAGAGAAAAACTATTAGTTTTCCAAAATAGTAAGTTTTCCAACACTTAGGAAACCTTGTCGGTCTTTGTGTTTGAAGGCTTATTGTGAACAATCTAAAAAAGGTTTTTGTAAAGTGGATGTGGTTCTCAACTCACCAAAGTTCTCGAGAGTAAAAAAAGAATGAATTTTTAGTGTGCTATAACTCCTCAAAATTCCGAATCAACCATAAGATGGTTGATTGGGCTCTTAGGGGTTTATACTAACTTGACACTTTACTTGTGTATCAAATTTGAAGAGTTGATACTCCTTCATTTGCGAGATTACAATGGTCAAAGTTGAGTTATTTCTTTTCCTGCCCAAGTTCAAGTACATTACCGGGCAAGAGAGATATGGACACGGGCATTCTTGAATCAGAACCCCTGTGAAGACTCCAAAAATTGAAATGCTATTACTCATTCAATTAAATTAGTTTAACCTTTGCTACTTGGAAACAACACCTATATGTATCTTCACCTAGAGCCCCGTGCAATTTTATGAGAAACATAATTTTGGCATCCACTTGAAGTTCACCTTGTTTTTGGAATTTCTGCAAGTTGTCCATATCTCTCTTGCCGGGTACTGTACATTGATTCATTCAAAGAGTTAGGGTACTCGATGTAGAGATAGTGTATATGAGAAAGTTCTTTTGTCCGTAAAATCTATGATGTCATGAGATTGTAAGGTTTTTAATGGTAGCTTACTAATTAGTGACGTTGTGGTGTTAGTTCAAAGAGAATGTTATTGAGTGTATTTTGGAAAACTTTAAAATTTGACCAAATCATCAATAAACCATGCTTGGTAAAGAAAGACTCAAGTCATTCTTGCTTTTAAAATCTTTTGTTTGGCACCCAAAACACTAGTTTTTTCATTATACAACAAGAAAAGAACACTTTTATAAAAGAGATTGTGATCACGCAAACAACGTAGAATTTGATTGTGAGATTTGGTGTACGTGTACAAGTACAAGTTAGGTACTAGATCTTGGTGTACGTGTACATGTGCAAGTTAATACCTAACTTTTACATGTACAATTTTATTCACATGTAGAATAAAAATGAGAGATTGTTACAAAGTCAAAGACCAAATTTTCCTCAACTTTCACATGCTTGCAAGAAAAAGTGGTAATGAGCACTTGAGGATATGGGTGTTCCTACCTTACATGCTCACAAGAAAAGTGATACTAAAGGAGCACTCATGATACACCAAAAAGAAAGGTTTCCAATGGAAACATGATTCTTTCTCATATCTTGTTTCCTTGGTAGGAAACAAGGCTCTCCATTGGAGCTTCAAGCTTTTCAGTTGGCATTGGAACATCATGTTCGTCTTCCGAATATGATACGGAATATTCTCAATATTTTTCATGAGATTTTTATATGTGATGATCGAATTGGTCTAGATGAGCTTTTACTACACACTAAGGGAGAGTGCTCAAAACTGGAGCAATACCAATGATGAAGCGGTATGCTTTTTCATCACCTTCTCCACCTACTAGTAGTATGTACTCACAACGAACATTATAGGGTGTCAAATTAGGGCACCATTTTAGAAACACCTATGAGTCATTGCATCTTCAAAAATTCATAGCAAATTGTATAAAAGTCGAGAAAAGTCTGAATCCACTTTGGCTATGATCTCATTTACTCTCATAAAATTACTTACACTGTTTACTTTATTAGAGATTAGGAAATTTGAAATTTGAGCCATTAACCCCTGAAGTCGACTAGCCCCAAAACTACCAGAAAGTCTTAAAACTACCCAAAACTACCTTCTTTGATGCAAAGTGAATTTTTAAATTTTTTTGATGTACTTTTACGTATGAAATCGTAAGATCCGGTACCTAACTTGTATGTGTATAAAATCTCAAATTCACATTCTTTACCGATTGTGAGATCATAATGTTCAAAAGTTGGAGATTTTTTTTTTTTTTTTTTTTTTTCTTCCTTTGTTGTAGAAAGGGTAACTCGTATTTTGAGGGCCAAAAAAACCTTTCTTGGTAGAGAATCTGATGTGTGGCTCTTCAAATTCTTGTTCCTAGGTGAGTTAAGAACACGTCTATACAATTTTTACCCTCGTGCAATCCATAAAACCTAAGGAAAAGCTTGATCATTCACATGGAGGTATGCTGAAATTTAACTACACATGCCGAAGTTTGACAATAAAATCCGAACGGTGAGATTATACCTTAATACCTTATTTACATGTGAAAACATGAAAAAAAAATATAATCTCAATTTTTAGTGGATTTTTGATGGACTGCTCTCTTCACCTCTTGCCCAAAAATGAGAGGAATTTGGGCGACGACCTCTCGACTCGATCGACATAGTGTGAAGCAACCCTAACTGTTGCCAAATGTCACACCAGCAGTAAACAAATTGTCTCCAACCCAAGTAAAAAAAAATGTCACATCACCTTCCAAAGAAGATACCTTGTCAAAAATTCTATGAAAGTCAATATCATCTTCCATGCATTCCTTCTACTTTTAGGTAGAGAGTCAAAACTACCAAGAACATATTTAGACTCTTCACAAGTACAAGTCACAACATACACAACAAACTATTTCCAAATGTCACAAACAAAAGACTTTTCAACCCAAGTACGTTGAAGTCTTTTGTGACATTTCAACCCACAAGTACGCATATATGTGAGCATTCAAAGGAGAGTGATTGTTGAGAAAAGCAATATTTATTTATCTTCTTATGTTCTTTTTAAAAACTTATTGGCAATTATATAGGAATTGTTTTGGTTCGGAAAGGAAGGTCCTTTTTGGAGCTCGTTTTGCAAGCGTGAGCGTGTGAGCCATGCCTGATGAGGAAGGCTTCTGCTTGTGAGCTGCTTTTGCAAAAAGATTGTGAGATCTTTGCTTTGGAGCACAATTCTTGTCTTCGTTCGTTTCTATCCATGTGTGTATAGTAAGTGGCTCAGAAACCATGCTAAATGGGAATCATCTGTGGAAGATGTGCAAATTATGTTCGAGATTGGACCAATTGGAATCTTTTTATTTGGATCAATATTGAACCAGTTATGACTTTTGGGAGGGTGTATGCAAAACCACTTGACCTGAAATGTACACCATGGTTACATTGGAATTCAAATGTGGAAGCTGGAATGTACCTCTTGCTTGGATAAGTATGGTCTGTGGTCTGTGGTGTTGTGTGGATTTTGAGCCACCTATTGTGTCTTTCATGCATAATAGAATATGTTGTTCTTGCTTTGATGAGATTTTTTTATGAAAGTATTTGTGGCATAAATTATCTCCTTTGTCTCCTTAACCCTTATAGGATCAAGAAACCCAAAATGGGATTTTGCGATTTTGGGAAACTTAGATGAAGAGGTTAAAAGTGATGTTTTTGCCCGAGATTTTGACTGGGTGCTTCCTATACTATGAGGTGTATGTATGTGAGAATTTGCAATCTTAAATTTTAGAAAATAAGACTTTTTTTAATGCAAACTTTGTTTTTCAAGGCCTAATAGGGTAGCGCGTGTTTTTTTTTTTTTTTTTTTTTTTTTTTTTTTTTCCTTCCTTTTTTTGTGATTTTTAAAGAGTAATTTTTGGAAATATGTTTATAATGATACTACTACTTAAATTTTTGAAATATCAAGATCCTAGCTATTACCAATGTTACAAGAGGAGCCTCCAAAATTTACAAGAGCAAGCTTCAAAATTTTGCAGAAAACTTTTGCATCAGCTTTCATTGTTCTATCCTAGAAATGGTAAAGATTTAATGGTTGAAAATATACCAAAAATTTGATAATATACCAAAAATATTAAAAAATTGGCCAAAATATTAAAAAATATTGAAGTATACCTCAACTTCAACAGAGTGGATAGAAAATCGTAGTTCTTGGTTTTGAAGGTTTAAAAACACGTTTGATCCTTTAGGGGTTAATGCCTATTTAAGAGCTTTTTGTGAGGGGGTTTTGTATATTATGTTCACAAGAGTTCATTTGGAATAATTCGTCAACTTTGAGGATCAAACTTTCAATATTATTTTACTCGATTCTTGACTATGAGTTTATCATTGTGAATCACATTCCAAAACTGTGAAGAGTCATATCTTCTTCAATTGAGCTCTAGTTCGGACAAAATTTATTAGGTTAAACTCCAAGTGAAGACTACTTTCTTGTGGTAAACTCTTTATTTCATTTCAAGATGTTATGAGTTTATGGCATGCATTCTTGGGCACGTTTCACTAGCTTCTTTATTAGAGTATGGGGGCAAATGTCACTTTTCCACACTTATAATTTTAATCAAGAATTAAGTTTTCATTTCATTTTTTTCTCCCATTGGTATGATCTTAAGATGTAGTCCAAAACCTTTTTAGTTGGAAGTTTTTCAATTAAATCATTTATGAGGTAATTATTCAGTTATGTACTGAAAGAAGTGAAGAATGGAGTGCTCATTCTTGAGGAACTAAAAATTTCTTCATCCTCCGTTGAATTTCACTTTGTTTTGATGAGTAGGAGAATGTTATAGGCCTAGTTTTTGGGCTTCGTGTGATCCAAGATGTGAAGAAGATACCATAATTATTTTTACTCAAGGGCTTTAGTTTTAGACACGTGAAACTCTTGTTAGCAGGAATATTTAGACCGTGGGTTCCCATAGAAATATTTCAAATTGGTAACTGCCATCTCTTCATCACTATATGAAAGTATACGGGAAAAAATAAAAAATGCTTTTTCAAATGCATTCACAATTTTTTTTTTTTTTTTTTTTTTTTTTTTTTTTTCTCATAGAGTTTATGAAGAGGTACAACATAATTTTGAAGTTGCTCTTGCAACAACTGAACACATGAAAACAAGGCCTAGATATTTTGACCAAACGACGATATTATTTTCCAATAAAGTCACCATCATCGAAGACCTGGTCAATTCAAACTTTGACAACATTCTCACTGACCTGTAACAAAAAGCCATGATTTAGTACATTACAATAGAAGAAGAGCTTTTATTTGTTTGGCAAGTGATTGAATGCCATGGTTCCTGACCACGAATTTCTCGTTGCAATAGATCAATCAGCATGCGTTCAACGTGCAGGATTGATGAGAAACTCTTGCTGCTGCTGCAATTAAAGGACCGATGTCCTCAGTCACCGGCAAGTTTCACTACTTTTTTCTAAAGAGATTGACGTGTTGATGTTTGCCACTTTCGCACCAATCACGTTCATCGCAATAAATATGAGGTAGCTACTCTTTGGGGGAGAAGAAAAGGAGGTCTTAAATGCCATTCTTGCTTGTGTTGGAGGAGTAGAATAAAAAGAGCTACTAAATTCTTTAAATTTGGGGGAGGCTCGTGCTTAGAATAAAAGGAGCTACTGAATCTTCCATATTTGGAGGAGGCTCGTGCGTAGAATGAACGAGCTACTAAATCCTCCAAATTTGGAGGAGACTCTTGCATAGAATAAAAGAAACTACTGAATTCTCTGAATCTGGAGGAGGCTCGTGCGTAGAATGAACGAGCTACTAAATCCTCCAAATTTGGAGGAGGCTCGTGCGCAGAACTTAAGGAGCTATTTTATCCTCCAAATTTAGAGGAGGCTCTTGCGTAGAATAAATGAAGCAGGAAGTCGTGTTCTTGCTTGTTCTTGTACATTTTTGTTTAACTTGCTATTAACATCAAAATGACGCATTAAAAATAGTGGTTGTTGTAATAGAATATGAGACAATATATGAAGGAAAACTACTATGGGACTTATGGTCCGTAAGAACAAGGGTCTAATTATGTGAAGATTGGAGGAAGTTTTTCTTGACAATCTCAGTATATTCCTCAACCCAAAGTTATTTTGTATGTAACCTAGTTCACTTGAACGCGAGGAGAATAAACCCACACAACGAAATTCTTAAGAAAATTCTACACAATCACATAAAATCTTTCTTGAAACGATGAAGATCTCCTTCCATTCACAAGACCCAACTCATACACACACATCATGAACTACTGTCCTTCCAAGTGACTCAATATCAATTTTGGTACTCTTTCTAGTTTACAAATACCTCATCAGTTATATAATCAGCTAAAAAAACCAACACTTACTCACCAAAATTCACAAGTGTTACTACTAAATCAAGATTATTATTCCTGTCCAAACACTTTTGCTATATACTTCTCCTTGTACTCTAATACTGAAAGTTGTATGTCTCAAAATACTGACATCGACCGATCGATCAAGACTGGACATTACATCGAATAGTTTCAGAGAGGTATGACTACAAGAGAAGGATTCTAACTTAAACTACACTGATTGACTGTCTCCGAGTAAACAAGTTCTTCCGCAACATCGATTGATATGGACCAGGCATGAAAGCTTGATCATTTAGGTGACTAGCAAGTTAGTACGATTGATCAGTCGCAAAGTAGCTGTCGTTGTGGATGCCAAAGCAAGCAAGCAAGCTAGTTCAGATAGGACCCACTGACGTACTAACAGGAACGGAGATTGAGAGGCGACTTCAAATTTTGCATTATTGCTTTTACAGATTCGGGTGATGGTCTGGTTGGGGTACCCAAAAAGGTTGTCCCATGAACAATTGCACTCTATGCTGGTGTGACAAACATATCCATTTTTAAACTGTAATACAATAAGACTTCATTAGATGTGGTTTTAGTTGTCTATACTTATAATGTATCAAGAAAAAAAATTAGAAATTAAAAAAAATATTTTGAAGTAATTTTATTTGATTTTTTAGTTGAAAAAGTAAGTCATGTCCCAATAACCTAAAATCCATAGAATCAAGCAAATGGAATATCAACCATTTTTATTTTAATATAATTTTTGAATATGACCTACATCTTCTTGTATAGAATACAAAATAATTTATTTAATAATAAAAAAATTAATTCATTGTGCACTATAATGCCTGCAAATCCCCAAATTCAACACTTTTTCCCTCATCTATGAATGGATCCAAAAAAAATAAAAAATCTAAAAGAAAATCTATAGGCATATATACTTTGATTTCAGTGAGGTGCATGATATTTTATTTTCTATTTTAGGGTCTTTTTACTTGATTAAAATGACTAAATTAGACAAATTTTGGAGGCTTTCAATAAAAATAACCTAATTAGTGTGTCCAAAAAGTGATACCCCAAGCTTACCATTGCCCATTCGTGCAAATGCCATCTTCGAGCTGAATCTTGTACTGTACTTACTTATCGATCACAGTCTGCATGCGAGTGCAGATGACAAATTTTGGAGGCTTTCAATAAAAATAACCTAATTAGTGTGTCCAAAAAGTGATACCCCAAGCTTACCATTGCCCATTCGTGCAAATGCCATCTTCGAGCTGAATCTTGTACTGTACTTACTTATCGATCACAGTCTGCATGCGAGTGCAGATGACAAATTTTGGAGGCTTTCAATAAAAATAACCTAATTAGTGTGTCCAAAAAGTGATACCCCAAGCTTACCATTGCCCATTCGTGCAAATGCCATCTTCGAGCTGAATCTTGTACTGTACTTACTTATCGATCACAGTCTGCATGCGAGTGCAGATGACTCACAGGTCTAGAACCTGGTTATTTGATCAACCAGAAAAAAGGAAACTGAGGAAAGGGTTTGAGAGTTCGATGACTGATCCGGGAATTCGTGTGTCTGTGGTTGATTTGGCGTTCTTGCCGTCTGCGTGGGTGGGTTCATTTTTTGACTGACAGTTTCTTGTTTTTCTTTCTTTTTTGTGGCGCCGGAGATCTAGATGGGTCTGAGATTCTTGCTAAAATTGGTCGGAACGACAAATTCGTTGTAGCGAAAGAGCCTGCCTTGCTAACAACCCACACTAGTCGAGGACAAAACGAATCAAATCAACCATGATTCTTGTGAAGAGGCTCATTGATATGGTAGGCAGTCCTAAAAGCGCTCTGTACCCAAAAGCGGTCTGTACCTCATTTGTAGATTGTGAAAATACAGATGTACCTCATTTGTAGATTGTGAAAATACAGATGTACCTCATTTGTATATAACGCATTTGGGTCAAATCTTACTTAGCACTTTGAAATTTTGTATAAAATTCACAAATACGAATTACATGTTGCAAATTTTTGCAATCCTCCCCCAAAACCTATTTCGAATGTGGTCATAATTTTATTTTGAATTTAATACTAGTGCTAAAAATAGGTCAAATCTCTTAAGTTGGTGCTTTTACTCTACCTTAAGTATAGTAACGTAAAAGGTGGGGATTTGTTGAGTTTTTATTGTTGTTATGGTCGAAATATCGACCTCGATTTGACTCTGGTCAGGCTCTCTGAAATTGAATTTTTTTGTAGATTGTAGAGTTTTCCCACAACTTTTCAAAATGTCATTTCGAGCTTACAAATTCCTCATATTTCAGGAGATATTCATGGTCAAAGTTTAGAAACACTATTAAAAATCTGCCCAAAACTGCCTAAACTGTAGTTTTGAGACTTTCTGCACTTTTGAGGTCTTACAAAATAGGGGTTAGATTTTTGGAACTATTTAACATTTTGGTGAGCATTTTCAAGAGGATTCTTTGGGTCAAAGAGTGTATGATTTGAACACGTAATTCATTATAATGGTAACATTCACTGATTTTGAGAAATGGGGGTTTAGCTCAAGTCGAGCTAAATGTACCTACAAAGTACATTTGGCTAAACTCAAGCTCAATTTTCATCGATTTGATAATTTGAATATTCCCATTATAACGAATTACGTGTTTTTGGTATTATATGCACAAGGTATGAATATTTATGTAGTATTTTATTGATAATTGCTAACCAATAATTGTGAACTGAAAGTGATGTTCAATAGAGGGCTAAAGAAGATTAGATTAGTGCAGTCCATCTTGAGTGTTTTCTACATAAATAGAGAATGATTGTTCATACCTACATGATAGTTGCTATATAGGTGTAATTTTGTTCAAAATGAGACTCTCCCTACTTAGTCTCATTCTAATTTCCATGATATTTTGACTCTCTCTAAACAAGAATGTATTATTGTCGACAACTCCCCTTCCCACCAGTCATCAATTGACACAGGGCATAGAACGCCTCCTTTCCAAAATCATTCCTGAACAAAGAATATAGTATAGTGAGAATGTATTGTAGCCCACAACAAGCCTTCCCACCAGTGACTTATTAACCGTGGCGTAAAACTCTATCTTCCCAAAATCATTCTCTGACCAAAAATGTTCACTACCGAAGAAGAAAAATATCAAAATTGAATTCTTGAATAGAGAAAGTCTCAATTTGCGTAGAAAGCCTCATTGTAATGAGATTGCCCATATATGTACTTAAAAGTCTTGATGATGAATCCATAATCGAAAAGTTATATTGTCTATAACTTGACGAGGTGCATCTCCTTCATTCATCTCCTCATTTCAACTTCATTTATTGGGTTGGATTTTGATACAAATTGAGGTAAAGAACCTTATCCAATCTAAGATGTAAAAAAAGATACCGCATTTATTCTAGTGCAAGGAATTTTGTTGTGATTAGTTTTTCCGTTGTGAAATTTGGGGAAATATTTACCATTATAAGACTACGACACTTCAAGAAAGAGATGAGTTTTTTTTTTTTTTTTTTTTTTTTTTTTTTTTCTCGCTTAATTCTTGAAGAAGTTTTTAGGCGATTGGAAGAAAATTTCACCTCGAACTTCCTATCAATTTTTGTCGGCAAATCAACTCTCCTAGTTGGTTCAACGAATATCCAACAACGTCTACTTTTTCAAAAACACGCCGTCTAAGAGTTCGAAAGAAAGAAGAAAAGTCATGATGAGTACTATCATTTGGTACATACATAATTACATACTTGAATTGATGAACACTCAACTCCTAAAATGCTTCATATGAAGTGTTGACTCTCAAATATGAATTTCCATTCACTTGGACTTTGCCTTACAAGGTCAATGGTGTGCAAAAGCTCCAACACGTGGTGATGATGACAAAAGTCCCCATACTAAAAAAAATACCATACTAATACTCCATTTTTTTTTTTTTTTTTTTTTTTTTTTTTTTTTTTTTTTTTTCTCAATAGAATGGTCAAAATGACACATCAAGTACATGTGAAAGTTCAACAAATTCGACCTTACTTTTTAGTACAATTTACAAAATCCGACAATCTTACCAACACATCACCTCATTGAGATTGATCCATTTTGGCTTGTAGCATTTGTCAGCATGTACTTTGAGTTCTGATAAGGAAATGTAAGCTGATAGCATTTACTTGTTGAACCAAAATAGAAGGATGTTTCTTATTTTGCAAGCACCGCTTTTCTCCTTTCCTTCCTCAATTCTTGAAAATTCACCAATTTGTGAATAGAATGCTCTATGAAATGTTTGTGACAAGTGCTCAAAGTCCTGTATGGGGATACCATGTCAGGTATCTCTAAGGCACTAGTGGCTAGGTAGGAATTAGCATAGTGTTCACCCTGAGAGGGGTTAGTAGTCTCACCATTGGTGAAATGACATGCGGGCATACATCGAAGAATAGGTCGAACACACACTCTATTCATGCCGGCCTCTAGATAGGGTGGAGTTTCTCTTCTTTCGTTACAAGCAACTGTGGTGATGATAGGTTCGGTTGGAACTTGATAAATAGATCAAAAAGTACCTTGATAAAAAGTTACACTACTCATTCATATGACTACGAAGGAAGCACTTTTGTGCATGGGGAAAGTAAATGGAAGGATAGTCAAAGTGGATTCATGAATTTTGGACTAGTTCCTACAATTTGCTATGACTTTTTGAAGACGATTTCATGGGTGTTTTTGAAATGGTGCCCTAATCTTGCACCCTATAATTTTGGAGGGAGTACATGCTACTATTGAGTGAAGAAGGTGTTATGTATCTCCGGGTGAAGAACCCTAGTGCTCTGGTCCAGTTTTGAGCACTCTCCCTTATGTGATATCATCACGTTGATGACGGATACTATACCCATTATCATATGCATGTTTTCTATGTTTGCTTCACATTTGCTCAATTGCAACATGGTGATTATTTTTTTACATATGAAGTAATGAAAGTTCCAACCTTTTGGTCGTATATTGGAGCAATTATAGTAATACTTGAATACTATATAGGTGACATGTACCACATCACCTAAAGCCAATCAATATAGGCAAGAATCTAAAATATCCGATAGGGAACTGTTATAGGAGTCCAAGCTTCCAACATTACCTCCTGTAACCTTGAAGAGCCCAATCAACCATTTCATGGTCAATCCCAAAATTTGAGGAGCTGTAGCACACTAAAAAAAGGTTTTTTTTTTTGGAATGTTTTTCTACCTTCCAGAAGTTTGGTGAGTTAAGAACCACATCCAATTTTGAGAACCTCGTCTAGATTCATAGATAGTTCACAATAAGCCTTCAAACACAACTAGGGCAAGGTTTCCTTAGTGTTGGAAAACTTACAATCTTGGGAAACTAATAGTTTTTCTCTTAGGTTATCAATGGCCGTTCTCTAGATTCTCATATAATATGGTATTTTAGCCAATCATATCAATTTCCGATTACCTATTTTTCATTCATTGTAAAATCAACATTAACTCTTTCAAGAAATTAAACCATATTAATCCGAATTAAGCATTATAATCTCCTTCAAGAAATTAAACCATATTAATACTATTAGGCATTATAATCTGCATGTTGTCTTTCGAGCAAAACTTAGTAAGAATTACAAAATGCATATATTATAACATATCTAAGTTTTTCTTCAAACCCCTTTAGCCTTTAGGACTTAAAAGATCAATACTTGTGTCACCTAAAACAAATTTCTTTCAGTTTTTGAACTCTTATGATAGAAAAATGGAAAAAGGAAATATAGCCACGCAAAAGGAATTCCTCTGGGAGCATGCAAGGCACTATGGTGAAACCACCTAAAGGTTAGCACTTACCTAAAGTTGGGCACCCAAGATTCTTGCCTTCATAAAGATCTCACCTCCCTTGCATGTACCTCATGCGTAAACATTTTGGGTGCCAACCTTTAGGCTTCTATTCCTTAAATTTGTATTTAATTATGTGTGTGTTTTTAAAAACCACAAAGATAGGGAAAGTTCGTCTTTTCCTACTTATCCCTGAAAAATAGTAACTCGCTCATTTCTCATTCCAAGTATCTATATTCGCTCACTTTCCCTGAAGTGCACAACAATAGGTGGTTTCACCATACAAGCTACACAAAATTTCTAGAATGGCTAAAAGAAATACCACCTACACATACTGCTCATGAGTTCTACAAATACAGGACAGCCCCAAGTAGCATCATGGAAGTAACTCAAGTTCAAAGGAAACAACATGAAACAAAAAAGAAAGAATCAGCACAAATGAATTGAACCGTAGAGAGGTGCATGCAAAATTGCTGAACAGATTGAACTTCTCAATAACTTGATTTACAAATTGCTAAACAAGTCAATGATCACTAAGCCTTGAAGGCTCGCTCCTGTCAAAAGCTTGACGCTGTGACTCATAATCACTCCGTTTTAATGCAAACACCAAAACGGATTGCTCGGTGGACTAACTTATAAGCCGGTGGGTGTTAATAAAGTTTTAAAAAAACAAGTGAACCCCGACTGAGCCAGTTCTATTTATACATGCCCAAAGGATTCTTCGCATAGCTGCCTAAAGGATTAGTTGCTACCTTCCCGTAGCTCCCCAAAGGATTTGTTGCAACCTTCCCGTAGCTCCCCAAAGGATTTGTTGCAACCTTCCCGTAGCTCCCCAAAGGATTTGTTGCAACCTTCCCGTAGCTTCCCAAAGGGTTAGCAGGAGGATTACTGCTACCCGAAGGAGCTTCCTCCAATGCCGGGGCTTCTTCCGGTGCAGGAGGATCATCCGATGCAGAAGGGTCATCAACTTCGGCAGCAGCAAAAATGGGTGGATCAATGTTCGCATCATCATCATCATCATCATCATCATCCGGTTTGACTGCCTCGTCCTCGTCCGGTTTGGCCTGCAAATCCCATGTCCATCATTAACACCAACAAGCTTTGACAGACATTCATAGAAAAGTATCACTTTTGTGTTGCCAAAAATCACCTGTTCCGTATCAACGGCTGCTGCTGCTTCATTCGGCACCGGACGAGGTAGCAGAAGATTGTTCAAAAGAATGTCGTCTTCGTTTTCAACTTCGGCTTTTTCTGTCTTCAGCATCTCGATGATCGCTCGGTAGTGATGAGATTGATCTGTAGCAAAAGTACTCCAAGCAGTTAGAGCCTCTTGGTACGATGACCGCATCTCAAGTTTAATGAATCAATGGCATGTACATACCTTGCGTTTTGTGGCCAAGGGCATCAGCGAGGCGAATTGGATTCAGTTTCTCTTCGTTCTTGAACTTGGCTTTCACTTGTCTCCTGGTTCTTCCAGGAAATAAATTCTGTATCAGCTCAAAATCTGTTCCAAATTGCTGCAATGCCTGCAACCAACCTTCGAGCTTTAACCGTGTTTGTTCACAAGAAGAAAGAGCCAGAGTGCATTCCTGTGTGCGAAAAGCGTACCTTGTAGAATAAAGCAGTGTCCTCAGCTTTCCATCTCTCCACGGGTGTTCGGTTAGAGTATGAGTTGTAATTGAGCTTAGGCCTATCCTCTTCCACTCTTCGGTAAGTGTCGGTATCCTCGCGAGTGCTGGCTTGGGCAGCCACAACCAAGCTTTGTTGATTGATCACAATGCGCCCGTTCACAATCTGCACTTGCGGGGCTATGACGGAGGGAGCAGGCCTGCCAAAAAACTCCACATTAGGGTATAAACTCGAAAGGAAGAAGCAGTCACCCGGAGAGGGATTTACAGGACATGAAAGAGAAGAAGACTCAAGCTTACGTATTCTGCGCTGCTGGTCTATCCGTCGCTGAAGCTCTGCTTGTTGAGCTTGAGCCTTTCTTCTTCTCAGCTTTCTCCTCAGCTTTCTTCGCCGCTTCCTCCCTCGCTTTCTGCAAACTCACAAGGTTTTAATTCGAGCATCATTGCAGCATTGAAATTACCGTGTGAGGGACACTTACCGCTCGCTCAATCGCCTCCGCCCGCCGAATAATCTCCTTCATTGTCAACTGTGACGGATCGGACAAGTCTAACGACGCAGAGGCTTTCATTCTGCTGAGCGTGATCGTCTTCGTCTCCGCATCTGCCATAACCGAGCATTAGCTCAATTCGTAGAAATCGATCAGTCAGTCAGTCAGTTAATTATCATACCTTTCGTTCTGCCCCTACTCGAGCGATGCACAATCTTGCGCTTCTTCTTAGCACCAGTGTTCACAGGTTGAGCCCGTTTCAAAGTCGCCACAGGCAATGGAACTTCCCGCAACTCTTCTTCTTCTTCGATTTCCGGCAATGGAACTTCCTGCAACTCCTCTTCTTTGAATTCCTCCATTCCTTCTTCACCTTCTTCAGCTTCATCAGCTGCCAAAAGATCCCCTTCCTCCATTGCCCCAAACTTACAGCATTCCAGTCCCAATTTTGTCGATTGCAAAACCTCCGACAGACAGAATCAAGCGAGCGAGGAAGTCATTTAGGGTTTTGTCGAATAAAGTAAAAGTAAACGTAAAAGTGAAAACTTGAGACGTGAAGGAGGTCCTGGAGGTGAATAGGGAACGTGGCTTGGGACTTGGATGCGGCAATGGACTGTTCCTGGCTATGGCGGAACAGAGTCCCCGTTCTGTGAATTGACGATGTTTCGATTTTTGCTGTGGAGGTCTTTGGTGCGAAAGGAGGTATATGATTGACTCCGGAAGAATCTGATTGAAAGTGCGCATTAAAAAAATGGCGGAGGCGGGAGGCGTCTTTGTGACGAGTGCATTTGAGCGCATGCTCAAGGATTCCGCAGGCCGAAAGTATGGCAGCTTGCAGATTGCTCTCAAAGCTTACCTAGGTGAGTTATTGTTACGGCGATCTGAGTAAAAGTTGCGAAATAAATCATAATCTGGATGAATCTTTCGTTTGAAAATGAATTGCAGGAATTGCGGCATTGTAATGTTTCTGAAGATTGAATGCATCGGATTCAGTCATCTTTGAGCTGGATTCTTTTAAAGCCATCCGGCGATCTCAACCAAGTGCGTTTCATATAGAAATTTTATGTGCCTTGGCAAGATTTATTTAGAGTGCAATGAATCCTCGGATCGGAGGCTACATTGCATTCTCGGATCAATGTAGCGATATTCTTCGATCCGAAGTGCAGCTTATTGATCAAATTTTTGAGCTTGTTTTAGACATGAAACGAATTAGTCACTTATTTAGGTTTTTCCTGTACAATTGCAGAGAGGAAGCCTGTGTCATCATCACAAGAAGAGCCGGTTGTTCGAGTTAAAACGTGTTCTTCTAGACCTTTTTCTTGAGCCTTTTTTAGATCATTAAAATTCACCTTGAAGGAAAAATTCAAACGATGTGGACGTGTGTTTTTATTATTTTTATACTAGAGTGGCTTGCAGATATTTTTGAGGTTCAATTACAGAAGGGGAAGTTGAGCATAACAGCAGGAGCAATTTTCAGATATCTTGAACTTTCGTTTGGTTAAAGATTTGGCAGCTCTCTGAATCCATGCTGAAGCTTTTAGGTTCTTTAGCAGGTGGACACAGATTGGAGTTCTGCTGACGTAGAACTATTGGATGCAGATCTGATAACCATGGCAATGGATCTGAAGGTGTTACATCAAGTCCTACGGAAAGAGACACGAAGTTTGTGGATGCAGGCCCAGGCTTTCTCACTGCGAAGCCAAATACTGGGCAATCAGCTGTTGCAACTTTGGCCGAGGCTGGGCATACCCTAGAAGGATCGGAAGCAGATCTGGTGATCTTGCCCTTGCGTCTCGCCTTTGAGACGAAGCAGCCCAGGATTGTGGAAGCAGCTCTTGACTGTCTACACGTGAGATTCACCTCTATTAAAACTGGTGGTTACTTGGCAAACATTCTGATTTCGGTGGAGTTAATTACTGACATCATCAAGTGGTTAATTACTTGGTGATTTGAAATGAGGAGCCTTGCTTATCTGAGGATGTGTTGAACGGGATAGAACAATACTTCTGCTTGGACCTATATTATCTGAACGGGCTGGTGGAATGTCAACTTACCATCTTATTGGCACGATTCATGTAGAAACTCATATCATATGGCCATCTAGTTGGAGAAGCTGGTGTCGATGGAGGAAAGAATGGGCAACTGGCAACTGAGATTTTTAACATGGTTTGTGCATCAGCTGACACTGTCGCACCTGACAGGTACGCTTAGTTTTCACTACTCAGTGTTGAGTGTTGAGTGCGCGGCTTGGTCAAAGTAATCACTTTACATTAAAGCCATGTGAGCTGTTTTAATTTAGTAAGAAAGCTTGAAGATTATATTACTATTGCTTTTGGTAGTTGATAACCCTTTTCACTTTTAATGTCTGTATCACGCTTGGCCTTCCTACTTTTTTAGTTCTCCTGCTTGGCTATTGCTGGTTGATACTTTTAGCGTTCCGACTTAGGTGAAGGTATTTGTTCCGTATGGGGCGTCCACTTAACGTGTGGAGTTTGCTTGTTTTGCAGTTTGGTTCTCCAAGTCATTAAGGTGCTTCTGACAGCAATAGCTTCTCCTTCTTTTCAAGGTATTTTGACTTAGCTTTTATTGCAGTAGATCATCTACCAGTATAAAAAATCTACGGTGCTCGAGGCATTTCCAGATTATAACAACATCGTACTTGTCCTGAGATCGCAGTACATGGAGAATGTCTGTTGACTGCTGTTCGAACATGCTACAACATCGTCTTGAGCAGGTAGATTTTTAGCGAGTCTGTAATTTAGTTGGATATATTTTACTCTTGAATAACTGGTAGGATATTCTATTTGTCATCCAACTTACTTGATCATGAGATATGAATATTTGCATGCTTGGTGTCAATTTGTGAGTTTCTTTGCTCGCCACTCATCTAGTGGCGTTATTTATGAGATGTGTTGGATGCAGCAAGAATTTTGCACATCAGGCAACTGCAAAAGCAACACTATCACAAATAATCAGCATTATTTTGAGGCGCATGGAGTCCGATGTAGAGGTATTTGTCCCTTTTAAGAATATCTGAATGATTCACAGATTGTTAAGTGATATAACTTAAGTTCTACATTCTACGCAAGGTTGTACTGATCACCTTTTCTTTATCAATGATTTGTTGTCATATTTATATTGATCTAGTCATAATAGTAAAACGTCTTCGGTCGGTGATCCCTTTCTGAACTTTTTCGTTCTGCAGTCTGGTTCCCATCTGCAACTGTCATCAGCACGATCACCTGAAGATGTACATGCCAGTAGCTCCAATGACCATGGCCCTGGTCCGTCATCTGATGGGAATGTTGCCCATGTAGGAAATGGGCAGATTTCAGCGAGACCGCAACTGGAATACAGCAGAACTACCACAATTGTTGTAGACTCGGAGACCAGGGAAGCAAGCAATGCAGGCACAGGGGATGTCATGAAAATGCCTCTTCAATCCCCTCGACCGATTTCAAGTACCTCACTACCGGTTCCCATGGCGGAGTTTCATCGCCTGGCCACTGAATCCGATCTCAAGGTTTGTGACTTTTTGTGACGAGTTATGGAAGTAAAAAAGTTTCCAAGTTCTGAGATTATTTGAAATTTAAACTACTGATATGTTTCTCTTGGGTTTAAGCTTGTGTTCTTCCAGCTTTTCTTTTGCTATTTCCATCCTTTATTGCGTTTTTAATAATGATCATGGTTCTATATAATACCATGCCTTGTTTTACGTGCTTTGAAGCTCCAGGAGTGGCACATGTGCTCAGCGCATATGGTTTCGAGTTAGATACTGTAAAGTGGCTCATTGCATTGTAATACTTCTTAAATTCACAATCATCATATACGTTTCGGAATGACTCACATCTTGTCTTTCGCTGTTAATTTCAGGCTATCGAAGCTGCATTGGAAAAAGCTGTAACACCTGAGGGAGCGATTAAGAACCATGAGTATGTACACTTTCATCACTCTCTTAAGGAATACTTAGAGTTGTTGTGCAGACAACGACTGGTGCTATTCTAGATTACAGAAACTTCTGTTGATACCTGTCAGTGGTTGCTTGCGTTGAACAATTGCAGTGGGAAAGATCTGGAGGTTTTGTCCTTGGGTCAGAAGGATGCTTTTCTTATCCTCCGCACTATCTGCAAAGTAAGATATGTATCACTCTCCTTTCTCTCATGCTATAGTAGATAGAGTGGAGTTACGTCTCTAATAGCTCATGAGGCAATTTGGAACGCGTGCAGATGGTCATGAAGGAGGGAAATGACGATCTTCTTAGAAGAACCAAGTTACTGTCTCTTGAACTGCTTCAGGTGTGCTTTCTTCGACGTCATCATTTAATTTGCCTGTAATGAAGGTGACTCCTACTTCAGATGTCATGCCTGCTTTTTATATTGAAAGAGAAACCACGCAGTTTCGTTGAGGAAGATGGTACGAACCAGTATTTATTGGTGGTTTTACTTCAGTGGTTTCATGCAATATTGTATGTCCTTCAGTTGTGGGATCCTATTTTGGAACTAAGAGGTCTCTCTATACTTTTGTGCTTTATTCGGGTTTTAATGCTCACTTCTGACATCCTTCCGGTCTGTTGCATAGGGATGCCTGGAAAGTGCAGATCATGCTTTCACCACGAATTTCTCTTTCATCGACCTTGTGAAAGCATATTTCTGTTATGCGTTACTGAGGTCGTCTATTTCGTCAACTGCAGCAGTTTTTCAGGTTGGTGCTCCATCTTTGCTTATGCAGATTCTCCCGGTGCTTTGATGAGTGGAGTATGTTGGTGGTATGCTTCCTTGTGTTTAGACTGCTGTAAAGGGGACATCGCTCCTCCTGCTGTGTTTGCTTGTCTGGTCTTTTATATTGGAGTAACCTAAACATCAGAACATTCGTCGTGTTAATTTATTCAAGTTGCTGAATTGTAACGCAATGTGTATCTTGTTTAGTAGCTAAAGAAGGGATGTATCTTGTGGCAGTTAGAAGTAACCTCTATCTTGTTTCTCCTTGTGGCAGCTTGCAGTTAATATCTTTCTGGCAATGATGCAACGCTTTGGAGATAGCCTCAAGGTAAAATTTTGGCTCATACTCATAGCGGTCATCATTTAGTTTTGCAGTATCATAGTTGAGATAATTTCTCTGGGCTAAGTCAAAGCGTTCGCACTAGTTTTCCAGTGTTTGCATGACTCATTCAACCAGTCACCTTATGATTTACTAACTGGTTGAGAGATAAATAACAATTTTTCTGACAAAGTGAGCTATTCGCAGGCGGAGTTGGGAATTTTCTTCAATTTGATTGTCTTACGTTCCTTAGAGACTGATTGTCCTCTTCATCAACGTACAGCAGTTCTTAAGTATGGGACAATCTCACCATCCTAGCTAATCAAAGTTGGGATTTAGTACAATAGCAGCAACATGATCTGATGCCTCTTTAGGAATAAAGAAAACAACTGAAATCTCCAACCCTCGTGGTGCAAGCTAATAAAAGATTATGTATTGCTCTGCAGAATGCTCGAGAAAGCTTGCAATGACCCACAGATGTTGGCAGACATTTTTGTGAACTACGATTGTGAAGTAGATGCTACAAACTTCTTTAAGCGCATGGTATAGAATTCAAGCACAGCTCTATAAATTTTCGTCAAATGCCGAGATTGTGTAAAGAGCTCAAGAGCATCCATATTTATAATAGGAAGTCTTGTCGTTCTCAGAAAAAATCAGATTGCTTTCTCTCCTCGTCCATTACGGACTGCACTTTGAGTTTGATTCGTTCTGAGTTTCCGTCGTCAATGTCGATCTGTAAAGGTTAACTCTTTATCGCGACTTGCCCAAGGAACACCTGATGGAGAGCTCAATGCTGCTGTTGTTGCAAAAAATACTGCACTGAAATCCTCAGCTCTTCAAGTGAGTCAGACCTCTAAGCCTTCCAATGTTCCAATTGACGGGTTAGGCATTTCAATGATTGTTGGGCGCTCTATCTCTGACACCTTATTGCTTGTGGTTTCAGAGTGTGGTGAACATTTTAAGGTCACTTGGAACATGGACATCAGAACAGAGAGGAAATGTGCCTGTGTTTCCCGATCTGTCTGTACCTGCTTCTGAGGTCCATGCTGATGGGGTAAATACAGACGGTACTTATCTGGAAGTCAAAGATGATACGAAGGCTGTGACCCATGCGGATGAGTATGAGAAAGCGAAAGCTTCGAAAGTCACGATGGAGAGTGCTGTTGCTAAGGTACTTGGACTTCGTTCCCTGTCCCTCACACAGACAGTGGAAACACGTAATTCCTATTTAGCTGCATTTGTTTGTATATGATATACGCCGACAATTTTAATCGCAATAAGATGAAAGAGTTTTTAAATTCACCTATGTGAGAGAGTTTTCCTTCACTTCATTGAACTCACACTTAGTGAAAATTTAATCCTTCGTTCGAATCGGGTGACAATATGCTTGCTATTCACTCTTATTCTTTGCAAGATATCACTCTATTGAATCAGAACCGATCCCTTTAGTTTGTGACATTGAGTTAGTCTGTCAATATTCAGAGACACTGTGCACTTGATTCAGAATGTGAAGAGTTTGAGTCTAGTGTCTTATTAATGTCTAGTAATGTAATTAGAAGTGTCTTCTATTACTCTGCAGGCAATGATCGGGGACTACTTGGGGCAGCACGAGGAATTTCCTTCGTCAGTGATGCATGCATATGTTGATGCACTCAACTTCAGTCAGATGAAGTTTGATGAAGCCATTCGGATCTTCCTTAACGGTTATCGTCTCCCTGGGGAAGCACAGAAGATCGACCGGATCATGGAGAAATTCGCTGAGAGGTTAAGTCTCAATCTGGCTGCTGGACATTGATATTGAAGTCTACCTCCATTTCAGCATAGTTTGTTGTCCATGGTACTGACCGAAAAACCTATAATGTCATGTAGATTTTGCCTTGATAATCCAGATCTCTTCAGGAATGCGGACACTGCCTATAGGTTGGCATATGCTGTGATTATGCTTAACAATGATGCCTACAACCCCACAGTGACTAACAAGATGACGAAGGCTGATTTTGTGCGCATAAACTCTTCCAGCGACGTCGAAGAACATGCGTCTCAGGTACAGTACACAAATCAGTAGTGGATCTCTCCTTGTTTAGTGCTCCGCAATCTTCTTCATGTTTTAGAACTTGCGATTGGCATATACTTAACCGTGAGGGAAGGGTAAGGTATGTCTATTAGCTATATTTTGCAAACAGGTCATCTGATTTCCAGCATATTTCTCTCAAGAAATTTTGTTTCTTTTACTTCGCTTGCCACTGCTGCAAATTGCTCACTGACGTGCCTCTGTATACAGGAACTGTTGGAAGATATATACGATTCTATAGTTCGAGAGGAGATCAAGCTGAAGGATAATGAAAGACCGGAAGAAAGAAGTTCAATCGTCAGTATATTGAATCTTGGTGAATTTCGGCCAAAGGTTGTAGCTGATGCAACGAAAGGGAGTGATGAGATATCTGAGTCAGTTATTAAGAAAGCTGGACCTAAGAAAGGAGAGGTTCATACAGCACAACATGAAGACCTGGCTCGCTCAATGTTAGAAGCCGTCGGATGGCCATTACTTGCCGTGTTTTCTGTAACAATGGAGGATAGTGATAACAAAGCTCGGATTGTGTTGTGTATGGAGGGGGTTCGGCTCGGTATTTACTTGACGAAAGCGCTCGGGATGGAGACGATGCGCTCTGCATTTCTGACTTCATTAGTGAGGTTGGTCTCCGAGTACCAAATGCATTTATTCACATCAACTAGTTGTCGTTGCTTGATACATTCAATGTTTTGCAGATTTACGTTTTTACACGCCCCAAGGGAGATGCGACCGAAGAACGTGGAGGCATTGAAGACATTGCTATCTATGTGTCAGACGGAACCAGAAGCTCTACGAGATACCTGGAATGCTGTCTTGGAGTGCGTGTCCAGGCTTGAGTATATAGTTTCTACTCCCGGGATTGCATCGGGCAGCAACCAGATATCTCGCGACTCTTTGGTACAATCGTTGACAGAGCTTACTGGCAAACCCACTAAACAAGTATTTGTGAACAGTGTACGGCTGCCTGGCAATGTGATTGTAGAGTTCATTGCAGCCTTGTGTGGAGTCTCCACTGAAGAACTGAAACAATCTCCACCGCGTGTTTTCAGTCTGACCAAGCTGGTGGAAATTAGCTACTACAACATGACACGGATTCGGATGGTAACGAGACTCCATGAAGCCCTGGCTTAATTATATCCGTTTGCGAACTTTTTTTCTAGTTCCTGAGCTTTAATCACTCCGCAGTCGATATACAAAGTATCATCATTTTGTAAAAGCAGTGATGGTTGTTTACGCACGTGAACGGTTGGCTCAGGTTTGGAGCAGAATATGGGCGGTGCTCTCTCCTCATTTCGTTGCGGCTGGAAGTCATTCTGATGAGAAGATCTCTATGTATGCGATTGATTCTCTGAGGCAGATTGCCATCAAGTACCTTGAACGGGCGGAACCGGCAAACTTTACATTCCAGAATGATATTCTGAAGCCTTTTGTTGTAATCATGCGGAACTGCAAGAATCCGACTATTCGTGCTCGCATTGTGGACTGCATAGTGCAGGTATATCAGTTCACATACATTTCGGTGTTTGAGATTTGTCTTTAGTCCTGTCCACCGAATACTTCATATGTACCATGTTGCTCCAAAGTAGCAATCGTTGAGATTAGTTTCATGTATAGGTTGGACATGCTGTGTGCAAATAGCTTTGAAGCTGCACATGAAGCAGTGTAATATTCAATATGGTTTCCTTTCCAGATAATTAAATCGAAGGTTGGCAGTATCAAGTCTGGTTGGCGGAGTGTGTTCATGGTCTTCACCAGAGCTGCGTATGATGATGTAGAAGCCGTCTACCATGTTGCTTCTGAGAATGTCGAGCAAGGTACAGCTCTTGAAATGCAGGTGGTTCATGCGGTGCCTCTGCTGATTCTAAACTGTAGGGAATGTGCACTGGTTATTTGACCATTTGAGTTCCTCTGACGAAAAGCGAGACTTGTTTTTGTTCATTGTCGTACACTCACTTTCTAGATGACGAAGCTGCTTCTTTTAACACGGTTTTAACTTCATCCAATCTTTTGCAGTTGTACTGGAATATTTTGATCAGGTGGTTGGAGATTGTTTCATAGATTGTGTGAACTGTCTTATTGCATTTGCAAACAACAAGCTCAGCGCAGACACAAGTCTCAAAGCTATTACTCTTCTCCGAATTTGTGAGGATCGCTTGGCAAATGTAAGCTAAGTATCTTCTGCAGACTGCTGCTAGGACGCTTCTCACTGAACAACACTGCAATTGTGCTGCTTTTTTCGGAACTGGTAATGTAGCAAGTATAGATCTATTCTGCTTACTGCAGTGTTGCGCTGTATAATACTTTGCAGGGTCAGATACCTGGGAGTGTCCCGAGACTGGGGCCGAATGCAGACCAATCAGATCTCGAGGTGGCGGAGTACTACTGGTTCCCAATGCTTGCTGGGCTGTCTGAGCTCACAACAGATCCTCGAACCGAAGTTAGCAACTTAGCTCTAAACGTTTTGTTTGGCCTACTCAAGGAGCGTGGCCTGAAATTCTCGAGGCTGTTCTGGGACAGCGTCTTTCATCGTATTTTATTTCCTATGTTTGACTACGTTCGACATGCTGGTAAAGATGAAGACAACCCAGCATCGGCAGACCAGTGGCTGAGGGCAACATGCATACAGTCGCTGGAACTTTTATGTGATCTTTTCGGCACTTTCTACAAGGTGCTCTTTTGCAGCCCACTTGAGAGTTGTGTAGTTCTGTGGTATGCATGAATTGATCTGTGAACAAAAATAACGTGATGATTTTCTTATGTTGAATTCTGTACCTGGTGCCTGGAGTGCGCTTTTCAGTGTACAGCCACTCTAGCAGCGCTTCGTGTTCGATGTTTGTTAGCGCCACCCAATGATGTTGCAACTGCTTTCTGCATTTAGGTGTAGAGAGAGTGTATTTCATGAACAAGAGTCCTGCAGCAACTTACTTCAAAACCTCTTACTATTGTGAATTTTGCAGGACGTTTCGTTCTTGTTACCTGCGCTTCTGGATATTTTGCTGGACTGTGCCACTCGTCCAGATCAAACCATGGCAGCAATTTCAATGGGTGCTCTAGTGCGGCTCTCTGAAGTGGGTGGAAGCCAATTCAATGAGAGTGACTGGACTACTTTACTGGACAGCATCCGGTACGTTAATGTCTATATACTCTACTAGTCCTACTTATCTCGAGAATTCTAGTCAATCTAGAGCTTGAGAGTCCATCTCTTTGGTGCTGAAATATTCATGATATATAAGCATCCTGATTGGCTTTCTGCGTCTTGTGAAGGGTTGCGTGTTACAGTACCCAGCCAGTGGAACTGCTGAACCCGGAGAGCATGTCGACCTTCGGGCGAGATTATGTCTCGTTACCCAGGAAGCTGTCTTTTATGACCTCGTCATTGACTTCGAGAGGTCATCAGAGCCCAAGTGAACAGTCTGAGCCAGATATAAATCATTCCGAACTCCACGGCAATGGGACAGCTGAGGGAACGTCTGGTAGAATAAGCAATAGCAGAGTATCGAAGATATATCGTGAGCAGAGTTTGGGCTCTTCGACTGATGAACGGCTTGAAAGACTGAGTATAGCCGACTCAGAAGGTAGTGCCCGTGATTGCTTCGTCCCTTCTGATTTAAAATTCCTAAGTTTAAGATGATGGACGTGCTAGGTTTTGTAGGTTCCGAGGGAACAGCTTCAACAGACAACAAAGTGGCGACTCAGTCATCGGGGCGCTCTTTCATAGGCAACGTCATGGATACGTTTATGTTGAAAAACACAACCTTCAGGAGTGTGCGAGCAAAACCTGTGGAAGCTGCTGGAATTGATTCATTCCAGGTAATCCAATACATCAACTCCCTTCTCTTTAAGTAGGATATTATTAGTATCGGAACAAACGAATGCAAGGTCTCTGCAAGATTGTTCATAAAATCTTAACCCTACCAGATCCTTTCATAAGAGACATTACGTGACAGCACGATGGATGCAGGGCAATATATTCATCAGCTGAAGTGTGCAGGACTTGGATGTTGGCGACCAAGATCCCGATGACAGTAAGCAGGAGAGCGTTTTACTGCAGAGTGTGAGGACCAAATGTGTGACACAACTTTTGCTCTTGGGTGCTCTCGACAGTTTCCAGGTGAGAAACTCTTGAATCAACTTTATTATCTATGTGATGATTACCTCGTTGTCATGCCTTGCTTGTTAACACTAGGGATTGGACAGAAAAACCACTGGCAAAGACTACAACCATCACACAAGCGATTGTTTATGGACATTCTTTCATCGATGGCGGATTTTGCTGCTTCTTACAACAGTGATCTCAACCTCCGAAGTAGAATGCAACATGTCTGCGGAGACAGGTACGCTTTTACTTGGAAGTTTAGGATGCCTTTTTCCGTAGGATGGCTGCATTGACAAGATTTTCCTCTTTGGCTCAGACCTCCTCCCAATCTACTGCGCCTGGAGACCGAGGGCGCACAGGTCTACCTTGCAGTGCTCAGCAAAACAGCTACTGAGACTGGTGACGAGGAAGGATCACTTCGTGAAGCTGAGGGCACAGGAGAACCAGATCTGAGAGAGGAGGCTGAGACGCGACTTGTGTCATATTGTTGCCACATTTTGGAAGAAGTTTCCACACTGCAACCCGCTGCAAGAGAGGCGGTGGATGCTGATTATCACCGAGCGCTGGCTTTGCGCTCGCCAGTTACTGTCCAGGTACACTGACGAGTTTAATTGGTGTCCCACAATATTTAGTGTCTAATCTACTGTAGAAACATAAACACTGTCATGCACTACTAGTATAACATGGAACAGCTACGCCTAAAGCGTAGCTTTTTGAATGGGGGATTATCCTAGTAGTGATGGTTTACTGTAGGAAGATATGAGAACATATGAGAGGGCAAATGAATGTAGACCTTGTTCAATGTAAGTACGATGTAGTGTCCCACTTTCTTACCACATACCTGCCTTGGTATTCGCATAGATATCAATCGTTCACTTTCGGTGTCATGTACACTAATTAGACTAATTAACAGTCTAGTGAACATACAGACATTATCAAAGCTAAAACCTGCGTGAATAATGCTCAGAATGGTTTGGCTCTCTGACGTAGTACTGGCGTGTGCCTGCAGGTCTTGAATGCAATGAAAAACATGGATTCCTCGATATTCAAAAAGCATTTGTCAGAGTTTTACCCGTATTTTACCAAGCTCATCTGCAGTGACCAGGTTCAATCTAGAAATTTCTACATGGATTGATTCGCATTTGGTTTAAGCATCTGGTATGGTTGCAGTACACGAGATGGTCATCAATTCCTGGACTCATTTACTAAGTTGCGTTTGTGCAGATGGATGTGAGGAGAGCACTGGGCGAACTCTTTCGAGTGCAACTGGTGGCTCTTCTACCATGAATGCTTTGAACTGGAACATCTGGAGGTTTTCTGGAGAAGTGGCTTTCTCTTGAAAGGTTAGACTTTCTTAGGCATTGAGGCGGCATTCTTTGCCTAGCGAACCTGCTCTGTGGCATTGCTCTCTCATTTGATCGAGCGCTCATTCTTTTTAATGCACTAGGCTGCGTAGGCTGTAGTTTTGTGAAACTTCTCATCAGCAGTACTTGCTTTTGTACATAGTTGTAGTCATGAAGACCTGCATTTAGTGATCCGACCTGGTTATTAGAGAGGGTCCCCATAACCCATAAGATTGGATACTACCCGATAGCTTGTAGCAGTTTCTCTAAACCATAGATTTATCTTGACACCACTTCAACTGGAGCCCTAGTTCCGTTACCTCTATGAATTATTTGCCTACTAACCATTCAGCAATTCATGATTTCCCATTTCTTCCCTTAATCAAGAAAAAACATTTATCGAGCAATGTTTGTTTTAAAACTGACTCTGGGGCGAGCACTTCCCTGTGAGAAGGCCAAATCTAGGTGAGTGGAGTTAATAAAAAAATCTGAAAAATCACAAAAGGGGTTTTGGGGTTGTAGTTTTCTAAGTTTTTAGGCTTTCTATCTAGTACCAATAATTGCTCACCTGCGTTTTAACCAAGAGGAAGCCTCAAAGTCCGATTCTCCATATACCAAACCAACAATGAACATCTTAGGGCAATATTTTAGAAACACCTCTAATTGAGTATATGAGGTGCTTTTTGACATCTACTCTTTCTGTTGTCGCCAATCTGGTCGGTGAGTACAAAATCGCTTTTTTCAATAACAGACCTGTTCAAAGGCTTACAGGATCTGTTCAAATGCTGTAAGGAAAGCAGAACTCTTTTTACTCAACATAATGCCATTGTATTCTGTGGCATAATCATTAAGGTTCTTGGGTTCTAAAACACTAAACCCTGAAGCTTGATGTCCTTGGGATATGGCGATGTGGATCATGTACTCGCTCACTTTCATTCGCCGCTTATTTAAGGTGAGCTTCGTTCAGTTTTATAGTGAGTCAATGGTGAGCTTGTCTCCTTGAATTTGAGTATCATTGTGCTGGGAAATTGTCATTAGAGTTGGCTGCTGTTCTGTTTTCAATGAATACTGGTGAGCATGTCTTGTTTTATTCTGAGTCACGTTCAGTCCACGATGGATGCCGGTGAGCATGTCTTAACTAGCAGGATGACCCTCTACATGAACAATGTGTAAGTTCAGCTAGTCCTCTAAATAATCATGATGGAAACTTCAACTTCCACACTCAAGCCACAGTTACAATTGGACCATTTTTAGAGTGAGTGTCTTGTTTCACCAAGTTAGGAGAACTGTTCGATCCATGGCCTAAATAAGTTTCAGCATACACTAAACTTCACGCAAAGCGAAAATGAGTACTATCAATCTCGGAGCAAAAGCACACGAATTGCAACACCAGCTACACCATTGAAACTGGTCTATTACATAAACACAAGACTGTATAGTTACCAGAAATAATGAATTACGTTCGGAATTGTCTCGTATGTTACACAAAAAGATGGAACCTTGCGATTCCGATTCAGGAGCTCTACAATGTACAATCTACCAGCTACTTGTACGCTTAGAATGCAACGTCGTCTAGAGGACGGTGGTGGTATGACGGCGCCTGCCCATGCCGGTGAGGTTGTTCTTGATGCGGCGCAGGTAGTACAGCGGATTCATGCTGTTCATGCGCGCCCGAGTATGCGCCCTCTGATGCGCCACGGGGTGCGTCATCTTGTTCTTCTGCCATCGCAGCCGAGCCAGTGGGTTGTACCTGCACGCCATTGCACTCCACCACCATCAGCACTCAAACTCAAATGCAACAATTGCATCCCGACCAATACCAGTTCTATTGACAATGCACAGAACCCATGAGGAGATGATTGGTTACCTCTGCAAGCGCCATCTCGCGTTTCCTCGGGGGTGAGTGGCAGCGGCAACATGAGCATCGGCAGATCTCAAAGCGTCCATGGCTAAAGCTGCTGAAGATGGAGTGGAAGAGAATGTGAAAGAGAATGAAGAGTGTTGCGAAGAGTGTGAGTGGGATTGAATGCTGCTGATGGTGTCGGCAGTAAAGATTAGAGCTCATTTAAACGAAGTGTTCCCAGGACACGTGTTGGAAATTTTACTGTTGATACTTTATAAAGCACGCCACGTGGCTGGTGTGAGTCGATACCGATGTGGATCCAAACGAATATAGGGGTGAGATTCCCTGCTATTGGACAGGTGTATGTCAGTTTCCAAATAAGCGAGTTGCCAAGTCGGACTACTGATTCAATTTTCATTAGATTCCTCCGATACTTGTAATTTGAATCCTTTTGAGGTGAGACAAGGGTACGTTAGGTCAGAATTTTACACTTTGCGTTTCCGTAATGAGGCTTGTACATGAGTATACGTGAGTGGATGGTCGTGATATCATCCTTCTAGAAACATTCCCAATTTCCCATCTCTTACTGCTGTTTTAATTTCTCACTGAATCCATATAGCTGATCAATCTATGAATTAACAAGGGCGGTGTGGTAGTTTTTATAGAAACCATACTGCTCGCACAAATGCAGAGTAATCGTCGATCTTAAACCTCTAGCTATCGATCAACAACTACGATTGTTTCTACTGATCAGTAACTACCGCGATTTTCGAATGTATCCATTGGCGACTTTCTTGAGCGTTTATGATTCGTTCCATGACGTTGGTTCATAAGTATGAGTGTTATAGGATTAGGGTACCTTGTCTGAAGATTCGGTTGTGCTCTTGTAGTGGAGTGTTCGCTCAGGTAGTGGTTCCCAACAAGAAATAACTTGATTGCCACATTTGAAGAGTACATGCTTCTGACAGGTTTTTTAACGTGTGGGTGCTAGAGCGTTGATAACTCCGCTACTGTACTTCCGCTTTTAACAAATAGCCGAGTAAATCGTTCAAATCTGCTCCAGAGGAGATTTTTTGTTTTTTTGTTTCAAAACGCAAATGGATGGAATTTTATTCGTTGCAGGAATGTATTACAGATCCTCATCGACCTTAGCCACCAGAGCTGATTTCGAAGCGGACAATGACGACGTGCCTACGTAAGTTAGAAGAAAGTAAAACCTAGAGTACCTGATATGTTCACTCAAGGAATAACGAATCACAACTGCTGAATAACTTTCGCAACATCTGTACCCTTGCGGAGAAACGAGTTTATGCACAAAAAAATGATGAATCACATTCAAAATTAACTCATATATTACAGGGGAAATGCACCCAGGCGTTGTCAACCCAAGAGTGCGCCAAATCGTGACTTCAGAAACTATACACTGTGCATTCTACATGTTCGCTTAGAATGCAACGTCGTCTAGAGGACGGTGCTGGTGTGACGGCGCCTGCCCATGCCGGTGAGGTTGTATTTGATGCGGCGCAGGTAGTACAGCGGATTCATGCTGTTCATACGCGCCCGGGTATGCGCCCTCTGGTGCGCCACGGGGTGCGTCATCTTGTTCTTCTGTCACCGCAGCCGCGCCAGTGGGTTGTACCTGCACACCATTGCACTCCACCACCATCAGCACTCAAACCCAATTGCAGCTATTGCATCCCAACCAATACCAGTCCATTGACAATGCGCAGGAGCCATGATCAGGGAATGCTTAGTTACCTCTGCAAGCGCCACCTCGCGGTACCTCGGGGGTGAGTGGCAGCGGCCACATGAGCATCAGCAGATCGCAAAGCGTCCATAACTGAAGATTGAGTGAAAGAGAATGTGAAAGAGAATGAAGAGTGGTGCGAAGAGTGAGAGTGGTATTGAATGCAAACTGATGGTGTCGGCATTCAAGGTCAGAGCTTATTTAAACGCAGGCCTCCCAGGACACTTGTCAGTTGGTCACACATGATACCTTCCTGAGCACGCCACGTGGAATGTTTTGGCCAATCTGGATTTGGATCCAAAGAGTGACGGCGAGATTCCCCCTGTTGCCAGGTGTACAAGCGAGTTGCCAAGTCGGATTTCTGATCCCTTGTTCAGGAGGTCCCTTCGAAACTTTGCAGGTTGGATACTTCTGAGGCGAAACGATGCATAATGATGCTCCTTGAAATGAAATGATGCATGTCGAAATCCACACGGTACCAAGAATGGTTCACAGGCCCTTTTAACACAAAGGTCTTGAAGCTTTTGGGGTGTCATTGTTGGGCCCCATTTTTAGGAATTGTAAAAAATCCAACTTCAAAATTCATAACAAATTGTAGGAGGGTTCAAAATTAGCTATTCCGATTGATCTAAGCTCCCACTTACTTTCAAATACACAAAAATACTCACATCGTTAACCCATCACAAGTTTGTTAAGGTGAAATTCGTGTCATTCTGGAGTAGTCCTCCTTAGAGGTCAAACTTTTACTCTATGTTTCCGTTACAAGGGTTGTTCATGTGAGTAGCTTGGACTCCACACGTATGATTGTTCTAAGATTAGGGCACCTTGTCTCAAGATTCAGTTGTGCATTTGTAGTAGGCCGTTCACTCAGATAGTGGTTCACAACAAGAGATACCTTGATTATAACAAAGAGCACACGCTTCTGGTACATTTCCGAACGTCTGGGTGCTGAAGCAATGTGATATCCACTAAAGTAGTTCACTTCTGTCTGGAGCAGATAGCCGAATGAATCGATCGAATATACTGTCTCAGCTCGAGAGCAAATCTCCAATCGAACAATGAAGACACTGATTACAAAACTCACGGAGTAATGAACAAAACACAACTGCCGACTACTTTTCAGCAACGTTTAAACCGGGCGATGCAAGGAATAAAATGTATGCACAGAAAAACGGTGGAACACCTTTAAGTTCAACTAATATGTTACAGGGGAAAATCGCACCCTAATACAATCGACCTCGGGTCGCACAAAATCGTGGTTCAAAAACTCTAGAGTCACTGCTATACAATCTGTGTGCTACTTGTTCTCTCACAATGAAATGTCGATTAGATGACGGTGGTGGTGTGGCGGCGCCTGCCCATGCCAGTGAGGTTGTATTTGATGCGGCGCAGGTAGTACAGCGGATTCATGCTGTTCATGCGCGCCCGAGTATGCGCCCTCTGATGCGCCACGGGGTGTGTTATCTTGTTCTTCTGCCACCGTAGCCGAGCCAGTGGGTTGTACCTGCACACCATTGCACTCCACCACCATCAGCACTCAACTCAAATGCAACCAATGCATCCCGACCAATACCAGTTCTATTAACAACGCACAGAAGCCATGATCAGGGGATGCGTAGTTACCTCTGCAAGCGCCACCTCGCGGTACCTCGGGGGTGAGTGGCAGCAGCAACATGAGCATCAGCAGATCGCAAGGCGTTCATGATGAAGAGTGTCGAAGTTGATGGAAAAGCAAGAGATCGGTTGATGAGTAGAGAATGCGGACTGTTGAACTGGGATCGATGAGAGAGATGAGAATGCCGACTGTCGGAAGAAGTTCGGTATGGAGTAAAGAGCAAGGGTGTGGTTCAATGGAGTGGATGGGGGCTTTTGTATTGAGCGCGGGAAGAACACGTGTCATGGATCATGCCACCTTGGCACTTTGCCAGGCTGGACGTATATTTTCGAGGCTCATGGGATATGAACGGCTGAGAAGGGTCGCTGCCAGGTGTCACGGTGAGAAGAAGGGATCCATTCGAGGCTTGCTGACATGTCAGCCTGGGATGGTTTCAACTTTCAATTGCTAAAATAGATTTCTCTGGATCTTGTTTTTGGAGTTCGCATGCTCTTGTATCCCCTGCCACTTGCCCTCTAAGGGTCGGTACTTCATCAGAATTAACAAATTTTTGAAATAAAAACAAAGACGTTTGATGTTTCTTATTTAACCCCGGAGCTTTCTAAACATAAAATCCGTTTTTTAGGATTTTGGGCAGCCTAGATGAAGGGTCTAATTTTGGTACTTTTTCTTCCAATTTGGTGTGAGTGTAGTGATACATATAAGTTGTAAGTAATAAAATCTACTGAGCCAAATTGTAAAGTTTAAGTCTTTTAGGACAATCTCTAAGTTGCCAGTTGATATGGGGTACTTTAAATTTTGATTTTTATTTTAAAATTAGGAAATATGTTCAGAACCGAATCATTACTTACATTTCCAAATGTTATAAGTTGAAACTTTTACCAATTCTACAAGGACAGCTCCTAAAAATCTCAAAAACAATCTTTAGAATGCTGAAACTATTGGAAGACAAACTTTGGATATCATGAACTTTCAAATGTTAACATCCAAAAGTCAACTTTTTGAAAAGTTTGAAAAAATCGTCTTAGGTACAAGATCTTAGTAAAATTGGAGTTTTGAAAAAAAAAAAAAATAAATAAATAAAAAATAAATAAATAAATAAAAAATTGATCCTCCCTTTGGGAGTGCATATCTGTGCTAAGATTTTTGTTGTCGACAACTTATTGTGGTTTAATTTTGTCTTTGAATTAACGGTTCATTTCCTAATACTTTATACTTCTCTTTACTATTACATAGTAGAAAATTTTAAAACATGAAATCCTGTGCAAATGGAATAAATTATTCAAATGCACAAAAATAGATGATAATACCTTACCTTGCTAGTTCCTACCAACTATAAACATGCTATAAGTTCAATATGTACAAATAGAATGTTTCCTTGTCCTACCCATACTTGGTCTACTAAGTTTCTTCAAGAACACATTGTGCTCACTTTCACATAACTTACAATATGTGAGAGACAATGAACATCCCTTCCGAAAAAGTACATACAAACCCTCGGTTAATACAGATGCAAAACCCACACCTCCAAATACCTCTAAATACTACCTCCAAACATTAAACATCGTCATGGCAGTAGACAGAGACTATTGCTATGAGCTGCAAGGAATGTATTCAGACGTATTCACTTGTGAGATGATCATTCCCTTTCTATAGATTTGTCTGTTGGACACCTTTTCTCAGAATTGGGTACTAAATTCGCAGAGGATATTTCACTCAAACATTGATAACCCCAGAGATTCCGGACAACTCTGATAGTTTTCCGAACAAGTCGGCGGCAAGTCGCTGTGTACACCAGTAAAGCCAAACTAAAATCGGACAACCGGTAATTCTCAATTGAACGTGGTCACTCAGGGAATAAAAAGTCACATGTAATACATACATGCGTAAGCCAAGACAAAGAAATGATGAATAACCTTCAGAATTACCTCATATGTTACAGGGGAAAACTGCACCCTAGACTGATCGACCTAGGGCCGGGTGCGCAAAATCGTAAAATATACACTGTACATTCAACTCTAACCCGATCTATCTCAAAGTGGACTCGTCTAGAGGACGGTGGTGGTGTGGCGACGCCTGCCCATGCCGGTGAGGTTGTATTTGATGCGGCGCAAGTAGTACAACGGATTCATGCTGTTCATGCGCGCCCGAGTATGCGCCCTCTGGTGAGCCACGGGGTGCGTCATCTTGTTCTTCTGCCACCGCAGCCGTGCCAGTGGGTTGTACCTGCACACCATTGCACTCCACCACCATCAGCACTCAAACCCAAATGCAACCATCGCATTCCGACCAACACCAGTTACATTGACAATGCACACAAGCCATGAGTGGATGCTTAGTTACCTCTGCAAGCGCCACCTCGCGGTACCTCGGGGATGAGTGGCAGCGGCAACATGAGCATCGGCAGATCGCAAGGCGTTCATGACTGAGTCTGCTCGAGATCGAGAGGAAGAGAATGGGTTTGATGTTCGAGAGAAGGAAGAGTATGATTAATATTGAATGCAGATGATGGTATCGATCAAGCATAGGAGCTCATTTAAAAGGAGTGTTCTCATGACACATGTCTAGACCTCACTCAAATGTCAAGCGATCATGCCACGTGGATGGTGTGCGCCGATAAGGATTGGGATCCAAGAACATGGACGGTTAGAATTCCCTGTTGCCAGGTGTATAAGCAAGTCGCCAAGTCGGACTACAGATTCTTTGTTCAATATATTCCTTCGATACTTTGCGTTTTGGATTCTTTTGAAATGAATCGCGAGGGTAACTTACATGAGGTTAGAACCTCGTACTCTACGGTGTCGTGATTGGGCTTCTGCATGTGAGTAGCTTTGGCTTTACATGCGTGAATGGCCACTTTTTGAGAGATATCCCCAATCATCTGTGTTCCTACTGTTAACCCTTAAATGGCCTTCCACTCCCCAATGGGCAGCCCGAAATTGGATCTCAGCATCTTTTGGACTTGGGCATCATGAATAGTGCACTTTTTGAACTTGGGCATCATGAATGAACCAATCAATGATGAGCTTGCAACCTCCTACAAGGTTTTGTGCAACCCCAACCTACCTACCACAATCCTTTCAAATCACATATCTCTCATACAAATTGTGATTTGGATTGTGAAATCTTACTATGTGGATGCATCATAAGAAGGTGACCACAATGATATAAAAATATAAGCAAAAAGTGAAGAATCAAATGAGCTACAGAGAAGATTCTGCAGGAAAACAGCCCGAGGGGCTGACAAGGCCGTTTAAGGGTTAAAACGAGAATTTGAGTTCTCACTTGATCCATACTGCCAATTAATGAATCAACAGAACCGTTGTGGAAGTTAGTGCATACAAAACTTACTGTTCGGTGAAGATGCAGCATAATCGTCCATCTTAATCCTTCAGCCATTAGTCAACACAGACGAGCACTACTGCTATTCCCGACCGTATCATTTGCGGGTTTCTGGAGCGTATGTGATTTGTTCCATGACGTACGACTATTTCAAAATTAGGGCACCTTATCTCAAGCTTGGGTTAGAGCATGACCAGCCCTCTACGGCAGGCCGGCCCGCAAGGCCGTCCCAAAATGTGAAAGGCGCCGCTTGTCAGCGGTTACGAAGCCCAGCCCAACACGGAGGGCAGGGCCCGCTCACGAATCACCCACCAATCACACCACCTCACATTCCGCTTTTCATAGCTTTCTTTAGAAATCATTTCTTGCCAATGAAATTTCTGCCACGTGGCTCTCACTCATTAATTAAAGTGGACACTATAACTTGAGTGAAGGCACGGGATAACTTGGAGTTTTGGTGGGCTAGAATTTAGGGTACTGCAACCCTCTTGACCGGGTTACCGGGTTAGTGTGTGGGCTGGGGCCCCTGGCACTTCATATCCGGCTCCATGCTCCGGCCTGCAGTGCGGGCTGGTCATGCTCTTAGGGAATTGCTGGTGACTAGGTTTGCCTAGATATTTAGTTCTAAAGGAGGTAAAGCTTGATGGTAACAAAGAGTACGAACTCCAGGTAGATTCTAGAACGTGGTGGTGCGGAGCATTGACACATCCGACAGTTCAATTCCATCTCCTGGCAAATGGCCTAGTACATCATTCGACTCTCCTATCTCAGCTTCAGAGCATATCTAGGGATCGGTAATGAAGACACTAGAGCGTGATTACAGAAAGTTCTTTTGATAAAGGAAACACATGAATCACCTGATACTCTTTGTCCACTCACTGCATATGTCCACTCACAAATTATGAAGCCTTTTCACAACATTTAAATCGGTACGAGAAATAAGATGTATGCGCAGAAAAATGGTGAAACACCTTCAAAATTTAAATAATATTTACAGGGGAAAATTGCACCCTAATACAATCGACTTAGGGTCGCCCAAAATCGTGGACACCGTTCAGAAACTCTACAATCACTGTACAATATGTTCTACTCTTCCACTCAAAAAGCAACGTCGTCTAGATGTGGCGGCGCCTGCCCACACCGGTGAGGTTGTTCTTGATGCGGCGCAGGTAGTACAGCGGATTCATGCTGTTCATTCGCGCCCGAGTATGCGCCCTCTGGTGCGCCACCGGGTGCGTCACCTTGTTCTTCTGCCACCGAAGCCGAGCCAGTGGGTTGTACCTGCACACCATTGCACTCCACCGCCATCAGCACACAAACCCAAATTCAACCATTGCATCCCGACCAGTACCACTTCCATTGACAACGCACAGAAGCCATGAGGGGATGCGTAGTTACCTCTGCAAGCGCCACCTCGCGTTTCCTCGGGGGTGAGTGGCAGCGGCCACATGAGCATCGGCAGATCGCAAGGCGTTCATAGCGAAAGGTGTGAAATCTGGTGCAACAAATGAGGATGGTGCTACTGCTGAACTTCAAATAGATCGAAAACTGTCTGGAAATGAGCAGAGATTGGGGATAAGTGTAAAGATCGTGCACTGACACTGGCGAAGAAATACTTCTGTGTTGCTTCGGGGCAGAGGGGGCACTATATGTGATGAGTATGGAGGGAGTCGGTGACAGGTGTTATGCGATGGGGCGATGTGACATGTCGTGACGCTGTTGGATCTGTGCATGTACGTAGAGGTACGGATTATACTTGTTCTTATTGTACGTGAAAATGCACGTAGTCCAGAAGTTTCTTTCTTTCTACAGTATATGGACATGTTCGACCTTTCCATACACAGATAGATAGATAATACTTGTATTGCAGGACTACTATAAGGAACCAATGAATTTTATTTCAAGAATTTTCCTTGACATGCTTGTTATTTAGATGAATGCTAAAAACTTTGTAGTTGGTGATATTTTGATTGCAAAAAGTGCAAATTACGTAATATTCACATGTTTCTGAAATAAATAGTCAAGTGATTTGCTTACTTTATCACTTCTTTGACCGTAATAAAAAAATAATTGAAGTGGAAGGGTCCAAGAACAGCCTTTGTTATAAACAGCCTTTAATTTGTGGAAGGGTCCAAGAACAGCCTTTGTTTTTCAGAATTTGAGCTTGTAATGTATATTTAGAATCACCCTAGTGTGCTTCCACCCTTGTGGTCAATGCTTTACTTACCCATTACTGGAGAGCATTTCAAGTGACAAAATTGGGTTCATAATGGACAAATAAAAATTACAAGCAATTGATTATCAGCTCTAGCCTCACGGATGTAGGTCATTACAATATTATTGATGGATGACCTTGGGCACCTAGATATGGAGGGCACGGCAGGTTGCGTGGAACCAATCTATGTATTTTTATTAAATTGTGAGATTAGAGTTCTCTCACTCACGGACAATTTTGAGATATTGTGTTGCTTTAGTTTGTACATTCTTCTAGGTTGGTCAAACTTGCTCAAGGAGGAGTCTTTGGTTGTGTTAGAATTACATGACATTGATATCTAGGTAAGTATTATTTGCATGGTTTTAAGATGGATGTACACAATGCACAAGTAGAGGAGGCCAAGACATTCCTTATGGACAAATTATTGTGATTTGATTGTGTCTTTACATTTCATCATTTCATGTTATTATTTCAAAGACTACTCTTTACTGATACATTTATTTCAGAGATCACTCTTTGCTAATACATAGTAAATAAGTTTACGTCCTATCTTACCACCAACTCCAAACATGGTATAAATTTAATGCAAATAGAATGCTTGATCCTTTTACCATTACTTGGTCCACGAAAATTTTATAAGAGAAGGATTGAGCTCAATTTCACATAACTAACAATACGTAAGAGACATTCAACACACCTTCCGAAAAAATTGAGTACCCTACATGTCAATACAAACCCTCGGTTGATAATGATGCAAAACCAACAGTATTTACTACCTCAAAATACTAAACCTCGTGATGGCAGTCGACAGAGACATTTGCTATGAGAAACTGTCCAGACGTCTTCACTTGTGAGATTCATGGACAGAGATGATCATTTCCATTCCAAAGAATCATCTGTATGATTGTTCCATGATTAGGGCACCTTTTTCAGAATTGGGTTCTGTATTCGCAGAGGATATTTCACTCAAAACATTGATAACCCCGAAGAATCCAGAAAACTCAGATCCATTTCCGGACATGTCGGCGCCAAAACAGTGCACCCAAGTAGAGCCAAACTAGAATCGGACAACTCCAATCCGGTAATTCTCTACTCAATGTGTTCACTCACGGATTGAAACGTCACATATAACAAATGCGTACGCAAAAACAAGAAATGATGAACCACCTTCGGAATTACCTCATATGTTACAGGGAAATTGCACCTTAGACTAATCGACCTAGGGCTGCGCAAAATCGCAAACTATACACTGTACATTTAACTCTAACTCGACCTTTCTCAAATAGAGTCGTCTAGAGGATCGTCTAGATGTGGCGGCGCCTGCCCACACCGGTGAGGTTGTTCTTGATGCGGCGCAGGTAGTACAGCGGATTCATGCTGTTCATGCGCGCCCGAGTGTGCGCCCTCTGATGCGCCACGGGGTGCGTCATCTTGTTCTTCTGCCACCGCAGCCGAGCCAGTGGGTTGTACCTGCACACCATTGCACTCCACCACCATCAGCACTCAAACTCAAATGCAACCATTGAATCCCGACCAATACCAGTTCCATTGACAATGTACACAAGCCATGATGAGGGGATGCTTAGTTACCTCTGCAAGCGCCACCTAGCGTTGCCTCGGGGGTGAGTGGCAGCGGCGACATGAGCGTCGGCAGATCGCAAGGCGTTCATAACTGAGTCTGCTGGAGATCGAGAGGAAGAGAATGGGTTTGATGTTTGACAGAATGAAGAGTGTGAGTGATATTGAATGCAGATGATGGTATCGGTCAAGGTTGGAGCTTATTTAAATGGAGTGTTTCTAGGACACATGTCTGGAGTTTACTCAAACGTCAAGTGATCATGCCACGTGGATGGTGGGCGCCGATACGGATTGGATCCAAGAACAGGGACGGTAGAGTTTCCGTGTTGCCAGGTGTACGAGCGAGTTGCCAAGTCGGACTACGGATTCTTTGTTCCATAGATTCCTTCGATACTTTGTGTTTTGGATTCTTTTGAGGTGAAACGAGGGTACATGAGGTTAGAACGTTGTACTCTACGGTTACGTAATGGGGTTTGTAGAGATAGAGATAGAGATGAGATAAAAACTCCGGTCCATTTTTCAGGGCCGGCGTGATTAGGGGTTTGTACATGTGAATAGCTTTGGGTGTACGTGAGTGAGTGGTCAGTTTTGGAGAGACATCCCCACCAGTTACTATAGTTATGGTAGACTGTCCTAAAAGCGCCACCTTGAGAGATCTGACCTATTTTTAGCACTACTAAATTCAAAATAAAATTATGACCACATTTGAAATAGGTTTTCGGGAGGATTGCAAAAATTTGCAACATGTAATTCGCATTTGTGGATTTTATACAAAATTCCAAAGTGCTAAGTAAGATTTGACCCAAATGCGTTATATACAAATGAGGTACATCTATATTTTCACAATCTACAAATGAGGTACATCTGTATTTTCACAATCTACAAATGAGGTACAGATCGCTTTTGGGTACAAAGCGCTTTTAGGACTGCCTACCTTAACCCTTAACGTCGAGGGAAGTCCCAATCGGGTCGATCTGCTTAAGGATATGTAATACTGAAGCTTTGACCCAATGTATCTCAAGATCTGGTGAAATTTGAGAAGAACTCTCTGGAATATTAATTGAATACTTATAGACAAGATCTTACGGTTGGAATTCCTAAAATCGAGTCCTAAAAATTTGATTACAGATTTCAGATATGACCCTCTGCAGGTCACTGTAGAGCTTTGACTTTAGGGTTAAACAAGACTTTGAGTTCTCACTTGATCCGATAAAGCCGATTAATGAATCAACAGAACCATTGTGAAAGTCAGTGCATACAAAGCTTACTGTTCATAGAGATGCAGCATGATCGTCAATTGAAATCCTTCAGCCATCTGTCTACACAGACGAGCACTACTGCCATTCCCGACGGAATCCATTTGCTGGTTTCTGGAGCGATGATTTGCTCTATAACGTTCACTCATTCATACGTTTGACTGTTTCAAAATTAGGGCATCTTATCTCAAGAATGGGTTAGGGGTTCCTGTTGATTAGGTTCGCCTAGATATTAGGTCTCACAGAGAAAAAGCTTGACGGTAACAAAGAGTACAAACTCCTGGTAGATTCTAGAACGTGTGGGTGCAGAGCATTGATACATCCAATAGTTTTTATCGTCTAGGAAATAGCCGAGTCCATCGTTCGACTCTACTATCTCAGCTTCAGCTCAACTCTAAGATCGGTAATGAAGACTATAGCGCGTGATTAAAGAACTTCGATGAAGGTAAAACATGAATGACCTGATACTCAACCGCATCTGTCCACGCAAAAATTATGAACCCTTTTCACAACACTTGAATCGTTACGAGGAATAAATTGTATGCACAGAAAAAATGGTGGAACACCTTCAAAATTTTAAAAATATGTTACAGGGAAAATTGCACCTCAACACAATCGAGGTACAAAATCGTGGTTCAGAAACTCTACAATCGCTGTACAATATGTTCTACTCACTCCGCCAAAAATGCAACACCGTCTAGATGTGGCGGCGCCTGCCCATGCCGGTGAGGTTGTTCTTGATGCGGCGCAGGTAGTACAACGGATTCATGCTGTTCATGCGCGCCCGAGTATGCGCCCTCTGGTGCGCCACGGGGTGCGCCATCTTGTTCTTCTGCCATCGCAGCCTCGCAAGCGGGTTATACCTGCACACCATTGCACTCCACCACCATCAGCACACAAACCCAAATGCAACCATTGCCTCCCGACCAACACCAATTCCATAGACAACGTATAGAAGCCAAGATCAGGGGATGCGTAGTTACCTCTGCAAGCGCCATCTAGCGTTTCTTCGGGGGTGAGTGGCAGCGGCCACATGAGCATCGGCAGATCGCAAGGCATTCATAGCGAATAGTGTAGAATCTGATGTAAAAACCGAGAATAGCGCTACGTTGATGAGATCGTAAACTGGATATGAGCGATGAACTGTATGAGGATGAGCGATGATGATGAGGTACTGGGGGCAGAGGGGGCTCTATATGAGATGGCAATGGCGGGAGTCGGGACAAGTGTCATGCTGCAGAACTCGGTTGACATGGCGTGACGTGATTCGCTGGTATGGGTGATATTTAACTGCCAGATGGCGTGCTGATTGGATGTGGTATAATGCCACGTAGCCAGCAGGTTGTGTACTGTTGGCTACGGATATCCAAATGTAAGGTAGACCTGCCGTCATTTATCCATGTTCAGATGGGTGTTAATTCTTGATAGCCATTTAAAAATTAAAAAGAAGAAAAATAGTTAATTTATATTAACCCCTAACTCTTTTTAAAATCCGAAACGGGTTTTGGAGGTTTCCGCATGAGAAAAACTCAGCCAACTTTAACCGTTATAATCTCACAAATGAGGAAGAATGAACGGTTCAAATTTGGTATGTTAGAAGAATGTCAAGTGAACTTTGAGATCTTGCGGTTGAATCTTTTAAATAATGCTCGGATTGAGATGTTTTGAGCTTAATCTAAAGGAAGGTCAAATTTTATGACTTAGACCGTTTTGCAACAAGGAGAGTTAGGGGTTTAAAAACACGGGGTTAGGGTAAAAAAATTCTGGATAATCCTGGCCAAAATCTAAGTCATGTACCCTCATAGATTGTGGGATCACAACATATTAGTACTAATAAACAGATTGTGAAATTTCATCATTTTCACTTTGGAGTGAAAATCCTACCAACAAACGAATTGCAATCAAAATATCACCAACTAGAAATTTTTTTGCCTTTATCTAAATAACATTCTTGTCTAAAAAAATGCATCAAAAGAATTCATTGGCTCCTGTAGTAGCCTTGGAATGGTGAAAAGTGCCAAAAAAATTACAAAAATAAGTAGTCTAAAACTACACCTCTTGCACTCAGGCCTACGCATAATTTTCAAAACACCTTCAATTAGGTCAAGATTTCTACCACTAAAACAAGTGGATGAAGGACATATAGCTCCTTAAAGTTCATATTTTTTTTTTTTGTAAAAACATCATAGCAAATTCAATACTAAACTCATCTGGATCAAAACGTTTACAAATAGAAAGTTGTAAAAATCCATCATAACATCAATAATTATGTAAAAAAAAATTCATGAAAATTTTTTTTTGCTTTCACAAAATTGGCTTGCAATGGTTAAACATGCCCAATGCTTGAAATCCCAAAACTAAATGTTGTTGGCACTAAAATGCATGCCATTAATTTTTACTTTATTGTATGGGTTTGCAATTTTCACTGAACAAACCAAGCTTGATTCGGTACCCAACCCTAGTGATTTCGTCAAAAACAACTTTGGTGGAAGAAGTATTGCTCTTCAAAGTTTATGCCCTACATCCAAAATGTATCAAAACCGGCAACCGCAAGGATGTTTAGGGGCTATATTTTGAGAGATCATAACATCCAAAGTTTGTCCTCCAAGTTTTTTTGGGTATTGTGAAGATTTTTTGAAATTTTATAGGCAGCCCTTGTAAAATTGGTAAGCTTTTTGACTTTGGTCACTTTGGAATTTCATTAGTGATTTTGTAATGAACATATTTTTTGAAGGAAAAAAAAAAAAAAAAAAAAAAAAAAAAAAAACTTTTTAAGCTGCCCCATCTCGGCTTGCAATTCTAGGATTGTCTTCGAAGACTTCCAAATAAAAAATTTACTTTGTAAATTTTACCACAAACACTTTGCAATATAAGGAGCACCCAATAAAAATCTTAGGCAAAAATATATCTTTTTAACACCTTCATCTAGCCTCTGTGAGTTTGCAACAACCCATTTCCGACTTCAAGGAAGGTTAGGGGTAAAGTAGGCGTGACAATGCCACAACCAGATACTAGAGATATTAAGGGTGAAATGTTCAAGATTTCAGATAATTTCAGGTGACACTAGTAGAAAAGTGTTCACTTTCGGATGTACTCGTGTGGTGTACCAAGAACACTTTCCTACTAATGTGAGTTGACTCAAAACATAACAGGATAATTAGATCAATCACTTGGATTGCACGCCTCATTTTGTTGTTAAGTGGCTTGTTAAAAGACTTTATAAAAGTATATGGATAACTTAAAATTCAATGATGGATATGTACGGAAAGTTCGAACATGTCCATATACTGTAGAAAGAAATGAAATTCTGGACTACGTGCATTTTCAGGTACAATAAGAACAACAATCCGTACCTCTACGTACATGCACAGATCCAACAGCGTCACGACATGTCACAACGCCCCTTCGCATAACACCTGTCACCGACTCCCTCCATAGTCATCGTATATAGTGCCCCCTCTGCCTTCAAGCACCACAGAACTATTTCTTCGCCAGCGTCAGTGCACGATCTTTACACTCACCCCCAATCTCTGCTCATTTCCAGACAGTTTTCGATCTAGTTGAAGTTCAGCAGTAGCACCATCTTCATTTGTTACACCAGATTTCACACCTTTCGCTATGAACGCCTTGCGATCTGCCGATGCTCATGTGGCCGCTGCCACTCACCCCCGAGGAAACGCGAGGTGGCGCTTGCAGAGGTAACTACGCATCCCCTCATCATAGCTTCTGTGCGTTGTCAATGGAAGTGGTACTGGTCGGGATGCAATGGTTGAATTTGGGTTTGTGTGCTGATGGTGGTGGAGTGCAATGGTGTGCAGGTATAACCCGCTTGCGAGGCTGCGATGGCAGAAGAACAAGATGACGCACCCCGTGGCGCATCAGAGGGCGCATACTCGGGCGCGCATGAACAGCATGAATCCGCTGTACTACCTGCGCCGCATCAAGAACAACCTCACCGGTGTGGGCAGGCGCCGCCACATCTAGACGACGTTGCATTTTGAGGAAATATTGTACAGTGATTGTAGAGTTTGTGAACAACGATTTGTGCGACCCTAAGTCCATTGTATTAGGGTGCAATTTTCTCTGTAACATATTATTTGAATTATGAAGGTGTCCACCACTTTTCTGCGCATACATTTTATTTTTTGCAACAGTTGAAACGACGTGACAGTTCAAATGATTTGAAAAGTGATTTGAAGTTGAGTATCAGGTGATACATCATCGATACGCTGTAATTACGCACTAATGTTTTCGTTTCCGATCCTAGATTTGCTTTGCAGCTTGGATAAAAGAGTCATTGAACGATGTAATCGGATACGTGGAAGAAGATGGAAATAAACTATCGAATCTAGCAGGAGTTTGTACTCTTTGTTACAATCAAGCTTATTCTCCTTGAGAACCAGTATCCAAGTGAACCGACTACAAATCCCTAACCCAACTTTAACAGAAGATACCCTAATTTAAAAAAGTCGTGCGTATGAATGAACGTCATCAAACAAATCACGTACGCTCCAGAACCCGCAAACGGATACGGTCGGGAATGGCAGCAGTGCTCGTCTGTGTTGACTAATGGCTGAAGGATTAAAATCATGGTGCATCTCTACGAACAGTAAGTTTTGCATGCACTGACTTCCACAATGGTTCTGTTGATTCATTAATCGGCTGTATGAATCAAGTGAGAACTCAAAGTCACGTTTAACAGTACACTAAATTTGATAATTAGTGTTAAATTATTATAAGATTTGATAATGCTATAAGTTTTTATTTTTGTTTAAATTTTCTTACCAAGAGCATTGACTTTGATACTATATAAGGACCCCCATCTTGGCCAATATAGTGGGTAAAATTATTGAACAACAGTAAAAACTTAGAACATGTTTATGTAAATTAGTGTATCTAACACTAATTATCAAATTTAGTGTAATAACAGATGGGGATGGCTCTCAAAAGCTTGACAATTCACGCACGTAAACCCGAAGCTACTCATAGCCTGGGCACACCAAGGGTCCAGCAGCCCCAAAACCCCAGCCCTGCTTTTGGGGCGGGGGGGTAGGGGCCTCCAGATCCCCTGCTGGGGCTGCTGGAGCTGCTAGTGGCAAGGCAGGGGCTTACCTCCAGCAGGGGGCCTCCCTGCCCGGCTGGAGCCCCTGCCGACGCAGCGGGCAGTTAGTTTTTTTTTTTTTTTTTTTCTCTTCCCTTTTTTTTCCGAATTTGTAATTTTAAAATTTTAAAATTTAAAATTTTTTGGGGGGCTGGCTGCCCCCCTTTTTGTAGCAGCCCCTGCTGGACCGGCCTGCTGACGCAGGGTCACACCGGCCCAGCAGGGGTTCCAGCCCACCAGCAATGCTGGCTGGACTGGCTGGGCTGGTGGGCTTGGTGTGCCCAGGCTATCACATGTACTGTACAAGCCCCGTCGCGAAACCGTAGAGTACAAAGTACAAACCTCATGTACCCTCGTTTCACCTCAAAAGAATCCAAAACGCGAAGTATCGAAGGAATCTATTAAACGAAGAATCCGTAGTCCGACTTGGCAACTCGCTCGTACACCTGGCAACACGGAAACTCTACCGTCCCTGTTCTTGGATCCAATCCGTATCGGCGCCCACCATCCACGTGGCATGATCGCTCGACGTTTGAGTAAGCTCCAGACATGTGTCCTGGAAACACTCCTTTGAAATAAGCTCTAGGCCTGATCGATACCGTCATCTGCGTTCATTACTACTCACACTCTTCATTCTCTCCAATATCATTTCCATTCTCTTCCTCTCGAATTCCAACAGACTCAATCATGAACGCCCTGCGATCTGCCGATGCTCATGTAGCCGCTGCCACTCACCCCCGAGGCAACGCGAGGTGGCGCTTGCAGAGGTAACTAAGCATCCCCTGATCATGGCCTCTGTGCATTGTCAATGGAACTGGTATTCGTCTGATTTCCAAGGTTGCATTTGAGTTTGAGTGCTGATTGTGGTGGAGTGTGATGGTGTAGGTACAACCCACTGGCTCGGCTGAGATGGCAGAAGAACAAGATGACGCACCCCGTGGCGCATCAGAGGGCGCATACTCGGGCGCGCATGAACAGCATGAATCCGCTGTACTACCTGCGCCGGATCAAGAACAACCTCACCGGTGTAGGCAGGCGCCGCCACATTTAGACGACTTCGCATTGTGAGCGGACGAGTAGAACATATTGTACAGTGAATGTAGAGCTTCTGATTCACGATTTCGTGCGACCCTAAGTCGATTGTATTAGGGTGCAATTTTTTCTGTAACATATCATTTGAATTTTGAAGGTGTTCCACCATTTTTCTGCGCATTCATTTTGTTTCTCGTGACGATTCAAATGTTGTGAAAAAGCTGCACAATTCGTGAGTGAACATATGCAGTTAAGTATCAGGTCATTCATGTGTTAACTTCATAGAAGTTCTGTAATCATGCTCTAGTGTTTTCGTTACCGATCTTAGATTTGCCCTGAAGCTGAAATAGGCTTAGATAGTAGAGTAGAACGATGTATTCGGCTATTTGCCAGAAGGAAATAATCTATCGGATGTATCATGGCTCCGCATCTGCACGTTCTTGAATCTACCAGGATTTTGTACTCTTTGTTACCATCAAGCTTTTTCTCCTTTTGAACTAATATGTAAGCGAACCCAGTCACGAGAAATCCCTAACCCAACCTTGCGAGAGTAAGCCCCATTTTTGAAACAGTTGTATGTATGAATGAGCGTCATGGAACAAATCATTTAGTTACGCTCCAGGAACCTGCAATTAGATACGGTCGGGATCGAATGGCAGCAGTGCTCGTCTGTGTTGACTGATGGCTGGAGGTTTAAAATCGACGATCATGCTGCATCTCTAAAAACAGTAAGTTTTGTATGCACCAACTTCCACAATTGTTCTGTCGATTCACTCATCAGCTGTATGGATCAAGTGAGAACTCAAAGTCTTATTTAACAGGAGTAACAGATGGGGATGTCTCTCAAAAATTGGCCATTCGGAGCATGCCCAGCCTGCACTGCGGGCCGTAGAGTGGAGCCTTGTTTGGAGTGTGAGGAACCAAGCCTGCACACTATCCCTGTAATATTATCCCTGTAATGCGGTCAAGAGGCTTGAGGTCTCCTACATTCTAGCACACCATAACTCAAAGTAAGAGCATGCCGAGCCTGTAGTGTGGGAGAGAGAGTGAACCCTAGCTTACACAATATCTTTATAACCTAGTTAAGAGGGTTGAGGTCTCCTAAATTCTAGACATCGTAACTCCTAAATTCTAGACATCATAACTCCAAGTTATCCGGTGCTTTCATTCACATTTTAGCGTCCCCATTAGCCAATGGAAGAGTATCAAGTGACAAAGACTTCATTGCCAGAAAATAATTTCTATTGTAACCGGCTTGTCAGCAAATGTCATTGGGGAGCGGCCTTTTCTATGCCTTCTATAATATTTCTAGGATAACTGGCTTGTCAACAGATGTAATTGGTAAACAGCCTTTTCCTCTGCCTTGTCTCCTAGCTTGGGTAGAGTTGTGACGCGTAGCTGAGCGGCCAAGCGGCCCGTCTTCAAGCACACAGTTGGAGTGTTGGACGTGCTCTTGCCCATGCCTTCACTCACATTTTAGCATCCCTATTGACCAATGGAAGAGTGCCACATGATAAAGATTTTATTGGCAAAAAAATAGTTTATATTATGATTGGCTATGAGCAGATGTAATTAGTTACCGGCCTTTTCCTCCACCTTGCCTTCCAGACAGGAATGAAGTGGGGTTCCGACGCGGCGCCTGCAAACATTTCATGCATCCCAGATTCCCAGCGGCCCGCCTAAAGCACAGGGCTGAGCATGCTCTCACGCACGTACACCCAAAGCTCTTCACATACGCACGTACACCCAAAGCTCTTCACATACGCACGTACACCCAAAGCTCTTCACATGTACAAGCCCCATCACAAAGTTTTGACCTCATGTACCCTCGTTTCACCTCAAAAGAATCCAAAACGCAAAGTATTGAAGGAATCTGTTGAACAAAGAATCTGCAGTTCGACTTGGCAACTCGCTTATACACCTGGCAACAGAAAATCTTAACCATCCATGCTCTTGGATCGAAATCTTTATCGTCGCCCACCATCCACGTGGCATGATCTCTTGAAGTTTGAGTAAAGTCCTGACATGTGTCCTGGAAACACTCCTTTTAAATAGTCTCTGACCTTAATCTACACCATCATCTGCATTAATTCAAAGGTTACTCTTCATTCTCTCGAACATCAAACCCATTCTCTTCCTCTCGATCTCCAGCAGACTTAGTCATGAACGCCTTGCGATCTGCCGATGCTCATGTCGCCGCTGCCACTCACCCCCGAGGGAACGCGAGGTGGCGCTTGCAGAGGTAACTAAGCATCCCCTGATCATGGCCTCTGTGCATCGTCTGATTTCCAAGGTTGCATTTGAGTTTGAGTGCTGATGGTGGTGGAGTGTGATGGTGTAGGTACAACCCACTGGCTCGGCTGCGATGGCAGAAGAACAAGATGACGCACCCCGTGGCTCACCAGAGGGCGCATACTCGGGCGCGCATGAACAGCATGAATCCGCTGTACTACCTGCGCCGCATCAAGAACAACCTCACCGGTGTGGGCAGGCGCCGCCACATCTAGGCGATGTTGCATTCAGTGCGAGCAAGTAGAACATCACATTGTATAGTGAGTGAAGCGTTTCCGGATGACGATTTTGCACGACCCTAAGTCGATCACTTGGGGTGCATTTTTCCCTGTAACATATTATCTGAATTTCAAAGTTCCACCAATTTTCTGTACATACATTTTATTTCTGGCATTGGTTCGAATTTTGTGAAAAGTATTCAGCAGTTGTGATTGAACCCACTCGGTTGAGTATCAGATGTTACACGTTTTATCTTCATACAAGCACGTTTTGGTGTCTTCATTGTCCGATTTAAGATTTGTTCCGCAGCTAAGAGAGCAGACTCGAACGATGTACACGGATATTTGCTTGGATACTAGCGGACCTATCAATGCTTCAACTCTTTGAAAGGCAGCATGAGTTTGTACTCTTTGTTAGCAACAGATTATTTCTTCTCTGTAACCATTATCTGAGTGGTTAACCACCCGCTACAAATGCAAGACCCAATTTTCAGGTAGTGTGCCCTAGTCTTATAACATTCATACGTATGAATCAACGTCATGGAACAAATCATATACGCTCAAGAAACAGGCAAACGGATTCGCTCGGAAATTGCAGCTGTAGTTGCTGATCAAACCAATCGTTAGTGTTGACTAATATGTAGCTCAAGTTTAAACTTGACGATTATTCTGAACCCGTTTGAACAGTGCGGTTTTGTACGAAACTTCCACAATGATCTTGTTGCTTCATAATTCAGGTCTATGATAAAGTGAAAATGAAAAGCTTCGTTAAACAGATGGCAGTGATTCTCAAATTCACGTAAACCGTAGCTACTCACATGTACACGTCCCGATTCGGAATTGCAGTGTAAATTTCTGACCCATGTACAATTGTACAGTATACTGTACCCTCAATGGAATCAAATGAGAACACTTGCGAAGGAATCTATTGAACAATGAATCAGTAGTCTGACTTGGCACTCACTCGTTCAAAGAATGACACTGGGCAACGGAAAGTCTGAAGCGTCCATTTTCTTTCATCGACCTTTGGATCCCAAATTCCCAATCCCTATCGGCGCACACCATCCACGTGGCGTGCTCAGTGAAGTATGAGTAAACACCTGACAAGTGTAATGGGAAGAAGCTCTACATAAGCTCTAACCTTGAATGCCGACACCATCAGCTCCATTCAACCCCACTCTCACTCTTCATTCTCTTCCACTCCATCTTCAGCACATTCAGTTATGAATGCCTTGCGATCTGCCGATGCTCATGTTGCCGCTGCCACTCACCCCCGAGGTACCGCGAGGTGGCGCTTACAGAGGTAACTAAGCATCCCCTCATCATGGCTTCTTTGCATTGTCGATGGAACTCGTATTGGTCGGGGTGCAATGGTTGCATTTGGGTTTGAGTGCTGATGGTGGTGAAGTGCAATGGAGTGCAGGTACAACCCACTGGCTCGGCTGCGGTGGCAGAAGAACAAGATGACGCACCCCGTGGCGCACCAGAGGGCGCATACTCGGGCGCGCATGAACAGCATAAATCCGCTGTACTACCTGCGCCGCATCAAATACAACCTCACTGGCATGGGCAGGCGCCGCCACACCACCACCGTCCTCTAGACGACTTTTTCGTTGAGAAAAATCGGGTTAGAGTTGAATGTACAGAATATAGTTTGCGATCTTGCGCACCCCTAGGTCGATCAGTCGAGGGTGCAGTTTTCCCTGTAACATGATATGAGGTTATTCTGAAAGGTTATCCACCATTCATTTGTGCATACACTTGCTTCGATTCTGCTTGCATTGTCATTGGCTATCAAGCTTGTCCGAGGTGCCCGATTTTGGGTCAAAAAGTACAAACTTCAACACTACATAAACCCATTAAGCCACTTCCTGGGTAAATCCACAAGGATAAAGCTGCGTAGAGCTCCAGCCTGCCAAGTTGGTACCCAAATCCAGAGTGCCGGTGTTCCATGCTGCTATGAAAGCGCTCAACAAGCATTCTAAGAGAAAGCTCTACCATCCAACATGAAAAGTGGGACTTTGAGCATGATCGATCCTGGAGTCTGGCCTCGATCGAACTGGACAGGTCGTGCCGAAGATGAGTAAATTCTATCACTGCTACTGCCAAACCTTTTGCATGATGAGAGCCCGTGGGAACCGGACCCTCAGAAAGTCAATCTTGAAATAATGTGCCGCGATCGTGTAACGTTCAAACAGAGAAATCCTCAGAAAAGAAATAACCAAAGTGTTCGTGGAACTCACAAATGAAGAAACCTTGATATAGCAGTAGTTCCGTTTCGGAAGACGAAGAAGAAGAAGAAGAAGAAGCAACGTTCTAGAAGAAAGGTGGTGAGGCCGGACGGTGACGGAGGGCAGGAGCGCTCACGGCACAGCAAGAATTAGGGTTTCGGCCCAATTCTTCCAATGCGACTGTGATCTGGAAATCTCCCTTCGAATTTCTTTATTCATGCAATCAGTAGAGTCAACAAGTGCTTAGAGCTTGATTTCGGAAGAACCTTTGCGTTTCCTACAGGTTTGTCACGGATGGATCCACCCAATCGCTCAAGGGAAGCCGCATTCAGCTCGCATCGCCCAGGTGCACAGAATGAGGCTGAGGAGGGAGGAAACGCCGGAAACAAGCGGCCGCGCGCAGAGGATCTTGCTACTGGTCGGACGCCGGCTCACCCGGCCATTCAGCAACAGCAGAATGGCGGTGAAGCACTGTCGAAAGGCGCGAACGAAGCCCCGTTCTTGAACATCAACCCTCAGGATCTCAAGATCCTGCACGACATAGCCGATACCGTTGAAGAGCGAACGGTCCTCGGTCAACTACCTGGACCAAGTCCAGGCTTCGCGACGCTCAACGAGTGGTGCAAATCCCACTTACACAGCTCTTTAGAGCACTGTGGCCTGACAGGTAATGGGTACTTTGAAGCCCGATTTTCGGCAGCTGAAGGAGTAGAACATACTCTGTCACGAATATATTACATGGATGGGAGGGAGGTGTTATTCTCGCCATGGAGCGCAGATTTCTCGTCTCATGACCCTGGCTCCTCGCTACTCCTTGAATACCCTGTGTGGATCCAACTGCTGGGAGTGGGCATCCACTGGCGAAATGAGAAGTGCTACCGCATTCTGGGCAGTGCCTTCGGGAGAGTGCTACAGTACGACGACAATGCAACATACGCTGGGCGCACAGCAGGCCCAAGAGTCAAAGTACTGGTGAGTGCGACCACAACAATCCCTGACAGAGTCAGGATTCCTGGAAAACGTGAAGGAACAGGACTGGAACACAAGGTCCTAGTGTATGGACACCCGAATCAATGCGTGGAATGCCAGGTCGTTGGCCACACGAACAGAACGTGCCCGAAGAATCCGAGGAACGAGGGCAAGAAAACAGAGGAGAGAAGTAGGCCAAGACCTCGCAGGCCACCGGAAAGACAGAACCCGCCCAGCAGGGACGGAAGGCGTCTACCACAATTTGCCTGGGTTCCAAAACCCACAAGGATGACGAACACATCAAGGACACAAGTCCCGAGACAACAGGACCGTCAGAGCCCACGGATGGTTCCAAGTCAGGAGGAAGCCCAACCTCCGAAGACCACAGCTCCCCACCAGAAGGAACCCCTAGCGCTGCCGGCACTTCCTCCCATTCGCACAACGCGGGAGGAAAAAGAGCCACCTCAGAACCCGGTTCCATTAGAGACAAAGGGAACCAGTCCGAGGGGCCAACCAGAGACCCAAGGAGTAGCCCCGGAGAACTCCCAACCGACTAGCAAGTCAACGCGTCGAACACGCACACCACGTACGTCACTACCCAGTTCCAGAACGCCTACGCTACATAGGCCAGAAAACGGCGAGGCCACCTCCAGCACTCCAATTAGAAGCCCGCAAGCTCCCAGCACAGATGGAAGCCCGGCTCTGGGACTCAGGAGTCCGCCAACACCAGGAGGCTCAATGGAGACGGAAGGAGATCCAGCAACCACGCAAGTATCCAGCTTCGTCTGGAGAGCGCTACAGGGCCGGAACAAGCCACAACCAAAGGCAGCAGCTCCACCCCTCTCTCATAGGAAGGGAACGACGAACATACACACGCATATGACAACAACGATCCCCAACTCATTTTGGGAGGCAGCAGGCATAGAAAATCCACACCAAATCATGATCAAAAGGGCGCGGGTCTATCCGGTACTCATCACGGCAGGACACCCCTCCTTCACCGTTCTGACACCCAAACCGTCCTCAAGTACAAAGCCTATTTCCTTCCGTCAGATTACAGTTAACGAGGACAGGAACTCCTGGACGGAGACGGAGGCAAGAGGCCACATTGTAAACGAAGCTTCACTAGCTTTGAGACACTTGATATCAAACAAGCACAACTTGCACAATCCCATGAAGGGCTGGAGGGACGCAGTATGGTACTTCAAATGGTTCGAAGACGCCCAAGATTGCTGCAACTGTGTCATAATTGCCTGCATTGCGCTGAAGTCCGACGAACTTCCGCTGGTTCGGCCACTGGACTTCCACTGGGTCGACATTCACCCCGGCATCCAACAGCTCCTCTCAAACGCGACACTAGGCGACCTTGAGCAGTTGGGAACCAACACTGCAGTAGTGGTAACATTACTGGTAGGAGAGGACCTGGTGGCGGTGAACCCATCACCAGACCGACCCGGCTTCAAGAAGCTGCGAGAAGAACAAACAGGCGAGAGCAGCTGCCCCCACGAGGCAGACACCGTATCCGAGACCCAAGAAGGATCAGATCCTGAGGGCGCCAACCCCTTCCAACCGGAATGACCACAAAAGAGCTTTCGATAGCTTCATGGAACATTCGGAGTCTAGGACAGGGTGTTCATGGAGTAAGAAAGCGGGGGGAGATTCGATCATTCCTCCGAAGAGCAATTCCACACGTAGAGATCCTCCTCTTACAAGAGCACTGCTTCTCGCTTGAGGACTGCGTCAAGCTTACTTCCCAGCTAAACTTCAAGGGCGGGGAAAGTTTCTGGAACGTAGCACTCTACACCGCAGAGGGCAACAAATTTCATGCCGGGACGAGCATTCTAGTCTCCCGCAACTTTACAAACAAGGTATTAGCTAAGGGCGTCCTCATCGAAGGGAGAGCACAGTATATCCTCCTGGAGATCGGCACCCAGAAAATTGGCATAATCAATCTGTACGCCCCCAATGAGACAGGGCCGCGTGCTCGGTTCTGGGAGGCACTCTCGGAAGCCAATCTTCCCGAGGCAGAATGGATAGTCTCAGGAGACTACAACATGACGGAAACAGTGGAGGACCGCTCCATTGGATACCACAACCGCAACGTTGGCCGTCGAGAGACAGCAGCGTGGGGCAGATTCACGCTACGCCTTGGGATTCACGACGTATTCTTCTCAGATGAGTACCGCAGGCTTGGAAACAAGCGACACACATGGCGCAGGGAGAAGCCCCAACCAACTTGGTCAAGGTTAGACCGGTTCTACACCACCGCTAACCTGCGCCGCAGAGGCGGCAGTCATGGCATCTGGACCCACCTGACGCACATTTCAGATCATGCCGGAGTGTTCCTTCAAATTCCCGTGGAACTGAAACGCTCCCCCAAGAGACCAGGCTTTAACCGCCAGCTGATACAGGACGAGAATGCACAAGAGCTATTCAAATCAGCCTGGTCCTCGGCAATGCAGGAGCCAGGTACTCACACCCCAGGTACCCGGATCCTCATAGCCATGGAACAGATTCGTCGTGTCAGCGAAAACATAACCTTGGATCGCAAGACCAAGAACCAGGAAACATACATTAGGCAATTTGCCGAAACAGAAGCAGCCGAAGCCAAGCTCGAGCGAAACTGGTACGACCTAGAGGCTTGGACCCAGCTGAATGACGCCCAAGCAGCTCTAGAGAATCTCCGATTAACCAAACTCGAAGCCACAAATAACAAATCGGCAGCCAATTGGAGCTTCGTGGGAGATCGCTGCTCCCGTGAGTTTTTCGAGTTCCACAGAGACCTGTCTAGCAAGGCCAACATCACAGAGCTAGTAGAGAACGGAAGAGTACACAGGACCCCAGCGGACGTAGAGGAGTATGTACGTCGATTCTATATCGACCTGTACACCAACGATCCTCAGGTCGAACATGACGCAGCTGCTAGGGCCGAATGCCTAGCAAGCGTGCCCAGCCGCATATCCGTAGCTATGAACGAGGAACTCACTTCCCCGATCACACTAGAAGAGCTGAAGAAGGCACTACAGAACATACCGCCCCACAAGGCGCCAGGTCATGATTCCATCCCTCCTGAACTTCTTTTGGAAATCTGGGATCATGTTGGAAAAGACCTCCT